>JADHKT010000027.1:0-167957 GCA_019925285.1 Graphium sp. VPRI43844 | reverse complement strand
CCCGCCCGCCCCGCCGCCCCCGCCGCCCCCCCCCCCCCCCCCCCCCCCCCCCCCCCCCGGTGAGAGGAACACATTGAGCTCTAGGTGTGCTAGAACGTATTGCGTTAGGGCAGCTAGACTAAGCATTAGCGCATAGCGCATCTGGTTCTAGTACTAAACTAGAGAGGGCTCAACACCAATCTAGTTTAGTTTACTAGGCTGGCCTTAAATGCGTCCGCCCGAAGTGCGAGCTCTAAAATAAAGAAATCGGCAGTAAGATCCAAATTCGTAAACTAGGGAAAAACGATCACAGGGAGCATCTTTCCTTAAAATCAATCTGGATTGCACAATATTGAAGAGTTGTGTGCTTCCTGTTGATGGACATGGAGGGTGGCTCTAGAGATGAGATGCGAAAATCCCACACACCCCTCTTTTTAACGCTGTGGGTCCCTAAATAGCGCCTTTTTGGGGTGTCTTCTCGCACAGACTCTGAGAGGGAATTGCGCACACCCTAACCGCAGCGATACGGAGTAACCACCCAGTGAAGAGCAATCCAAAAGAAGTGTACTACAAGTACTCCGTACTTCGTAATACTCTCTAAAGTAAAGAGGAAACGATCCAGTCTTGGCTCTCCGATTAGGCTTAACACCAACGGGTAAGGGACACGCCAATACGGAGTAAGCGATACGCAGAAGCCACAGGTACAGAGTACGGACGCATTGGTACATTGCAAAGAGTGACGTAGTTGAACACATTTGTGGTGATTTTCCTATCCAATTCAGCATATTCAATTCAGCATAATGAATCCATCCTGGAACGGGCGCCACTTTCTTTTGCAACCCATCTCTTATGGAAGTGATGTCGCTTTCTCGTTTTCTCGCTTTCTCGATGCACCGACGTCACGAACAAAGAGAAAAAGAGCCTCGGCCAACGAGGGAAGATAATACTTGAACAATGCCGTTGAAACTGTTGTAGCCCAGCCCACTCGGCCGGCGATGGCATTCTTCCTCTCTTCCTTCGGTTCATTTACTCGTTAAGCTATGTGTACATACAACTCTCTCCCGGTAGAAAAGAAAAAAAAAGCAATAAAAAGAGCGAGTGGAAGGAGAGACAAAATGGACCTCGCTGGGCCGGTGAGACACGTTCGATAGGTTTTAGCCTGGGGGCCGTGTCTTGGCCGGGGCTTCTCATGTATTTGTTTTTCTTTTGTTTCTTTACACCTTTTCTCTCTTCTGGCCGCCGGCGATAGTGTCACGCCCTCTTTTTTTTTTTCGTCGATGAAGGTTGCAGAGAAGAAACAACCCCCCCCCCCATGTGAACACATGATTTGTGTGGCGCAACATACGAGCCACAGATCCCCATGTTCGGGACCATTCGTCACAGGCCAGGCCAAATGTTGCCAAATAAAGAGGTTGAAAACATGTTGGTCTCAGCAGAGAAGACTAAATCTATTACATGCAACGCTGCTTTGTCTGTCCCAGATGACTTTTTATTGACCAAACTACGGCGAAAAGTTGAAAATAGGAACACTTCAAGTAACATCGTCACTCGGCCAGGGTGATATTAGATTGAGCAACTAAGATCAAACGGAAATACTCCGTAAGAAAACCCACACCGGCAATCAAGGGCAAGGGCAAGGGTTTGCCAGGGTATCTTTTTATCACCCGGAGCATTGCTCCGTATCGCTTAATTATTGAATACGTAGAGAAGCTTCCAAGTGGACCAAAGGGGAACAATACCACATCCATGCAGATACACGTATTCCTTGCCTTGGGCACAGCCACAGTATTTCGAGAATGGCCCGAGGTCGATGGAAACTCATAAACCTACTCAGGGGTTTATTTTGTTAGCTCAAAAACTTAACCAGGGTCTCTATATATACATAAAAAATACATTTTCTCTTTCTTTCGATTCTATTCTATGCCACTTATGATATGAATTTATATAAACTATTTTTGTTGTACCCTACCCCCTATAACCGAAGTCATTTATCCCTGCGAAGCTAACAAAATAAACCCCTGAATAGGTTTACAGACTCCTGTTGATCAACCCCTGCAAATGTAAACTACTTGGTCCAGGGGGATGTTGCAGTATCATCCCGAGTAGGATAAAAAAAGAGCACCTAGTAGAAAGCTGAAATGGAGTCAAGGCGTATGATTCTTTGCGTGATGCGGTGGCAGTAACCGTAGCAGTTCCGGTAACAGTTGAAAGTAGCAGGCGACAAAGACCGACAACAATGACACGCCGAAAGACTCAGGATGTTCAAAATCGTATTCTGGACTTCTCGGATGAAAGCGAGAGTAAGGGGGCGAGGGGGACAGTCGGTGACCCTTCCGACTCGTGTAAGCGGAAAGGCAGATGTTGCTCGTATGTCTGTGCCTATAGATTCGGCATTCAGCCACGCGAGTTGGAAAAGAAAGAAATAGATGAGGTCTCGTGTCTCGGTGTTTCGGTGGTACAAGGGGGAGGATCGCGGACCGTCTACGTAACGATGGTGCTTGGTATTCGATGTCGTGCTTCCGCACCTCGCACCAAAGAAGCATCTTACGACCTTCACCGAGAAAAAAAAGAGGGCGTGTGATTCCCTCTGTGATGCTCTCCCCGATTTTCCCTCGTGTGCACTTGTTAAAAATTTGTTTATGGAGTAGACTCGTTGATTCGCTGTTGATTCTCGTCCCACATGAATTTTTGAATTTACAGTACAGTGCGGGCTCACCGACTCTGATTATCAAAAGTTAAGTTGTGTTACAGACAAGGAAATGGTTTAAGCCCAAAGCTCTTATTCGTTACATACGTGTACAGTGACGGTCTGGGGGAGCAAAAAAAAGGAAAGAACAAGAAGAGACAACTCGGTGGCTTAAGACCAAGAAGACGCCAGAGAAGCAAAAAGCAAAAGCACAAGGTTTCGAACCGAACCGAGTGCGTACTCCGTAGAGCAAATAAGGTGAGCAAGCATCGCTGAGAAAAAGCAAAACTGAGGGCCTGGCCAGGCCACTAACGAGAGCTGTTGTGCCGCGGATTTCGGGACATTGTAGTGGGAGAGCTACCCTATTGTCAGGCGGGAGGGGGTTTTTGATTCAGGCCCATAGTGCTAGCAGGGTTGCATTCTCTGTGAATCTTACAGCGTAATTAACCATACCATACGGATATGGAGTACTCCCTAGAGAGAAGGCTTATTGGGTGTTTGTGCCTGTTGCTTCCCCACTTCCTTCGTCTGTGGGTGCGCCACAGACGATTTTGCTTCCACACATCTTTTGCTATTTTTGAAGGCATCGCGACTTTTAATTCTGTAACAACTCCAACAAAAGTCGAAATGCCTCCAAAAAAGGTTCAGGATCATGACTATAAAAAGGCGCTTTTAGCGAAGGCTCTTGAGGTCGCTATTACCGACAAAAAAACCAAATATGGCCCAGATTGCACGAGAGTTTAATGTGCCGCGTCAAGCTCTTGCCTACCGAGTCAAAACATTTAATGAGCAGAAAAAGGTCAAAACACCATATAAAAAGACGAAAAGAAAAGCTCGAAGAATACCAAGAAGTTGCTTTAATAAGCTGGGCTAAAATGATGAGTGACAGTTATCTACCTGTGACGCCTGGTATGATTGAAGAATGGGTAAATCGCGCTCTGACACGCGCTGGCCAGTGAGAAGAGAAAGCTTCAGAGAGACTTTACGAAAAGATTTGGCGTAAGATCACAACAACTGACGACATATGCGCCTGTAATAAGGCCTATAGAGTCAGGGGAGGCACAAGAACAGAATAGGATTTCTGATATTTCATATTAAATTTAATTGGATTTGTTACAGAATTAAAAATCGCGATGCCTCCAAAAATAGCAAAAGATGTGTGCAAGCAAAATCGTCTGTGGCGCACCCACAGACGAAGGAAGTGAGGAAGCAAAAGGCACAGATAATACGGAGTAATGCGGCGAGAGTACTTGTACTGAGTTGAGAGTACTCCGTATGCACTTATTAGCTGGAACATGATATTTAGACCAAACCGGGTATTCTCGGTGGCCGACGACCATCTCATCACACCTTTTTTCCCCTGCCAATTTTTTTTTATAGTCGAAAGAGTCTGAAGCAAATGTTAGAGATCTTCTTCTATCCAGCACAAAAGCTTTTCTCCGTGTCAAAGATCGCAGCGTTGTACGGAGTATGTATTACAAAAATGGAGACTGATTACGTGGACTCGCAAATGCGGAATCCTAGGGATCCCTTGCAATGTTAATGCAGTCAATGCACGGTATGTTTCTGGATAAACCAAAAGCTTCCATAATACAGACGGAAATCATACTCCGTAGAGGGCTTTGAGAAAATGTCTCTGGGGCCCAGCTTCACACTTGCCCCCTCTCTTTCTTGCACGAGGCTTGAAAGCGATCATGTGGGGTTTGTCCGATGAATAGATCTGCCCACGGCACAGAATCACTGATGATCAACAGGCACTCCAAACTGCAAAACCGCGGGTGAAGGGGATATGGGACAGATCCGGCAACATGACTGTAACGGCTGACGACATGACGGTCAAGGCCGCATTCATGGCGCTTTCTTTTGAGAATTGATTGTGAAAAATGACCGAGACGGCGGAACAGTTGGAGTTCGAAACGGACGTTGCAGAATCGCAGAAGAGGGGGGGGGGTTTGGTAGGCCCCTTGGGCTCTTTGGTCCTCAGCTTTTCTCTGCTGTTTTAGCTCCGCCGTAGCTTGCTCCTTCGCCGACACTATAAATGTGGTATGGCCCGTAGCGTTGGAAAAACGACGAGAGCAAATCGATACTTCTGGGCTCGTACTGAGACACGTGTATTTAGATAGCAAGAGTACCTCCGTTTATAAGTATCCAACCCCACGAGCTCGAAGCTTGGACCCACAAAAAATCATCAACAGTAAAATGTACCTTGGTACCTCCCATCGGTACAACAAAACAGACCTGTAACCGATAATCGACCACCGATGATGGTGCTGTCTCTTTTTCTTTCTGCTCTGCCCATAGTCCAGACTTATACCGACTGACTATCACGTTCTTTCAAACTGAGACAAATTAACTGTCGGTCATAAAGGCAATAGAAGCGAAAGAAAAAAGAGACAAGAAGTCACCGATATGGTAGAGAAGTCCTGAGCATATTCGGCCATGAAGAGAGGATCATCGGTCCTGAAAGAACTGTTCGAATAAGACTCGATGCGTAATAGCATCCTGGTATCCAACATTGGATGATCTAACCGGCATTCGTCCCAGCCACCTCTTTGCATCCAGATCGCATCTCCGTCGGATGAAGCAAAGTGCATAGCTCGGTTCCAACTTGGCCCAGAGGTCGGATGTCAGCACCTCATTCATCTTGCCCATTTCCCTCCATTAGCCCAAGGGGAACCGAGCTCTAGCTTCTCAGTTCATGATGTGACTAGTTGTCATGTCAGTACGGAGTATACGATACGAGCTTGCGAAAGCCTCTAATGTGCCGCTCAAAAGCTGTCACCACATTGGCATGCTTCTGACCCGGACCTGCCCATCATGCCAAAACCCAGTAACCCATTTCGTTTGCCAGTCGTGTCACTGTTCCTTGTAGCTAACACGAGGCCAGCCAAAGTAGCCTCCAAACACATCAGGCACTACCATCATGCCACCTCCCTCATCGGCAGGCTATTTGACGTTGTAGTTGGGTGCCCCCCGTGTTCGTCCAGTCGCTGTAGGTGCAAATTGGGTCTAATTACATACCACTACCCACTAGTATTAACACACTAACACAGCCACACTTTACCTTTTTTAGATGAGAGGGGGGCTAATTAGCTGGGTTCCTCGCAATTACGAGCACTGGAGGGCTGCTAATCATTAGGTGCTGTCTGCCTTGGTAGCAGTGTTCCTGGAGGGTTGCCTTGCTAGGGCTTCCAGGTACCCCAGGAGCCCTGGGAATTTCGCCCCACTTGTTTTTGCAGGTACCATTGCTCCGTACAGTGCATTTGACCACTGGAGTTGGCCGCCGCTGGGTGACAAGTTTTAACTGTTCTCAACTCTACTCGAATTCAGACTGCTCGTGGAACTGGCCGACTGGCAATGCAAAGGACGAAGGCTGGGGTCGGTATGAGTTGGCCACGCACTATTCAAACGCCAGGCCCGTAGGCCGACCAAGTCTCTTTTCTTCATCCCGAGGTGGGATCTATTTGTCTCGGACTTCCTGTCGCCCCAATGTAAGGCCGGGTTTGACGTGGACAGACGGACCAGGACAGCATGATGCTAGGTTGATGGATGCGGGATGGCCTGTCTTCTTTTCTTGCGCCTTTTGCTCCAGCGCTCTTGTTCACTCTCTCGTCTGACCAACTAGTCTCTATTCAAAGAGACGGATACATTGTCTCGTCGCCGGCCCCTCCCCCATCTCGATATCTCAAAAGGCCAAACTATTTGGGATGCCCCGTTAGGCGGGGAAATCGTTCCCCCATAAGCGACTTACTCTGTAGTCTAACTTGATGCATTATCGTATCCTCACTTATCTGTATATTTACAGCACCGATCATTTTGTCTGTTTTGGGACGACCCAACAGACAATGCTCGTTTGTCTTCCGGAACCTAGCATCCCATGCCATGATCCACCTACGTTTGCGACTCTGATTTGGACGGCATGGCATTTCATCATGTGAGAGCTCCTCTTGTAGATAGCTGATCATTTGAGGGACATTCTTGGAGCTGTTTTCGACTATGGGCGAAAGGTGGTTCTGCGATATGAACGTCTAAGACGTACATCAACGTATCGTTGTATCGCCAATACTCACCACCGAACTGAGAAGAGGCACAAAACTACTCCGTACGTAGTAAGTGCCTCAACCCCCACCCCCCAACTACTAAAACAGAGCACTTATCCACACTTTACCTCGCTGGATTCAGAATGAATGCCCCCCCAAGACAAAACTTGGGTAACGCCGTGCTCCATAAAATTGATTTCCAGTGTATTTAGTTTAGGAGTACGGAGTACTTCGTAATACCCCGTCCTCAATTGCATCATAAGCCCACCCCCCTTGATGGTCGCCCCCACCCCCCCCTCCTCTAAAGCCAGTAAAGGAAAGGCACAGACGGAGCAAGACCCCGTCTCTTCTCAAGAAAAGGGCGTTATAAACTATTTCTTGACAAGGAGTCCCTAATACATTGAATATGGGTGGATGGCGCATGGGAGAACGACCCTCACCTTGTAACGCCTCTTTCCACCAGTAAAGGTCGATGTACATGGAGGAGCTTCTGTGAGTACCTCACCATTGCCGCGTGGCCCCTAGTAAAACAGGGTAGCTACCCTCGTCAGGATCTGTACACACCCTTAACAGAACATCGCTACACACCCCTTCCCCTTCCTTCCCGTTCCATACAAATGAAAGTCGAGCAGGAGCGAGCAGGAGCTCTTTCCTAATATTGCATGCAGGCATTCATCCTCACACATGCTGAATATTTTACCTCTCTCTACCTTGTCCGTTTGTGCTTCCCCCTCTCCTCTTCGCTCCTTGCCTGGACCTTCCTCCCTTCTCGTCACCATCTTCACATCATCATCCCTCATCATCGCTGCGCATTGCTTTTAGACATAAAAGGAAAAGAAGCCTACAGTGCTGCTTGCTTTCTCTGTGACGGACTACGCCATGTGCTGTATTGACCGACGAAGCCCAGAATTCAGCAAATTAGTCCAGTTCCCTCACAAATCTTCGTTGTGGTCAAAAGCAACACCGACGATATCGTCAAAGAACAGCTCCGGCCTTTCTCTAGCGTAGCTGACCTCCTCCGGGCCTTCAAACTCAGCTCCGTTTCGAACAACCTCTACGGTCTCACGTCTCGGCCTTCCTGGACATCGCTGTCGTGCGCAGAGAGCGAAGAGAGGAATAAAAACATTATTCATGCCAATTCCGTTGCCATCTCACCTCCCGCCAAAATCGCCTAGTTCGGTCTTTACATAGTCTCGTTTTCTGCGCTAGCCGACATTGACTGTACTTTTTACTGTCTCTTCATTATTTTTAATTTCTTTCGCTGCTGTTGTTGCAGGTGCGGAGTACAGCAGCAGTGTTTCGCACGGTTGTCGGTCCATCGATCTGAGTCTTGGGTCCATTTGCGCCGCTGCTTAACCCAACTACTCATCACTATCCCAGTGTCTTAGAACACAAGCTTTAGCTTCACTCTTCGCCCGAAATCGTCTCCACGCACGTTCTCGCTCGACTCACGCCCTCTCTAGTTAATCTTACTTGTCTACCCACACTATCAGATCCTCAAGCTCTCACTGGGTCAAATCCGTCGACTTTCACCCCCCCCCCCCCCTCCTCTCTCGCCGACGGTCCCAGACACACCCGTTCACCGCACGCATTTACATCACACATACACACACACACAACAGTCGCTCTTTCACAAAACACTCATACACCTTGGCATATCTTCTTCCTCTGGTCCTCGAATCCCTCTCCACTAACGAACCCGGACCTGAGTCAAATATCGGCATCTCTTCCCCCCCAATATTCCCTCTCTCTCGTTTATGAAGACCCCGATCCCAAAGCTATTCCCTTGCGCCGATTGTTTGCAGAGATTCCAATCCCTTATCCACACTCATCACCGGGATTTGTGGCCTACTATCGAAACACCGTCGACAAGCTAGCTAGCCCGGCCCGGCCTACGTCCGCCTACCCGCAACAGCTGGTTCACATACATATACATGACAACCTAGCCTGTCTTTCTATTTATTCAAAGTCCCCCCCATTCCCACCTCACCATACACATATTTCTCTTGCACACTCCTTGCATATCTACCTTCACATCGACATCTTATAATACCCTTTCCTTCCTCACCTTCCCCCCTCCTCCCCAATACATCTTCAACCGTTCGGTGTTAAGAAGTTTTCTGTAATATCCCGTTCGCATAATACCCTCTTACACTCGTTCACATTGCAACAACAACAACAACAACACAACTTATTTGTCGCTCGTTTGTTCCACTGCGCTCGATCGCATTTCGACCTACAACAACAATACTTAATAATACTAGTCCACTGACCCATTCTCCGTCACCCACGCAAGTTCCCTCCCCTCAATCTATGTTACCCCAGAGGTATGTGCCCATCGTGGTCAGCCTCGAGGGCTGGCGCATTGTCGCAACGACGGACAGTCCTTTCTAACATTGCTGCAGACCGCGCGCGCAGAGATCCGGCGACCGATTCGTCAACCCCCAACCCCAATCCTCTTCAGTCGTACGAGCTACGGCAATCACAACGATGGCTGCCGCCGGAACTGCAACCATCGATTACCCCGCCATGGGCGGCGCACCCCTACAAGAAAGGAGTCTCAGCCTCGGAAGCAATGAGCTCTACCGCGACCAAGATCCCACACCGAGAGGCTCTAGCGAACACTGGCCCTTCACACCTACACTTCTCGACACCAGCACGTTTACTTTTGCCAACTACACCACAGCGCCTGCTTCGTACTATGCTTCACCACCAAACGGTTCGAGCGCAATGTTCTCTCCACAAAATGGCAACTTACACGCAGTATCCATGGGTCTAGCCACCCCCATGTCAATGGCCACAGCCGAGGCCTCTCTTCACTCTACTCCCCTCGTGGATATGAACTCGTTTCAGACGTTGCCGCCGCAGCAACTACACCAATTCACCCAATTTGTTCACGCGTCGCAACCACTCACAGCCTTCCCTCCTTCTTCATACGTTCACCAAGATATTGGCTTCGATGGTATAGAGCACGGTGCGCCCGTCATGAACGCCAAGCCAGTCATGAACGGATCGATGCAATCGCATGCCGCCATGGTCATGCACAATCGCCAATACCCTGCGGCTCGAATGGATCCTCTACTTCCTGCATCCGCCGAGAAATTCCGTTTCTACTCTTCATTACATGCGCCCACTGCTATGGTGAAGAACGTGGACGAGATCCCAGTGACTTACTTGAACAAGGGCCAGGCCTACTCTCTCTCTATCCGTGACACATCCGCCACTGTCCCCGTAGCGCCGGGCACCCGTTACCGCACTTTTATTCGCATTTCATTCGAAGACGATCAACAGAGACAGAAGCCCGCCGTCTGCTGGGGACTTTGGAAAGAGGGCCGAGGTACTAGCGAGGCGCACCAGCGTGGTGGCAAGCTCCAAGCTGTCGAATTTGTGGAATCGAGAGAGCCCACCGACGCCGAGGACAAACGGTCGCGTGTCGAGCTAGAGACGTATTCTTTCGACGGCTTCTCTGTTATTTGGACTCCTGGCCCCGGAGGCGTCGCCGAATGTAATCTGACTGTCCGGTTCAACTTCCTCTCGACCGACTTCAGCCACTCGAAGGGTGTCAAGGGCATTCCCGTCCGTCTTTGCGCCAAGACTAGCACTTACACGGGTGAGCCGCTCACCGCCGCTGATAATGGTGACTCGGAAACGTGCTACTGCAAAGTCAAGCTTTTCCGGGACCACGGAGCGGAACGAAAGCTTTCCAATGACGTCGCACACCTCAAGAAGAGCATTGAAAAGATCAAGCAGCAATTGGCCGCTGCAGAGAACGGGCTCAAGGACTTTGGAAAGAGGAAGCGTCCGAGCGTCGCCCAGGCAAAGATGAGTGCTGTCCAGGGCGCCGGAAAGGCGCAAAAGCACAGGCGGACGTGGTCTTTCTCCTCCAATAGCTCCGGCGGCGGTGGTTCGGGAGGACGTGGTTCTGTCGAGGAAGACATGCACTTCAAGCTCCGGACTCTAGAAGATATGTTCACCAGCACCCGCTCATTCAGCATCCTCTACCTTCGAGGTGACGACCTCGACGACCCAGACATCCACCCTGTCACTCTTCCCGGCGAGGGCGCAGACAGTGCGGCCTGGACTGGCAGGAGTGGACACAGCTCCGTAACAGACTCTCTTGTTTCGCCGTCCCCTAGCTCTCTCTCGTTGGCCTCTCAAGGGTCTGGACTGGGAGGTATCTGGGGCTCTGGCGACTCGGATAAGCCTGTCAAGGTTTCGAAGGTGAGCGACGATGGCAGCCTCAGTGGCTGGATCGACGCCTTGGGCGTGGACTCATCATACCGACCGCCCCAAGAGAAGACCCCCAAGCCAGTCGCATGTTTCTATGTCAAGCGCACGAACTCTTCGGAGTCGAGTGGACAGAACTACCACAAGGCCATTTACCTCGGACAGAGGACGGCTAAGGAGTTCAACCGACAACTCGCTCGCAAATGGGACCTAGATCCTGCCAAGATTGTGCGAACTGTCCAGGTGCTCAAGGGTGGGCTATGTGTCGAGATGGACGATGATATGATCCGGGAGCTTCGTGAAGCGCAAGACATGACGCTCGAGGTATCACCCATCGGGTCCATCACACCGGCAGTGAAGAATGAGTGGGAGATGGCCATGGAATCCAAAGACGGCGACATCCCCACGCCTCAGCTTACACCGCAGGCTGGCTACGAGTTCCGCCTGACGATATAAGCGATGTCGTGCTTCATTTCACTTCCAGCATCCTCGATATTTTTCAGCGTTGAATATTTTCTGCATCTTTTCACACATATTTCAATGTTTCTATTTACATACTCTCGGCGCGTTCTTCTTTGCTTTCAACTGTTAATATCTATTTTCCATTTGGGGTGGGTTTAGACATGGTTCGGGAGGGTCAACACAGTGGATTAGAGTGTGAGCTCGCCCTGGTTTTGGGAGGCGACTTTGGCAGCGTTATGTTTTTCTTGATCTGTTTTCCCTCGCGCTTCCCTATCGGAACGACTGAGGTTGGTTTGGACTGGTCTTTTAGGGATGTGCTGGGTTGGTCAAAAGAAAAAGGCCTCGGTAAGGCCAAGGCTACCTTTTTTTTATTATTGAGTCTGGTTCCATCTTCGGCCATAAACAGAATATACGAAATACTGATTGACAATATTTACGTCACACAAGCCAAAGTTTGAAGCGTGTTTGGTATTGCCTATTGCTCTCGATAGTGTAAGCCCAATTTGTCTTTGGCAAAGATGGGAATCCCAATTGGGGAATAGAGAAGGACACTGTAGACAGACACTTGCTGTTTGTGATGTGGCTCTTGTCTCATCCGAACTTTGAGTCTGCATAAAGTATGGCTGGCGGGGAGGGTGTTCAGCGCAAGGCTTTTCTGGCATAGTGTTTTTACTCTGGGCACTATCAACAGATGAAAACAGACTTGTACACGGTGAATTGATTCATCATACTGGCTGTTTCCAGGAAGACATATGATAGAGGGACTAGATGATTTTGTTGTAAGGGGGGGGGGGGGGGGGGGTGGGTGTATGGCAGCGTCTTGTGGCCAGCCCATGACAACGGAAACCATGGAACTCATCTCAATACGAGCCTGTAAGAGGGAGCCTGTAAGAGGGAACCAAAATATCTTCTTCCTATCGTAACAGTACGTTAGGTTAGTAAATGGGAAGAGTCGTAGGCAAAGTTTACAGCCAACTTTTAGTACTTTTGGTCATGTCTGACATTACTCCGTACTTGGTAGTTGATTTAAAAAACGTTAAAATAGCTCAACTACTCAGCTACTCAACTGGTCTTCATTTCTGTTTGTACTCCTTATCTAGGTATCTAGGTGGGAGGCTAATCCCCGCAAATTGAACCCTGGTTTGGTTTTTAAGGGGGCTGGGTTCGTGTTAGTGGGATGTTTGGGCTCGAACTAAGATAAGGTGTTGTGGTTGTGTATACGACCTCTTATGACGCAGGAGGCGCACAGGGCTTTTGGGAGGTTGATTTGGCCACGGCCTCATTTTCAGGTACGCTGCTTTTACTAGCGGTTGTGAAGGAGTCTGGAAGGATATTATCAATGGGGGTTTCTTGGCGGGAGATTGATTAATTTGATGCGAGGGTTGGACTTTTGGTCTTTTACAGTTGGGAGGTTACGGGCTGTTGAAGGCGTGCGTGTAATGTTGTAATGCTGGGATAGAATGGCGGTTCTTTTACACACCCTTTAGTTTACAGCCGCAGGGAAACGTATTAGCAACCAATGGCGAAGAGTAGCAATATCATGTCTTGGTCTGTACGACAAGGGCCCTCGAAATTGATGTCTAGGTAACCTTTCTATTTACTTCTTGAATAAAGACACTTTCTGCTTGTGTTGATGAGAGGGGGGGTGGCGACGTACAAGAGTTGAAAAAGGAATGAAAATCTCGTGATGCCTTCTTTGATACTCACCGGTGACCGAGCTTGTACAACAACGAACAAGACTTTTTGTACTTTGTACTTTTCTATTCGTAGGTTTCTTATTCGGTCATGTCGTGGTACTGTGTTTTGAAGGTTCTTTGCACTTTGGAGGACAAAGAATGGAAAGCGTGAGATGAGAAGTCATCGTGAGAAGCTTAAGCATACTCCGTACAGTGGCTCGCATTGGCGCAGTTCTACCCATGTATAAGACAACACTTTTTTAGGTAGAGACCAGTCCACTGCATCTTTTTTTTTTCTTTTTCTCTTGTTCTCTTTTTAGAACAGGTGGGAGGGGGCGTGTTGGGGGATATCTAGACACCTTTGCTGCACGCTCTTTGGCCGAATAGCTTTGGCTGGCTAGCCGAGAGCCGGTATTTTTTGCTTTTGGTAAATTGTGGTTCGTCGCCTTGTGGGCTAGTGTGAACTTTCTTTCTTCAGCTTAGTAGGGATTTTGGCCTGATTTGGCCTCGAGGTGGAGCGGGAAGGACGGCTCATTGTTTATGGATTCGGGAAATGAAAAGATGGGTTACAAAAGGTCGGCTGGCGTTGGGGAATGTTAATGCTTGGCTTCCTTTAGACCGACCTTGCTAGTAAGTGGGTGTGTACGTGTATAAGTGTGATGGGGATCAACTACGAGGAGTTTGGGTTGGGACACTTACATGCTCACAGATTACTGGCTGTGAATGTTCTGTTGCTGGGGAAGGGCTCGGGCCGGAGGGTCATTTACGAAGAATGACTAGAGGGGATGGAGATGAGCTTCTTTTGCTTCTCTGCGCTGACTTGTCTACTACGTTGACGCCCTACGGAGAAGTCGCCTGAGTCGTTCCAGTGGAAGAAGGGGTGGGTGCTCGAATCAATCCCAATCCTCGTTCTCTTGCCGGACAGTGGCAAAACCCGTGGTGCCTATTTTGATTCGTCAACATTACTCCCCGTAATCTTGTCCTTTGAGATGTTCCGTATCGATGTATGATGTATGTAGCCACAGGAACATGATGGCAGGACAAGAGCACATATTTCTCATTTACCCCTTTCCCTTCTTCTTGAATCAACCAATCGCTCATCCCGTTCGCCCATCCGGTTGCCTCCTTCTCCTGAGTGGCGTGACTGAACGAATAAGAGTACAGGTGAATACAAACCAATATCGAGTTCGAAAAGGGGCAGCGAGAGTAAAGGAAAGGCCTCACTCGTTACATGACCTGTGTGTGTTCCAGCACCTCTTACATACACCCTCGCCTGCAAATTGTCTAGGATTTCTCTATGATCCATCTTCTTTCTCAAGTCTCGGATCTGATACAATGCATGATCTGTTTTACCCTTGTCCAGGTGTCTCTCCAAGACAGGGTGATATATGCAACCTCATTGAGCAGACCTGGGATTCGCAAAGGGCAAAGGGGCGAGTTTGTGTGGGGAGTTTTGGGCCCTCGTAGAGGCCTTCTGTCGTCCTTTGTAAAGAGTAGGCAACTAAATACACACCCTCACCGGATATTTTCTTTGTTGAGCCATCTCGTTGAACTTGGGTAGGTGGTATTGGGCCGTACCTGGGCTACTCCATTTGCCGTGCGACTGACCTTTGGCGAGATAGTAGGCATAGGCACTACCAAGATGAGCACAAACAAAGCTGGTGTATGTGTCTCAAGGGGGGTTGTATTCACTGAAGGTGATTTTAAGCCATCGCTAGTCACTCTCATGTGGCCTCGCCTTCTCACGCTTTCAAGACTTGGCTCTAATACGAACCAATTGATCGAGACCACAACCTCCCTGCATTTACTCTCCTTCCCTTGTTTACTTGATATTCTTCTGCTTCCCTGACGTTGAGGAGAAAAATGGTTGGACAAAATCCAATCATTATTTCATCTATGGTATGAGAATGTCACTGTGACATTTATGCATCCGACTTCGAAAAGCCATGCTACCATTACCTTATGGCGGTCAGGCTATGGATATGGACCTCGAAATTGATGCCCATGTGCATCGAGCTGGCGCTCTTGTTTGGACTGTTTAAGAGTGTTACCCAAGACTGCGTCAATAGCAAAGTACTGAAGGACTGATTTTCCCTGGTGGTAAAGACCAAGGACTAAGATTATACAAGGAAAGAATTTACCAATGACTTGCTGCCCAAAGGAAAGGTCAAAGGTCTAACGAGTCCTTCAAATTAGTGTAGAGTTGGTATGCGCTCTGCTTCACAGGACTGAAAAACTGAAAACTTGACATGGCCTTCAGACCTTCTGATTGACGAAGAAAAGATTGCAGCAGCCGTCGCCATGAAGGAAATGGCGAAAGCCATCGCACTGGCCTACTCTAACTAGCAATGGCCTCGGCTTTCCCGCGCTTCTTGAACGGCCCCAACCCACTCCCGGCGGGCAGTGCGGCGTGCTGGTGGAGCCGGGGTTCAAACGATGAAACCAACATGGAGCAACGGCGGAGGCAAAGGCACGGGCCCCAAATTGACGGCTCCACTTTCGGCACCGATACCGGAATGGGATCTCTACTTTACTGCCTCCAATCGACTTGGATTTGGACTGCCGAACCGACAGGGGCTTCCAATAGGTCCTAGGGCCCCCGTTCATACTGGTTAGTCGTAGCTGTGGAATGAAATGGGGCCCATCATGAAATACTCCGTACGGCAATGAGAAGAGAGAAACGTTTCGTTGGAATTTCCATCATTGGCGACATGTCTACTCCGTATGTTTTGCATACTTGTAGATTCTGTTCCCGGGGACGGACACGGGATGCACTGAGAAGAAAATATGGGAAAAGGAGACGAGTCCAATTGGCCCGGCAGAACTCGGCATTCGGCGGCCAAAGATACGGAGTCAGCAAGAAGGGAGGAAGAGGAAGGTGCTGCTTCAAAGTGGGGTTGAGTCGTGGGCGTGGTCCAGGAACCTATCCATCCATCCGTCTGGGAAGGAGCAAGGTAATAATAATTTTCTGTGCCTTACTTTTTTGCTGATGGCAAATGCCTTTTTTTGCAAGAAACGAGTGCTTTGTAATCCATCTTATTCTTCTACAATTCCACTTGCCAAATCTCTTTCGTGAAGAATTGGCCGGTTCTTTTCATCGTGGGATTCCTCATTTGGCAACTATCCCCCCCCCCCCCCCCCCTTTTTATTTTTTATTTTTTTTGTAAAAAAAAAATCTTTTGGCTCTCCACCGGGATTGACTCAGAGAAAGTCTCCGCCGGGGTAATAAAGGACATAAGAAGCTCCAGAAAGCCTTCCCGCTAAAGAGAGAGAGAGAGAGAGAAAGAGAGCTTCTGGGCTTTGATATGGATAGCCAGAGGGGCCCCCATTGTACCGCCGACGTCGAAACATCTCTGTAGCTCTCATGTGCTGCAGTGTACACCGCCGGCGCCAGTAGACATCGATCGAAAAGCATCCCTATCCTTGCACATTAGTCGACTGACATACAACCTCACTCTACCCCCGGCGCACCGCGTAAATGGCCACCACGAAGCCAGAAGAAGCGACCGGAACGGTTCTGTCACCGACAATGACGGCAGACGAGAACCCCATGGCACGAAATCCTACTCACTTCTCGATTGGGTGCCGTCGACCATCGCACGAATCGAACCCAGACCCCCTAGACCCCCTCGCGCGCGCTCTCACCGTGGACCTCGAGACCGAAGCCGAACATGAGATGCGCGAACCCATCACCTACTCGAGGTCCGGCGCTACAGTCTCGAGCATGGCATCGCGCCTGCCCGACTTTGAAGTCGTCTTCGAGCCCGACGACCCCGCAAACCCACGGAATTGGTCGCTGGCCTACCGAGCCTGGACCATCTTCGGCCTGTCATACTGCAGTTGGGTCATTGTTCTGAATAGTACCAGTTACACTGCCGCTATACCCGGCGTGGTAGAGCAGTTTAATACCACGAAGCCTATTGCTACGTTAGGAGTGACAGTATACCTGTTTGGGCTGGCGGTCGGTACGCTTATCCTTGCGCCGCTTAGTGAGCTTTATGGGCGACAGATTCTTTATGCTGTGTGTTTGATGTTGGCTTCCGTTTTCATCATTCCCAATGCTCTTGCAACCTCGCTGGCAGAGATTATGGTTGTTCGGTTCATCGGGTACGTGAGAAAAGCAGAAGAGCGACCCTCGGCTCCTCGTATTCCTTTGAAAATCTCCCTACTTATCATATTGTGTTCTGGATATGTGCTTATCTCATGTTTGTAGAGCCTTCTTCGGCGCCGCCTTCGTGGCCAACGCTCCGGGATCAATTGTTGACATATCCACTGAAGAGTACCGTGCCTTGGCCATGTCGCTCTGGAGCATCGCTCCCTTCAACGGTCCTGTCACGGGTCCTCTGATTGGCGGTTTCGTATATCAATACCTCGGCTGGCGCTGGGACAGCTGGATCGTTCTTATCTTGACGGGTGTCGGTGTGTGCATCATCCTCACCCTTCGCGAGACGTACGCGCCAACCATCCTCAAGAGACTCGCGGCGAAGAAGAGAAAAGAGACAGACGACCCGCGGTGGTGGTGTCGGTATGACGAGAAGATTTCCACTCTCAATCTCATCAAAACCAACTTGAGTCGGCCTTTTATTCTCTGTTTTACTGAGCCTATCCTTTGGTTTTTCAATATATGGTACGCCCCCCCCCCCCCCCCCTTCCAGGAAGAAGACAGGAAATGGGGAAAACGTTTCGTTATAACTAACAGGTACGTTGGATTCTCCAGGATATCGCTCATCTATGCGATTCTCTATCTCTGCTTTGTCGCTTACCCCGTCGTTTTTAATCAATACCGAGGCTGGTCGCCGGGCTTCGTGGGCCTCGCATTCCTCGGGCTTGCAATTGGCACCATGATTGCCATCTGCTGCGAACCACTATGTCGCAGCATCATCAACAGACAGCCTCGCGACTCCAGTGGAAAACTACCACCTGAAGCGTCGGGCCTCATCATGACGGTCGGTGCCATCCTCACGCCCATCGGACAGCTCGGTTTCGCCTGGACATGCGTGCCAGCCACGATCCACTGGGCCATTCCCATCGCTTTTGGAATATTTTTCGGGTGCGGCAACACATGGTGCTTTATTTACGGGTCCAATTACCTGGCCACCTCGTACGGCATCTACGCGGCCTCGGCCCTGGCCGGCAACGCCGTTCTCCGAAGCGTCGTCGGTGGTGTGCTCCCCCTCGCCGGCCCCGCCATGTACAAGGCCATGACGCCGCGGTGGGCCGGCACGCTTTTGGGCCTCCTTGAAGTGGCCATCATCCCTATTCCATTTGCCTTCTGGCGTTACGGCGCCAAAATTCGCGCCAAGAGCCCGCTGATTCGGCAGATGAAGGAAGATGCAGAAAAGAACGAAGGCAGACGTGAAAGGCAGAAGGCTCGCGCCGAGGCGGCTACAAGGCGTGCCAATGCCCAACTTATGGCCGAGAACCCTTCACCGGCGAACGACGAGGAAAAACAAATCATGTCGGCCGTGGAGGATCCAGTGCCCGCGAGTGATAGAGTGGGCGAAGGGACTGATAATCAAAAAGTAGAGAAGGACTAGAAGATGGGATAAGGTTTCATATGTCAAGGTTTGTTTAGGGAGCGTTGAAGGATATCCAGGTCTTTTTTGCGTTTGGCGTTTGATGAATTTGCATATTAGGGGGTATTGGACAGAAGCCTAGAGAGTAAACGGTTTCTTGTCTTTTATTTCATTGTTATAAGCGTCGGTATAAACTCTAATCATCACGTTACTGGCCATCATGATTTCCTTTTCTGATCCTGGATGCTCTATCATCCAAAGCCAGGCCGCCTCGTAGCACTTTCCACTATTCTACAGCCTTATCCAGTAAACTCTTGATATTTTGAACGGCCTCGTCTCCATCGCCCTTGACACCAGCCACGACAACCGTCTTGTCTCTAGATTTCATGCCATGTGATATCTGGATATCAGACTTTGGAAAACCCAAGACCTAACAATGAAAACTCGATTAGGATAAAATGCAAAACAAGGTGCCGGGGGGAGTCTTACATTGCTAAGGAGAGCAACAACAGCCTTATTCGCCTCCCCTTCCTTGGCCTGCGCCGTGACGCAGAGCTCAATCACGTCGTCGGTGACGGCGAGGATTCCCTCGCGCACTTTGCTGGCGCCGGGTTTCACGTGGCATTGGAGTTGGAGCGAGCCCGTGGGCGAGGGCGATTTCTTGTTTTTGCCCGCTAGGTATTTTATTGCTTGTCTTGTTGACATTATTTGTGGTTGGTGTCGTCACTTCATTGAGGGGTTTGGTTTGAAGCTTGGATGGGGAGATTGATTTGGAAGGGGGGGTGTTACAAGTAGTTTTCGTGTTGTGGCGGGGCTTCAGTTTAGGTCCTCTCCATCGCTATCGTCGCTTTTCTGTCCGCGATGCTTCACGGCTGTTAGTAGCATACCTCATCGTTCTCGACAGCGCATTGTCCACGGAATTGAAGGAAATGGCGTCTTACTCTATATTTCATAATGCTCTGCCCAATCCACCCCAATCCACCAACCAACGCTTTCTTTCGGCATCTTCATCTAACACGCCCAAACAGTGATTCAAGTCATAGGAGAGCCCCAAATAACAGGGTTCTCCCTAGAGTTTTTAAAAGGAATTTTGAGTGTGCTCGGGAAAACGATGTTCGAAGAAATGGTTGCCCTTGGATCAGTGCATGAAAAAAAAAGGGATCTCACAACTTTTTACACCGAGCCAATTCCAAGGGGAAAGTTGGAGCTTGAAGCGAATAATGTGATGCTTCCGCGCGGAGGATACGATATTCGGCTCCCTGTTGACGGAGTGAGTGGCATTTCGATAGTATTGTTGGTTTGCATGGATGAGCACTAATGAGACTTGAAAAAGATTACTAGAAGACGATGCCAGGAGACTGTGGCGTATCTTCGACGGCTTGTTGAGTATGGGTTGACACATCGATGCTATTGGCATTGCACAGGCAGAACGAGATCCTCCCGACTTTTTGGTATTTCGGGACACCGTGCTAGGTTAAGCGAAGCTTGTAATTCGAAGACTGTCTGTGGTTGGTCGGCTGGCCAGGATGAGCGTCAGGGGGTAGCATCCTTTCCGTCTGAAGAGCAACGTATGGCAATGATGTGTGTTACTCGAGGCGCGGATGGGGACTTTGGCTTTCCTCCATTCTTCACATGACAAGAATAGTCCGATTGGAGCAGCCGGGGTTGGGGTTGTCTTCTGAGCCTACGAAACAGAAAAAACCATCGATAACCCGGAATGAATGCTTAAGAAGGGTAAGTTTGGTCGATAATGAGTAAAGAATTGGTCAAACAATGCTGTCTGCAATCCTACAGTCGAGCCTAAAGTCCCTTTACTAACCCTGCACCAGACCCAAGCATGATTCATTATCATTATACTGGCCCAAGACGGACCCAAGAGTATATTTTACATTACAAGAAGACACAAAGAGTGCAATCGGAAAGCCAAACTACCGACTGCTAAGTCTCTGTTTCCAACCTCCCTTTTCAAACAGCCAGATGGCCTCGGTTGCAAACGCAATGCTACTCCGATGACCGTGTTCAGCCATGGCCGCCTCCGTAAGACTATCCGGAACTCTCCCCTCTTTGATATTAGCCCAAATCGCCGAGGCCACCGAGTCTTCATGGTTATCGCCCCAGTCGCCCTTGCCTAAACGGAAAAGAATTCGGCCGAGGGTCTGGAAAGCGATGCATCTCTGTGCTGGAACCGCACTGCGGGCGAGGATCGACAGTTCGGCAATGGTGTAGCCCGCAGCCTCGGGCGCCATCCCGTGGTGATGCAGTCCTTTTGTCGAAGGGATTGAGCGGCTTCTTCGGGGAGGAATGAGCGCGCCACGGAAGTCAAACCGCAATGCGGAGGCGGGGATCGATTCTTGGTTGGGGTAGTACGGGGACTCCTTGTCCATGGCGCTGTCTTCGGTTGGAATCGGCGCCATCCAGGCCATGGTCGCTGGGTCCGCACGCATATCGGGGAAATATTTCTCGCGTAGGTTTTCCATGAAGTTGGGGTCGAAGAGGTCGAGATCGTCGGGTTGGGCGCGGGGTTGCGGCGTCTTATCGGAGGCGAGATCGGAGAGGGGGAAGAGATCGGCCGGTGGCTTTGCCGGTGGTTTATCTTCGTCTATTGGTTCTGAAGAGACTGGCTTGACGGCGGGTGTTTGTGCTGGTGGTTGGGGTTTGGGTTCTCTGGCCTTCTTGTCCGTGTCTTCAATCTTAATTTCCGGTGGTGGCGGTTGCCGTTCTGTGGCAGGCGGAGCTTCTGTAGGCGGAGGATCAAAGGGTGATGGACCGGTAGACTCGTCATCTATGTTGGCACGCTGGAGCAATTTCTGCAGAAGTGACGGAGCCAATCCTTCTCTCAGTTCCCTTTGCGCTTCGATAATCTCATCGGGCGTCATCTGAGCCACGCGCTGCCTATTTTCCCGGTCTATCCGCATCCGCTCCTCATTTTCTCGGTCGGGATTGATGATGGGGCCAGTTTCAGTTGTTCGAGCCGTAGTCGATGGCGGCTGTGACTTGTTTGCTGCCTCTGCTATTGGGCCAAAGGCAGATTTAGCTAGTTGACGTTGCTTAAAGGCTGACATCCTGGTCCGTTTCTTGGGGGCCGGAAACCCAGTGCTCGGGGTCGCGAATTCTTCATCGTTTGGAGGTTTTGGATCACGCGCGTCTTTTTCGATGATATCTCGGACCTGTAAGCCACCGTCCATTTTCGGTTGACTTGTAAAAGTTGTGTCTTTGGTGGTGGTTGGTACGGAGTGCATTAGTTCTAGATAGTTGGAGGGGCATGATCATAAACTAGTTTACGGGTCTATTATATAAAAAGGGTGGCACAAAAAATGGGTGTACACACATGCGTAGTGGTGCCCCACTACCACCAAATGCCCCGCTTTTTCGCCCAGTCTCTGGCCCAATGCCCAATCACTGCCCGCCCTGAGACCCGCAATGCCCTGCTCTGCCGACACATATCCACAATTAGTGTTTTGCCCAATCACTGTCCGTAGAGCCGCCCTCCAGCCAATCGTAGTCTGTCATTTGCTTGGTTTTCTCTCTTCAGTGTGTTTTCTGTCGACACATATCCACAATTAGTGTTTTGCCCAATCACGGCCCGTAGAGCTACCCTGCAGCCAATCGTTGTGTCATTTTCTCTTTTCTTACTTTTTACAGGGATCATCCCCCATTTCAGTTCTGTTTTCTCTGCTCCTTCCTGCCGCGTTCTGTTTTCTCTTTTGCGCCTTCCTGCCGCTGCCCACTATGCCTTCCTGCCCGCATTGTCGACGTGATCTGCCGGATGCTGATTTTCGTCTAGCCTCCAGGTCGTACAAGTCCTGCAATTCGTGTCGAGCTGCTGCACGTGCCGCCCGAAACCGCCTTACCGCTGTTTCAGCCACTTTCCAGGCACGTTTTTGTTCTGCGTGCAGATGCTGTCTCCCGGATTCTGCCTTCGCCCCTACTCCTCTAGGTAGGGCCCCGTTCCGCATCTGTATTAATTGCCGTACCCGCCGCCTTGCCCGACGACGCCGTCTACGCGCTTCGCAACAGTCCCAGCCAACTGTATCCCAGCCGCCTGTATCCGAGCCCCTCCCCCGCGCCTTTTTACCTATTACAGGTGTTTCCGACGAACCGAGGTTTGATGTCGGCCTTATGGATGCGGAGTGCGAGTATTGCGGTGCGTTGCGGTGGCGTTAGTGAATGATTGTCCCTGTGCTTTGTTGATTGTCATCGCAAAACATAAGCGGACAGGCAATTGGCGACGCTTCACAATGTACGGCAGATCGCCTTCGTTGGACATGATGTCAATACGTGGAATCATGTGTATCTGTGCAGCGAAGGAGCCGCCCAGAATCCTACCCTCAATGACATGAGGCAAAATACGGGTGATAACCAAGCGAGTGCCATTACACAGGCCGTCAGCTGGCCGTAGATTGCGCAGCAAAATAACCGGGGCACCGATTTTCAGCTGCAGGGTGGATGGTGGAAGCACCGCAATATCAAACGACTGCAGTAGCTCGGCGGCCGGAAGGTGTTCAAGGCCGGTCGTGTCCGTATCCTGGAGGGTGTCAGCGGCCGTAAACGTCGTTACCTGGCCTGGCAGAAGGTCCAAGACAACACGGTTAATGTCGGCCACTGTATCATTTCGAGTGGTCAAGATACAGCTACCCTGGAACGCGGAGTGGTCAACAGGTGCAGAAGCCAGTACGTCAGGCGGATACACATTGGCGCACAGGGTAGGGAGGCATGCCACCTGGCGAATAGTTGACGGCAAGTGTATCGGACCGTTCATGAGCGAGTCATAAGGCAACCGGCCAATCCACCTTAAGAACTCGGCATTGGCGATGTCTTGGCCCTGCAAGCGCATATTTTCGGTCAGGGTCAGCACCTGTAAGCCACGCCACAGCGGAGACTGTCGTAAAGACGCAGAAACAATAGCCGAACGGTCGCCACGCTTCACAACCGGTAAGATCTGCGCGAAATCACCACCCAAAAGCACTGGAATACCGCCAAATGGCAGATCCACACTGCACACATCCTGCAACTGGCGACTTACAGCCTCAAAACAATGGCGATGCTGCATAGGCACTTCATCCCATATGATCAAGGCTGTTTGGCGGAGTAAATCGGCAAGCTGTCCTGTTTTCGAAAAACCACAGTACGAATCTGGGCCGACATTCAGTGGAATCTTAAAACGGGAGTGTGCAGTGGTGCCCCCAGGTAGTAACTGGGCAGCGATCCCCGAGGATGCAACGCAAAGGACGATCTTCCCCTGGGCACGGAGGGTTGCGGCTATGGCGTTGTAGAGGTACGTCTTGCCCGTCCCGGCAGGGCCCTGCAAAAAGAACCGGGAAGAGGTGGGAGCGGCTTGGATGGACTCGAGGATAGTAGTGAAACATGCTCGCTGGCCCGGATTCAGCCGTTCCGCCATTGCTGCACCATCTGCCATCAGCTGTTCCCGATCAAAACGCAACTGCTCGTGGACCAAACGGTTGCCCGCAGCCAGGTCCCAGGGGAGGGTGAACGAAGGTAAATCGAAATCCGATAGCTGTTTTCCACTATCTGCAAGCATCTGCGACAGCAAAAACAGGCCATAATCGCAGTGCGGCGCTTCAAAGCCAGGTGGAACCACTAAACCCTCGGCACTATTGTCCAGGCGACGCTGTAGATCATCGCAAAGAGCGTCGCGGAACCGCAACCACAGGCCTGGAGGATCGCAAACAGGCGCACCCAACAAAATGAGCACGAAAAGGCGACGTAACTGGCCTCCCGTCTGCCAGCCAGCAGCCTCCTCCATGCACAGAACATACTCTCGGTCGTCCTCTACCAAGCCCAGCACGACGCAGGCCTGCTTGTAGGTGGAATAACGTATGCCGTTGACCTCGCGTAAGTGTTCAAATGACATGGCACCTGGCACGACGGTCAATAGCAGGCGCAGATAGTAGCGTTCACCTGCAAGCACCGGCACAAACACCATGCGGCCAATGGTAAAACCCCTCTTCCTAGGTCGCCACTGTTTACTGGTAGCGTTGTAGGTGTAGGACCCCGGAAAGGCCGTGTACAGAAGGTGTCGGCCGTCTGCGTGGTCTGTGTTGAACTGAAACCACGCCAGAAGGGTTGTGACAGACCGGTCCAGTCGGGCCTGGGCGGAGGCAGGGCCTTCAGCTGGGTTAAAAGTAACCAACTGCTCGCCCGGCAGATGGACCTGCAGGGTCATCACAGGCGGAAACTCTTCATGCACAGGGTGTTCGAACAGCATCCAGGCAGCCTCCGGTGGACTAATATACCGGAAATGGAGGTACATGTCGATTTCGTCCGTAAGGGATGGTGCGGAGGCGTCGGTAGGCCGCTGGAAACGGGCAGTCGCCAGGTCATGGCCCTTGTAGATGTACTTATGTATGTACTTCACAGCCTTGACCGAGGCGCAAATCTCCAGATTGATGTGCGCTTCGAACTTTCGCAGCAGGTACGGGCTGTAAGGGACCACATTGCTATTGGTATAAGTAACGTCTCGACCGTTTTTGCGGACGGTTACAGATGGACCCTGGCGTCGTCTGTAGATGGGATAACCATCCTCACACACCGTAGTGGCACTGCAAAAGGGCTTCGGGTAGTGCTTCGAGCAGGAGGGCGGCTGGCCTGGGGATGCCGAGCGCATACATGGCGCTGCAGCGAAATCCCGCCCACAGGGACCATGGACCATACAGCGGGTGACGATCGCTGTTAGGCGACCGTCCGGATCAGACTCAGGCGACGGCAACTCTGCGCTGATCAAGCGGTCAATGTGGGCAGGGTCCAACAGACGGTCGCGGTGGGGTGGGGACAGGAATATCAGGCAGTGTAAATGTGGAAGGCCGCGTTTCTGGTATTCGATAGTCCACACCACTGCCACGCAATCCCCAAAGATACCATGCTTGATGTCCCGTAAAAGCTCGCGAACCTGGACATGAAAGACGCGTGCTACAATATCGGGCCTGTCCGCGGCTGTCTGGCCCGGAAACAACTGGCGAACAATCTCCGGGGCGGTGGGGTTGGCCGTAAAAGTCAGAAATAGGCTGGGCCGACCGAAAACACGCACAATTGCCATCGAGTCCTGGTAGCAGCGCTGCATAAACCGCGGGCCGCCAACGTACGAAGGGGGGAGAATGGTACGACGGCCGACATCAGCTAGATCTGTGTCGTTCTCGTGAAGCGCATCGTGCACCCCCTGGTAGGTATCAGCCCGAATAACGTCCTGATTCCGCCGTAACCACCCGAGAGCTTCCTGGTCGCAAATGACCCATATGTCGACAATGAACTGCTGAAATAAGCGGCCGTACGCGAATGGCAGCAACTGTAAGTCCGGGCCACGGCTGTAGAGGTAGTGTTGCCAGTAGGTGCGCAACGACAGCCTCGAGCGATCCAGTACACTCGCAGTGGTACTGTGGAGCTGTAAACCCCAGCGAAACGTAGTAGTACCATCCGGGAACATCAGCGGGTAGGCCAAGGGCATGTAGGCCGGATGTGAGGGGGTGATACACCGAAACCCAGTACCGTCACGCTCCGCAAGCACAATGTCCCGGAAGGACTTCTCACCGTACTCGTCGGGAATCAACAGCGCAACATCCGTTGTGGTTGGCAAGTTTTCCCGACGTTGGTCGCTTCCCGCCTCGAGCACCAATTCCATCCGTGGATTGAGGATAATTCGGTCATTGGTCGACAGCTGGGAGAAGCGTTCCCTGGCAGTCTTGAACTTGGCAATCAGCGGGTTGTGATGGTGCAAATAATCCGTAATCTCACGAATTATGTGAGGGTCGAGGTCGGCGAAGGACGCGGTACGGTAGTTGGCAGCGGTGTCCGGGTCGTAAAAGTAGACCTGCGCAAATACCGGTACCTGGCCGGGCTGTTCCACCAACGGGCCTGCAAGGTGGTATAAAGCACCCTGTATCTGGAAGTTCACAGGTGCCCCACCCTGTGGCAGTCCCCGATCGGTCTGGTTACACTTCGTAGAGACGAAGGAGAAAGCACAGTTGTAACGTCGAAGCTTTTTTCGGAATTGCACAGCGGGAGGATGCAGGCCTATCGACACGTCAGTGAACAGAAGTATACGGTAAAAGAGGAACCGGAAATCACCTAGCAAAAGGTTACGCAACCATGGAGGAGGGACCGGAAAAGCCGGCTCGGACACCTTGCCACTCCGACAACAGGCACCCTTCACCTCTGTACGCCACCGCAACGCACCGCAATACTCGCACTCCGCATCCATAAGGCCGACATCAAACCTCGGTTCGTCGGAAACACCTGTAATAGGTAAAAAGGCGCGGGGGAGGGGCTCGGATACAGGCGGCTGGGATACAGTTGGCTGGGACTGTTGCGAGGCGCGTAGACGGCGTCGTCGGGCAAGGCGCTGGGTACGCGTGCTCGTCGTCAATTGCGTAGGCCTTGAGGTCCTTGTTGTCGGCGTTCTTCTGTTCGTGTTCTCTCTGGTAATCCTTTAAACATTCTTGAGAGACACGTAAACCGTCTCGGTATGGATTGCGGTTGGAAGGTCCCGGCGTAGCGTCTCGATTGATCCTCGACGAGGGTGTTCCCTCCAGATTGTCCGCTGAAGGATTGTCCGTAGTGTTCGTTGTAGGCCCGGGTACTTCTCTGTGAAGATGAAGTACGCGTGTGCGAGCCCCAGCATCGTCGGGATTATAAGGCCGTGCTGGGCAACAAGCGCTATAGTTTGAAGGAATCGGAGAATGGCTTCTTCGCCAGTTTCGTTCTCCTTGAAGTTGAAGTTCTCATAGGATGCGATGATATCTATAAACATCGTTCAGGCTCCCTATTGTACACTCTTCGCAGTCCCTTACACCTGTCACCGGAAGGAAAGCAGCGGGAAGTCGCTCTGCAACGGGGATGGGCGGCGGTAAAGGGTCGCGGCGGACACGCCTACGTCGTTGGCATTGTATAAAGGTCGAATAAGGCGCCCTGCCCAGGGAAACAACAGGAAACGCTGCGATAGGCTGCGTTCGGTGGCACGTTGTGCAGTATCGCACAGGGGAGGAAGGGATGTCGCTGGAAATGCACCTTCCCTGGGTCGATTCAAGGTATGGCTCTCCTTCCAAAGCCCCAAGTGTATGGGCGCATCACCTTTACTCGACATTTGCACTTGCACATCGGGATAATTCAATACAGGTCAACTTCTGTCTGGGCTGCTCAGAAGTGCAAGAGGACCGAAATTGGGAATCAAGGTTGAAAAAAAAAAGCCGTTCTTATATTATGATTTCCAGTACGATGATGCACTTGTTATTCAACATGTACCTGAGTGTCGCCAAACCACGTCGATGTGAAAAAATAGTTCCGCGACGTAACAAAAAACCGCCTTGGGGGAAAATTGGTTCTCCCAAAGTGTCATGAGAAGTGTCTATATACTTTGTGTGATTCCAGTGTTGTAATTCTCCCCTCCCCATCTGTCCCTTTGGATTGTCATTGAGAGTGAGTCCTTATTCCTGGCTTGTCTTGTGTACAGGGTTCTAGAGTAACCTGTAGCTGGCATTGGGGAATGATTGGAGAATGACCCGATCCATCTCCTCGATGTCAGGTTTCCTCATTTCAAAAGAGAACAAGCTATTTACAAGCCGTTATCAGCAGCAGCCAGGTAGACAGCATCGCTCTTGAAGGGGACGATGTTGCCGTTGCGGTCGGTCATGGCGGGCTGGTTGACGGGGGGGCCGCCCTGGATGGCGTTGGGGTTCGTTTGGCGCTTGAAGACTGAATTTCTCATGTGTTAGTGTTGTCCTGACGGTGTGACCTGATAGAAGATAGAGTTTACACACCTGCGATGCGGCGCTCACGGTCGTCCACGGGGCTGCCAAGGGCAAGAGCGAAAAGGGAGAAGATGGCGACAACGGAGAACTGCATTTCGACGGTTTTTTGTTTATTTTTTTAAATCTTCCAAAAGAGAATTTAAATGAATGGATTTTCGAGAATATCGTGTGAAGGAGTGAATTTGAAGAGTCGGCCGGCGACAAGTTGGTTGACGAGTATTTCAAGAAAAAAGTATCAATTGGAAGGTAAAAAGAGTTTGTTGGGAGAAGAGAAACTAAAGAACCGGCTGGCGATTTGAGGAAGATGAAGAGAGGATAAGGGGAAAAGGTTCAGGGCGGAGAGGAACGGAATGGCTATTTGTAGGTTTGAGGAAAATCATCAAGTGTGATGTGAACGTCGCCGATTACTAGACGGATGGAGATCACACATGCATGGCCATTGCCACCACGTCCCAAGCAGGCCGGGGGTCCAGACTCGAAGGAGGGATACCTGATCCCAAGCAGGGGGGATGAGAGCTCTTCGATATTACCTTTTGCGAGCAGGGACGCAGGAACAAGGCCTACGCATGTAACTGTAGTGCTACATACTCCATACGGAGTGTTGCAGGGCCCCTGGGGTTTACCGAGCTTGTCAATGTTTGAGGAGCATTAGTTTAGTAATAGTAGTATTGATTCCCTGCTTCAGGCGAAACCCCCATGTAAACTAGTTTATTGATGCTATTAATACTTGTAGTAAACTACTCCGAAATACCATACAGAATAGGGTTGGGCAAGGAAACTACGGAGTATTAGCTTGTTTGCTACAGAGCTCGTAACCCTGCAGAAGAGCTTACGCCAGCAGGCCCCATCGCATCCGTAGTAAACTACGTACTACTCCGTACAGGGCCAACATGGGATATGAGAATATGAGACGACAAGGCTTGCGCACAGCAAAATACTCCGTCCTTGAAAATGACACGTCCATACTCCGTAGATAGTAACAGCGAGCGCCAGTGCCCTGATCCCTGGCACCTCGACTCTCAATGAGGATCCAACTTGTTTATGTGCATTGAGTCCTTCA
The DNA here is from genome assembly GCA_019925285.1 of Graphium sp. VPRI43844. NCBI lineage: Eukaryota > Fungi > Ascomycota > Sordariomycetes > Microascales > Graphiaceae > Graphium > Graphium sp. VPRI43844. Next base: position 138,553 of record JADHKT010000027.1, on the reverse strand, counting down.
ATTACTCGCGTAGTTCTTCTGGACGGATAGTATCTCAACTGGCAACTTCCTCTCCTGGCCTCTCGTATTCCAAAGCGAGAGCCCGGCGTCATCGAAATAAAGAGCCTAATTCACCCCATAAAGCCCACACCACACACCCCTGTAAATACAGGGAGGCACAAAAAGCTTTTCTGGAATTGGCTCGAATCCTACGGAGTAGCCCGTGCAGCGGATTCCATGAAACTGCACGGCGGAACAAGTCGCTGCATTATTGGTTGGCCAAATCTTTGGGCGGAGATCCCCTATGTTGCCCGTGGAGGGAATTAGGGGGAAGATCATACACTGCCAGTCTCGTCTTCTCTTCTTCCGGTCACAGAATGAGACCTCCCACTATGGATCCCTTATTTCGAAACAGGGTCGTGGGCGCTCCCTGGCGTTGCGACGGTCTCCCAATTGGCGTTGGTGGAGAGGGACGCGAACGCGAAGGCCTGGCCAGTACGCACTTTTCGATTAAATACAAGTGCCATGTCCGTTGGCATCGGAGACTAGTTTAGCTCAAATGGCCCATCTCTTATTAGCCACGGGTTTGAGGACGACAAAAATAAACTTGATTTTACCTTGTCCCTCTGTTTCTTCCCCTTGCTTCATGAGTCTAGTTGAAACACCGGGGGAGGGGGGGAATGGTTCTCGGCCCTTGTCTGTCCCCCGTCCCCAGTCCCCATTTCAGTCATGATTACGGAGTAGTCAATCACAAGCCACAGATTGCACAGCCTGCTTGTGGCGCTCGCACTACCCAAGCGGCTAACCTTCGGAACTTGTGTGTTCCAGAAACACTATTTCATAACTTGCCTAACCAAGTTTTATGAATGACTTGGAATAGTTATGCCAAACCTTTTATGCACAATTGCGGGGTACTCAGCTCGAACACATGCGCCCGTGGCTACTGTTCAAGAGGGGTTTACAGCCCGAGTGTCAACTTAGAAGAGGGTGACGAGGCTGAGACGTGCCTGCATTTCTACGAGGCTACGCTTTGTTCTCCCTTTTTTCAATCGTTTCCAAACACGGCCCAATCACCCTCTGCCTCTCCTCTAAAGCCAAGACCTCTGCTCAGCTGTTCGACTCTCCTCCACGTGACGTCACCATGGCTTCCGTTTCACATTGTCTTTATTGCTTTGATACGTTGGCTGCCCACCTCGAAAAGCGCAAACCTATGACTTTGGAAGAGATTCACAAGTCTTGGAAAGAATACATACAAGCATCGGACTCTTCTGCCGATTCTCTCGCCCCCAAACGCATCCCAGCTCTAAAGCGTCTCGCCTCACCCCAGGAAGCCGCCTCCAGTTCGGCATCGTCCTCATCCAGCCTCTCCTTGGGTCCGGATACGGCGGCCACGTCGATTTCATCTTCGACGCCCGAAGAATCTCCCATCAATGGCCAGTACCCCCTTTTCGTGACCTGGAACACCGCCAGCGGCGCCGGTGAGTACGCCCTGCGCGGCTGCATCGGCACCTTTGAATCGCTCGATCTCCGTGAGGGACTTTCGTCGTATGCTTTGACTTCGGCCCTCGAGGACACCCGCTTCTACCCCATCCGCGAGTCCGAACTGCCCACCTTGCAGGTGGCCGTTACCCTGCTTACCGATTTTGAGGACTGCGATGACCCCATGGACTGGACCCTCGGCGTCCATGGCATCCGCATTAGTTTCTTCCACCACGGGAGACGATACGGCGCCACCTACCTTCCCGACGTTGCGACCGAGCAGGGCTGGACAAAGGAGGAGACGCTTATCAGCCTCATGAGGAAGGCGGGCTGGATGGGCAAGAAAACCAAGTGGCAGGAAGTTGACATCAAGTGCGTTCGTTATCAAGGCAAGAAAGAGAGCCTCGAGTATAACGAATACAAGAAGTGGTATGACTGGGCGCAGTTGAAGAAGGCCAAGGCCTAAGCGAGGCTCTCGAGATAGACGCCACTATGGCACCTAGAACTGGTTACCGTACTGAGCCGAGTGGCTCGGAGCATTTGCTCTCTTGTGTTGTAGCGACTCCTATTTCCTCTCCCTAATTAATTATTTCACGATTCGTAGTCTTAGCAGAGGAATATGGAGTTTTTTCTTTTTTTTCTTCCTTTTTCTCTCTTTTTTTCCTGTTCCCTTCTCTTACACTTTATCATCTTCATCTCTGCCTCTTAAGGGTCCGTAGAGGGTCTGTAGACGACCCGAGAGGCAAGGCATACAAAAACAACTCGTACCATGTAGCACCCTGTATGAGTAAAATGTCCCCAAGCCTGGTTTGGTTTTTATATAGAGTAAATTTGGCTCTAGAGTCGAAATGGTAGTGTTGGCAGTAGCTTTCCCGTCTCGAGCCCATCCTTCCTTCACATGTGCAAGCATTTACCCCTACCTCCTCTCATTCTCCAACAGCCGTAAGTGGATGTAGTGGATGTAGTGGAAGTACAATGAAAGCAGACGAATGCTCCTTCCCTTGGAGATGTCCTTCTCTCCGAGGCACAAGGCGACATTTAATCCCTGATGGCGAATCTTCCAGCACCCCCTTGGCCTCATCTTCTCTTCCATTTGGAAAATCTCACGATGTTATAGGGCGTGGACTACCATCATATCCATTGCTAGTCGTTCATTATTCTCCTTTACTTTCGTTTCTAGTATCGGCCTCCTTCCCTCTCCATCTTGGTCTTGGCAGACTGTCTTTTGTTGTTCTGACCATCGTATTACATCTCACCGGCTATTAGTATTGAATTGACGACACTCTTCCAGTTCAAATTAACACTACAGCCGCAACCTTCACAAGTCATTCTTTTGATCAAACTTCAACCCCTCTCATTCTAAATGCCGACCATCCCAATTCTGGCGGAGCCGCCATTGCCAGGTTCCATAGTCCCACGAGCGTGGCAGCCGACTACGACCTCGATGACAACGACAGTACGCACTGTCGTACCCAGGTCGATAGGATATGGCACTATGTCGCCATACATTCCATATACCAACGGTTTCGACCCAACGGTAGTTCCAGGATTCCACCCGGCCTGGAACCCGGCCTGGAAACAGGTGAATGGCCCGGGCACAACAGTATGGGTTTCGGTTTCGACTACTACCCGGCCGTTGACTGCTTCCTCAACCACTACCGAAATGCAGACTGCCACTACAACCAAGACGAATATTTCGACAGAAAAGGTCTTATTCGCTCCGCCAACCACGACAACGGAGGATACAACGGCAGCAACCACTACTTTTACGGCATCCTTGTTGACGATACAGGCCACCACCGTCTCGTCGGTAACCACAGAAACATCAACTATTACTGACATCCCAGGGGCCTCTTCAGCGCCTGTTAATTCCATGACCAGTGTATCTCCAACGGCATCGCCTACTTTGGGATATTCCGTGACTCCAAGTTTCACTTCGATCCTACGGTACTCTGCGAGCCCATTTTGGTCAACGTCGCCCCAGTTTCAAGGATCTGCAGCCCCTACAGTATACTCGCTTCGACCATCAGTGTACTACTCGTCCAACCCTGCGAATGAGTACCCGAGCCGTCCTTTAATACAATACGCGCCTCGACCTTCTTCTCCCAGTTCACAGTACGAGACTACTGGTTCGGGCATTGCATCGTACACGACTATTCTTGACCGCGGGGGTTACTGCGGTCAACTCTGGAGAATACCATTGCCCGATAATGCGCGTCGGTATGTTGCCTGCCTCTTTTTTTCAATGCGGTTGATCTCGTTTATTGGAGATAGATGCTGACTTTTCTTCCCTTTAAGCTACCAGATACCCTTCACCTTTGAAGATATAAATCATCACGTGTTGTATCTTCCCAATCAAATACCTGGTCGTGATCATTTCCTATCAGCAATCACTGCGGAGCTTTTCGCGAAGTTCATGTACCTGAAAGGTCGAGAATTTAGCACGGTGGGATCATCCTGCGCTGGAAGCGCCCTCACGACAGTCGTTGTGCCGTGCACTGCAACGGGAGACTTGACTGTTAATTTGCAATGGACGGATGGTTCGTCGCTAACGTTCCCGTTTTACATGTTTGTGATGCCTGTCGAGCAGTTTATAGCAGCGTATACAAGACAACAAATGGCCTTGAGTCCAGTCTGTTCTGCCGTTCTCCAATATATCAGTCGGTTCCCCAGGGGGTTCTGTGTTTTCGACGCTTATATCGGCCAACGAACTATAGCTGGCACTTTTGTGGCGAAACAAAACTTCCTTCAGAAATATTACGGTAAGTAAAAGGGCATCCATGGCGCCGCACCCTTTGACATAGTACCAAGAGGCTGACCTTGTAACGCAGTTGCGTACGACATTCCTGGAGGCTGGGCGTACATTGGAGACCGTCGATTTTGTGCAAAGAACGAGGTCATGGGGCCGTCTCAGTCGATGGGCGATGTGCTTGGCACCTGCTGTGAGGACACGGTCGTCTGGAAGAAATAATGGTTCACCAAGAAGTTTTTGTTGGTTCATTTCTCCCTTTATAAAGCGGCCAGATTGTTCTTCTGGCCTCTATGGTTTGGCGTTGGCCGTTACGGGAACAGTATTCTTTGAGAGTAGCATTACACCAATGGCCAGCACTAGCTGCTGGAGCCGTACTGAATTTTCATAAAACAAAGCTTATCCATATTTTGCGATCCACGTCCTGGATGCTTGTGATATGTCGAGGTTGACGAGGGCGTATATTGGGACCAGGATGAAAAACGATACGAGGGTAGCCTGCAGAGGCCATGCATTAACTATCGAGCAAGAGACATACATAGGGTCATTCGGAGCAAATTGGGAAGGGGAAGAGAAAGAAGAAAGAAAAAGAGGCGTGATATCAAGGACTGGGGATAGAAGCGCTTTACAGGTGATTGCTGGCTCAATGTATCAGGGAAGAGAAGGCTGAAAAGACAAATGGCCGAAATAAGAAACAATAGACACATAATAAAAGAATAAAATATACATGAAAAAAAAAGAAGCTCATCCTCGTCATTCGTACACAGTGTATCCAAAGCCAAAAACAGAAGAACAAAATGGTCACCAGCATATGAGGCGTTTCCAGAACTTGGAGCCTCCCACCCGGCCGTCGCGGTCCAGCTTCTCGCCGTCAAGGTTGGGGCCGCGCACGCCGGGCCCCCTCTTCTCGTGGTGGTCGGAACCGGTGGGCAAGGGGCTGAGGGGCTCGGTGACGCCGACGCGGTCGAGGCCGGCCTTGTCGTCGACGATGCCGAGGGCGGCGCGGCGGCGGGCCTCGACGACGCGGCGGACGATGAGGGCAAAGGTCTCTTCGATGTTGACTTCGAGGCGGGCGCTCGTCTCCATGAAGCCGCAGTTGCGGCGGCGGGCCCATTCGAGGCCCACGGCGGCGGGGACCATTCGGCTCTCTTGGAGGTCGCACTTGTTCCCCGCGATGATCTTGACGGGCGGGACGGTCTTAGCGCTCGCGCCGAGAAGGGAGGTGTAGGGGTTGTTTGCGTGGGCGGCGGGGTTCGCGTGGTGGGAGGGGTGGGAGGGGTGGGAGGCCGAGGTGGAGGCGTAGGCGTAGGCGGCGTTGAGGCCGGCGCGGCGGGCGCGCTCGGCGTTGTCGAGGCGGGTCTCGGCCTCGATGTCGATGAGGTCGTTGAAGTACTGGAGGGCGTCGAGGGAGTCGCGCGAGGTGATGTCGTAGACGAGGAGGAAGGCGTCGGCGCCGAGGTTGGACGAGGCCCACATGCCGCGGTACTCTTCTTGGCCGGCGGTGTCGGTGAGGGAGAGGTGGTAGGTGTGGCCGTCGATGCGGCGGGTCAGCGAGTACGAGTCTTCGATGGTGGGGTCGTATTCGGAGGTCCATTGGGAGCGGACGAGGCGGAGGGTGATGGAGGACTTGCCGCAGCCGCCGTCGCCGCAGATTGTGATGGAGATTGGGATTGGGGGCTGGGGAGGGCCCGGGGTTGTGGGCGTTCCCATGGGGGTGTTTCTGTTCATGTTGGATTGGTTTTGTTGGTTTTGTTGGTGGGAGAGTGTGCTGTGTTGGTTATTCTCTCTCCCCCCCCTCTTCTCCAAGTTGCGACTTGACTTTTTTTTTTTCTCCGTCTTGACAGTGCTCGGTTCTTGTCTTTTTTTTTTTTTTTTTTTTTTTTTTTTTGGAAATTCCTTGCGTAGGTTGTTTGTCAGTTGTGTTGTTCTGCTTGCCCCTTTAAAAGGGGGACGCGATATGGAGGAAGGTCTTTGTCTTGAGGGGTTTTGTATGGTGGCGCGTTGGATAGGCGTAGAGTGGGGGGTTCAAAGGAAAGCGGCCGGAATGTTTCAGTGGGAGTGGGCGGGAGGAAGAGTCGTCTTGTTGGATGTCGAAGATAATAGAGTCGAGGGACGAGTGCGTGTCTTGTCTGTGTGTGTGTGTCGAGATATGTTGGGGAGGATTTGTTGGCAAGGGGGGAGGAAATAGAATAGCATTGTGTGTTTATTTTTTTTATTTTATTTTTCGCGGACCAGGGAGGAGAAGAGTGTGTGGACTTATTAGGGAAGTTTATTTGCAGCTCTGACCAGCCAGCACAGCCATTTGTTAATTTGTTAGCCTGAAAGTCCAAAAGTGTGGCTTGAGGAGAAGGGGAATGGAGATGAAAGTAGAAAGGAAAAGGGAAAAAAGGAAGAGAGGGAAAGGAAGAGAGAAGAAGAAAAAAGCTATCGGCTGTATTGTAGTTTGAAATGCAACACTCTACAGAGAGGCCTGGCTGGCTGGCCAATACTAAAACTACAAGATGGTATCTCGGCGGAGAGTAGCAATTGTCACATCGCGGCTCTTTTGTTTTCGTGGCTAGCCTATTGAGTAGTATTTCATCCCTGCTTCCCCTCTCGGCCCTTGACGACAATACTCCAAATACGCGTGTCCTTGTCCTCCGACGCAGACTGCTGCAAACGCTCCCGAGTCGTCTTAAAAGATGGATATCAGGGGTTTATAATTGTAGAAGTAGTCGCTCAGCTGTTGGACGACCCACCGATCCAGGTCCGCGTACTGCATAAATCGGAAATTGGCCAGCCGCAGCATCTGCGTCGTAAAAATACAGTTGCGCAAAGGCCGGGATGGTACCGTCGCTCTCAATGAGCGGTCCGGTGGTGTGGTATAGAACCCCGGTGAGGACGTCACCGTTGACTTCGGCAATGGCATTGTAGGGACCTTCCGGACTACTGCTGTTCGAATCTACTTTACGTGTATTACAAGTCCGACGAGCCCGCAGTCCAATTACCACCACCAACAGCCGCCCCACGAGAAACCACCCAACCCCACAAGACACTACCAGTCTACGCCAGTCCCCGTCGTGCGCCGCGGTAGAGGTAGGCGTGGACCGTCTTAGTCAGCTTCCATCGCCGTTCTCGGGCTGGCCACGCACGCTAAATTATTTACGGTGTAGTAGAACCGACTTGGCTCGGGACAGCGAAAGTTTTTTTTTCTTTTTTCTTTTCCCTTTGGCTTTCTTTTTATATATTCAAGACTTGAACATGTCGTTTGAGAACCAGGCTCTCTCCTCTAAAGTATGCGCGTAGGCCAATGGGCGACAACAGTGAAGAAACTTTCAGAATCGAGCTTGATGATACTGGCAGGAACCTTCATTCAACCTCAAGTCAAAGCCGCCTTCCGTTCTCAGTTAATACAAGCCCTAACTTAACCCTACCCTGGGGCACGCCCACCAAAAAAAACCAAAGAAAGTGCTGTCTTTTCTCCAATCTGACAGGGAGAAATAAAAAAGCACGCGTCACTCGTTTAAGAGAAAAGTCATGAGAAGAGTCATTCCATGGAACGAATCTGCATTCATACCGGAGTAGCCATATCTGGAGTAAGAGTACGGAGTATCATTTTACGCAGTATTCGGCATGTTCCTCTTTATTGTAATGCAGTCCAATGGAGTGATACGGAGTGATATGGAGTCATCAAGCCCCCATCTTGCGCAAGAAAAACGGCCTCGCCAATGAGAAGTGCAGCATTCCTCGTCGTCCAACCAGGAGGACCTCCGTCTTTTACCTCGGACATGCTAGGCCCCGGGTCCCGAGTGGGTTCTGCAGTCTGGAGAGTACAGCGTATGTAGAGTCATGTTTCTATGGATAAAAACGCCGTCTCGCGCCGATTCTTAGTGGATTTTCTGACTCTTTTCTCTCGTGTCCTTGATATATTTCTTAATATTCTTTTAGAAAATTTCTCATAATATTTTTGAAGGCATTAGTTCAAGCCCACTTCATCCTCGTCTCCCAAGACCCTCACTTCGCAATAGACTCGCTGATTTTTCACTACATTTTCTGTCTCCGGAAACATCCTCGTTTGCTCCAAAAACACGCCGGCTCCCTCCTCCGCCCCCTTCCATCATCCCCCACCAACCATGACTAGCCAGACCAACGGTGAAACGGTGCCAGAAACCCTGGCCCGGGCCGATGAAGTTGCCGATGTAAGAGTTTATTTACCCCCTACCGTCCCTATTCCCCCTTCCCAAGTCCATGTCAGAGTGTCAGAGACGGAATTTTCCGTATAAGTGGGAAATGCAAAGCCATCCGCGCCATGGCCACAACTACACGCTGCACGGTTCTCAATTTCCGTGTGGGGCTGTTAAACAGATCTAAACATTTTATATATCTACTTCATATCTCTCCACTCCCTAGAACACAATATGCACTAGATGTTGTTGATGGCCGTAAACGACTAACAAGCCCCCTCAGCTCTTGGACGCCGTGAAAGACATCATTATCCCCTTCATCCGCGCTGCCGATGACGCTGCCCCCTCCAAGGCAACAGGCAGTTCAGCCCGTACTATCAACGGCGTGGAAAAGGATGTCCTAGTCGAGCCCCTTAGCCCCGAAGCACTATCACAGAAGCTCAACCTAGAGCTGCCCCTCGAGGGTCGTGGTCGGGAAGGTCTGTTGGCTCTTGTAGACCAAGTTCTCCGATACAGCGTCAATACCTGGGACCAAGGGTTCTTGGATAAGCTCTATGCGAGCAACAATGCTGTACGTTTACAAGCCAAGCATTTTGGTACAAGTGAAAAGACCGTTAACTAATTTGTTCCCTGTTTAGGTCGGCGTGGTTTCTGATCTACTCCTTTCTGTCCTCAACACAAACGTAAGTGCAGAGCCACCATCCCCTTCCCGGAGCTAAACGACAAAAGTTGGCTCGGAAGACTTGTCCTGACCCCTAAAACTAACCCCCAACAGCTCCACGTCTACCAAGTCTCCCCAGCCCTCACAGTAATCGAAAAGACGACAGCCCGCCGCCTCGCCAACCAATTCGGCTTCACAGGCCCCCGCGCCGGCGGCATCGTCTGCCAAGGCGGAAGCTCCTCAAACCTCACCTCCCTCGCCATCGCCCGCAACGCCCTCTACCCAGAGACCAAAAGCGACGGCAACGCCAACCACCAATTCGTCCTCTTCACCAGCGCCCATGGCCACTACTCTGTCGAAAAGAGCGCTCAGACCTGCGGCATCGGCGCAAAGAATGTCGTGCCGGTGCCCGTGGACGCCGAGGGCCGCATGATTCCCTCTGCGCTACGCGACCTCGTCATCGGCGCAAAGAATGAGGGCAAAACCCCTCTATACGTAAACGCAACAGCAGGTACGACGGTCTACGGCTCCTACGACCCCTTTGAAGAAATCTCGGAAATCTGCCACGAATTCAACCTCTGGTTCCACATCGACGGAAGCTGGGGCGGTTCCGCCATATTCTCCGCCCAGCAAAAACACAAACTCAAGGGCTCCCACCTCGCACACTCCCTCACTGTCAACCCGCACAAAATGCTGAATGTGCCGGTAACATGCTCGTACCTCTTGACGCCCGACCTCTCCGTCTTCCACCGCGCAAACACCCTCCCGGCAGGCTACCTCTTCCACAGCGACGCTGCATCCGAAGACGAGTATCGCGAAGTATGGGACCTCGCGGACCTCACACTTCAATGCGGCCGACGAGGCGACGCTGTAAAACTCGCTCTCGCCTGGACCTTTTACGGCGCCTCGGGCTTCGAATCTCAAATCGACCATGCCTTCGCCACCGCCGCACATCTCGCCTCCATCGTGGACGCGCACCCCGATCTCGTCCTCGTGTCGAGTCTGCCGCCGCCTTGTTTACAAGTATGTTTCTACTACGCACCTGGGGGCGTGTTGTCGGCCGACGAGAAAGAGAATACGGCGCGCACGCGGAAGGTGACGGAGAAGTTGGTCCGTAGGGGCTTCATGGTGGACTACGCACCAGGTGACAAGGGCAGCTTCTTCCGGGTCGTGGTTAATTGCCAGACTTTGAGAGGTACTGTTGAGGGGTTGGTCAAGGGGCTTGTTGAAGCTGGGCAGGAAGTTGAGCAGAGTAACTAATAACTGACTGGTTTGGCCCTATTTCTTGAACCGTCAGAACCTGATAATCACCGAATAGACACCACCACACATATCATCACACACATGTCATGTATATATCATTGATGGATAGAAGTATCATTTTATTATACATAATTCTCATAAACGCCCATTTTCCCAAACTCGCTAAATTTCAAGGTGGGCGTCGAAATTCAACGCCCAGAAATTTGCAAAATTTACAACCGGTCAATCAAATCGTTTGCGACATCGCTAATGTTGACGCCGTAATAGCGAGGGATAGTCTGGAGGTACAAGGTGCCGTCCTCGATGACGGTCTCGCAGTAGCTGCTGTGCTTGAGCTCGTCGACGAGGCGGAAGGCAACCTTGTTGTTGGAGACGGCCTCCTGGAAGCCTTCCTGCAAAAGTTCGTCCTCGGCGAACTTGTTAGACTTGAGATAGTTGATGAGGGCCTCGAAATAATCGTGCACAAAATTGCCCATGTTTTCGTCCCAGTTGGAGTTGATATCGGAGTCCTTGGCGACGGCGGCGCGCATCTTGTCGCTGATCTGTTCGAAGTTGGGTTCCACCGTGATTTCAACCTTGAGAATGTCGGAGAGGGCTTTGCTGAGTTCCGAGGCTTGGGGTTCCCAGTTGTTGCGGATGGAGAGACGGCCTGTCAATGAGATGCCGGCGGCGCTAGTGGCAGTCTCGTATCTCTGAATGGCTCCGAGGAGAGCCGGGACGCTGAAGACGGAGTCTATGTTGACACCGAGGTGGGAGGGCGCGAAAAGAATCACGAGCTTGGAGTCAACAATGGAGGGGCCGCTGTATGTCACGATGTTTTCGAGGTCAATGTCCATGGTGAGGACGTGTGCGGAGGCCACGGTGTTGATTTCGCTGCGGAACTCTTCTCCCTTATCGCGAATGGCATACTTGAGCCCGCTGATAGCAGCATCGATGTAACTATTGAGACAAAAAAAAACGCCGGTCAGAAAGAAGGATATTAGAAGAAAGGAACAAAACACTCACGCTGCGAGGCAGTCTCCGAGAGAGTTCTGGGCCCAAGAGTCCGCCTCAGCATAAGGGTAAATGGCCAAAGGATTAATATCGATGGTCCATGCTGTGCCTAGGACTTCAGAGATTTGGTTTTGGAAGTCTTCCTTTTTGTTGTCCAAGGCGTCTCGGACTAGAAATGAGTCGCATAGTAGGTTAGCATATTGAGGCGCATAAGTAATGTCATATCAGTAGGACCCGAAGAAAAAAAAGGAAAAAAAAATCGAAAGAAGGCACATACGGTTCTTTCGGAGAGCGAGAGGAAGCTTCTCGGCAGGGGGAAGACGTTCGGGAGCCATGGCTAAAGAGTTCACGAGGGATGAATAGTGAAGATGGAGTATAAGACAAGATGCGAGCTAGTAACGGGCTAGAGAAGATCGTAGGATGAGAGGCGTGTAGATGGGAACGAGAAGAATGGCCAACGAAGAGACGGGCAAAGGCCGATATTTAACTCGTTCGTCCAACCCCGTTTTGAATTATAGAAGATGTTGGGTCTGTTCGGAAACCCGAGCTCTCATTCTTGCGATACACTTCCTCTAGCGCCCACTTTAGCTCCTCTGCTCCATCAACTAAGTGGATTTACCCACGCACCGATGATGGTGATGAGACCGTTGAAGGTGTACGGAGTAGGCGCCTGCTGGCTCGAGCTGTTTAATTTCCCGGGATCCCAGGAGAAGGCGGGGGTCACACGCCCATCGCCATGCGCAAACTACTGCAGGAGGGCGTTTTCGTCAACGAACGAGCAATGAAGATCGACAACACGCGCTCTGCCCAACCTGTTTACCCTGCAGCTCTCCCGTCCCCTGCTCCCTCGTCTACTCCGTACTCCGTATTCATCACCGCCCAGAGTTGGTGACATCGCTCCTCTCATCATGGGAATACTGTGATGGAAAGAAAGGGATGGGATGGGCTGGGAACCCTGGTGGGTTGCAAGTCGTTCCCGAAAGGAGACAAAGTGCCATTACTCCGTACAGAGTAGAGGCTCGTCCTAAAACAGACAAGGCATAATTTGTCCTCGTACTAATAATATGTAGTTTACTACTCCGTACATAATACAGAGTATTGACTGGGGTCTATTGGGGGCTGTTAGGGGGCTGAGCTCTAGCCAAAACCTACAGAAACAGAAAGTTTAGCGCTTTAGTCAGGTGATTTAGTGGACCACTGGGGCTCAAGGTGGGCTGCCTTGGCGGTGTTTGGCGCATTGCTTAGTGGGGATACCCCTGAACCCCACTGTTTTGCCCCTCCCCCTCCAGCGTGTGCATTCCAAAAATCTCCCATTGCTGTCTTTTAGGCTTCTAGGCAGACCACGATATCGACAACTACAGACGACATTCCAGTCTGCCCCTCGGATGTGAGCCAGGGAGGGCGAGAAGAGGAAAAAGAGAAAATAAAGAAAAAAAAAGAAAAGAAAAGAAAAGGGGGAGGTCGCCTCTATTTCATGGTTGGCGAGGTGCAGCGACACTACCAGTGGTGGCTCAAAGTCCATCCAAATCAATCGCAATGCTCTCGTTAATCGGCGGCTGCCTTGAAAAGCCCACATTGATGTCACCCACCTCCGGTCTTTTTCTTGGTCAGGTCCTTGGGTGGTGCAAACTCCTGGCTGGCAGGTACCCCGCCCCAGTTGGCCTGGCCCTGGCCCCTCCTTCCCGAAACAGCCTCAGTGGCCCCCCGCCTGTTGTATTTTCCCCATCGCATCCATTTCATCGTGGTCTTGAATGTGGTGTCTGCATACAAGTAATGTTTCTGTTTCTAGCCGGATGCCAGCCTATCTTTTTGACATGGAAGAAACGGAGCCGACGGACGCGGAATCGTCTCGTTCCTCCGGCCACAACGCCAAGCCTGAAGTGGAACGAACCCCAAAGAGGCCTGCATTGCCTGTTGCGCTAGGCGCCGAACTTGCACTGGCGCTAATCTCGCTGTCTCCATCATGACAGAAAGAGTCATACATCGAGAGACTTTGGCAAATATTTTGGTGTGCTCTCAAGATCTCCGTGGCGATTGGAAAGGGGCGACATGGAGGGTTCTTTTGACAAAGTACCAACAGTCAACATATGAAGACGGGTCGAGCAAACCTTGGCGAGGCGCACAGGAGAAGTTCATGAAGGGGAGCCACATGAAGCGGGCACCGTCTTTTCAGCTGGTCCATAGCGCTACTTGGCACCGTCAGGCACACGGCTAGGCATTCCACAACCCTTTCTCGGTTTTGTTACTGTCACCAGGAGGAACTGGATGCTCTCTTGGGCGCCACCACACCCCCGAATGCCTCGCATCGAAAAGGAAATTAGTGTGGCGCTTAGCTATCTTGAAGACACATGGAGTACGGATAATCACGTCTGGCTTCATGCAATTGGATTGCCATCTTCCAAATAAATCCATCCCATTCCTCTTTTCTCTGTAATCATCTTCGTCTCTTCTTCATTTTCATTTGCAGACTGAATCTTTGAACTTCTTCCCAACATGTCCATGTAAGGCGCGCTCTCAGAATGAAAAAAAGGTGACTAACAAAGCTGACCTGACCCTGTCACAAGCCCATTAGCAGCCAAGGTGGCCATTCGCGATGTTTGGGGGAAAGCCGACGGGCCTACCCAAAAAGCCCTTGCCTCGGTCCGAGAAACTCTTGGTTACGAAATTGTCGTGACCCCAGAGTGGCCACAGCTTATTGCTGAGCTCGAATCCCTCTACCCCTCGGAAAAGGCTCGTCCGGTGATCGTTGTGGCAGGCTGCGTTGAAGTTTGGGCGCGGGCTCTAACAACACTCCTCGAGGACTCGGCGAATGAAGAGTGGTCGGATGAGCTACTGGAGAAGTTGAAAGAACACTCGCGGTCGCGCCTAAAGCTGTTTGTCGAGGTATCATCGGCCCAGGATGCCTCGACACAATGGGATTCCAGCCGGTCTGGTTATGTCTTGGCCATCCCCAAACGACCGATCACCACCCCAACCGAGTTCTTTTCTACCCTGATGGGACAGATTCTCGGATCCACCGGAGCCCAGACATCTGCCGAATCGACACTTCCCGTGCGCAACGCTTCGGCTGCCCCCGTCGGCGCGACGGCCGAAGACTGGGCCGATGTCTCGGTAGATGGCTCCGGAAACCCCGCCATCGTCGAATCTCGTGCGGCACCCCCGGCCAGTGCTTCTGCTGTCTCCTTCATCCCAGACCCCAATTCCCTCCCGCGCCCAGACGAGCTCCTATTGCAACCACCCTACTTCCTCTCCGTCCATTTCAAGAGCCGAAACGAAATCGAAATCCTCTCAAGTCACAGCCCAAGCCTCAAATTCTTGGCTGCGTACCTGAAGAAATGGGCCAGGTCAAACCACAATGTCACCAACACTGTAAGTTTATTGCTTCCTACCTTTTTTTTTTTTCTCGTCTGTCTTGCTTGGCCCCTGTCTCTCTTCCTTACTGACCCTTCGGACAGCCGCCCTCTGTGGAAATCACACTGAGCGAGTGCGCCTTTGGCCTCGGCCAAATGCACGACTCTCTCCGTCTTTACGCTGAAAACAGATATGGTGGCGGCCACCTAGTGTCACCTCCAATCATCCTGCATCTTGTCGAAGGCGTGCTAGGGTACAAGCAAGCTTTTGGAGATCAGTACGCATGGACATATCGGAAGGACGAGCCTTTGAAATCCATGTAATTTTTCTTTTCTTGTTTCCTTCCGAACGGCCACCGTATCGATTCGCGTGGAGATCGTGATGTGAATGCGCACTCGTGCGCATCTAACGAACCGGGCTCCTGAATACCCATGTACACTAGATATCCGACACTCTTGATACTGCAAGAAAGGAGGCAGCAATGATGAATGCGCATCTCCATCCATCTTCCCGTCATATCCCTCCGATTCAGTAACTATACGTATGGCGAGAAGGTCTTCCACAGCATGAGACAATAGCCCTTAGGCCCGAGCTACTATGCGAACAGGGAAATTGATCTGTTGTCGTGCTCATGTGGCTTGCGTTTCCCAAGATGGTCCGAAACGTTGATACGGATTTCGCGCGCCCATTAAGTCCCGATGCAACACGATAAAAAGGGAGCTGGACTCTACTTCCAAACACTATTTCGTCATAATCGATCCCGCCCTTCGTAAGCGCCGTGTATACCGTGTCTGTGCCCGCCGTAGAACAAAATATGATCCCTTGTCTCTGTCGATCTTCCATTTTAGGAGTCCGCTGCCTTGCATGTTTCTTACGTGAGTGGCACGCGACTACGCGAGGTGAAAATACGAATGTCCGTTGTTTTCTAAGACAGATAAATTGAGCAGGATGAGACACGGAACAGCCATGTCGGAAGTCGCGGTTCTTTTCCACCGATCTTTTTGAACATTATTTTTTTTCTTGTTTCTTTCCAATGGTTTTCTTTACGTGTTCTCTGGGAAAGGAAAGTATTCTTACTATGATTGTTGTCTTGGAATCTGTTTGGATGTCAGTCAAAACAGGGTCCCTTGATCCCTTGAAATGAAATCGAGGCCATTGAAAGACAAACGAGAGGATTTCTCCCTTTGCTAATACGGAGTACTTTACACATTCCCCAACAAGTCCGATTCAAAGTCTCTGGATACAAAGAAACTTATCCGACACTTATTAGAAAAACAAGGGAAGCCGCTCGCCTCCTGTCTTTCTATTTTTGTGGTGAAGGTCTTATCCCCAGACAGTTTGTTATTCGGTACTGTGAAGCCTTTACTCTGAAATATTGGTGTTGCGTGGAAGTGGTCGACTGTCAGGCACAATTATTCCTCCACTTACGTGGAGATGACTTGGATCTTTTTGCGCTTAGATGGTCTGGGCATTGGGTGTCTGGGAGTCGATTTGTATAAGAAGACTGGTTATCCCCTTGTTTGTTTTTCCCATCATGTCGAGAGTTGTGTGCTAAGTTGTATATATTAAGCAATCACATTCGCTCCATACCGAACATTCCCACATTCTTTTACATACATACACACATAGTACAACCTCTGTGCATCTTGAAGATGAAATCTGCTTTCCTTCCTTCCCTCGCTTTCATCTCCTCTGCCTCAGCAGTGGCATTCCGTCCAGGCGGCGGCCCTGGAGGACCCTGGGGTGGTGGTCGGGGTGGCCCCTGGGGCGGCAACGGAGGATCTTGCTCAGACGACTCCTGTGCCCAAGCCCTCACGGCCGCTGGTCCCGCCGCTACACCAGACTGCTCGAGCTTTTTCGACTTTCTCCAGAGCAAGGCAATCAGGTATGTAAACCGTCACGAAATTCCACAAGACATGTTCATCGCTAACAACACGAGAAGCGTCACCCGCACCGTAGTCATCTGTGGAACAGGGAGTGTCCCCACCACTCTGCCTGGTTCTTCAACCGAGATCGAGACCAAGCCCCCAACGACCACTGATACAGCCGGTACCACAACAGCCGAAGGAGCAGCGCCAAGCGGAACCGACGGAGCCGACCCAGATATCGTGCCCCGTGGCTGGGGCGGCAACTGGGACGGCAACTGGGACGGATACGGACCCGGCGGCAGCTGGTGGGACGGATCCGCCGCGCCGTCTCTCCCCGCATACGCCTCTTCTTGCGTACCCGGCCGCTTTGCTTCGGCGTGTTCGTGCTTGGGTGTCACGCCGACTTGGACTTGGACTGCTAGACCGACTTGGTCTACTACTACTGTGGCGACGGTCACTGAGACGCACGCTTGTTAGGAGCCTTAGTGAGCTACTTCAGGGGTAGCATCCTAGGCAGATGATTCTTTTCATGGATGATGGCCTTTTCTTCTTCTTCTTTTCTTTCACCTTATTTGCAATGCTACATTACGATGGTTGATAGTTGATGTCACTTAGCTTCGTATACTTCTTGTTTAATACTGAGTCAGCCAAATACGTTGACGAGTTATTATGATACGTGTAACCCCATGCGAACATTGCTAACTGCGTGCGCTCGACAAACTAGCGTTTTGGCACAAACTCATTCGCTCGTAACCACGTGCCCTCGTGGCGATGACATGCCCAGTGGACAATCTTCATCCCGAACCCATCAGTCGGCCACTCCCTGCCGTCGCGGTCGCGCAAGGTCATATTTGGAGAAGCCTCACAGAGACCACCTGCCGGAGGAAAAGACGCATGGATTCGCCAATCACGGCGAGGGTATAGGGGAGGTTGTTGAGAATGTTGGGTCGCGCGCAATGACAGCTGGTGCCGAAAGTGCCGAAAGTGGATCGCGTCCCAAAACAGAATCATGCTCGGCTCTCATTTTGGCGAGACATGCAGGATGACGCGTGAGATTGTAAGTGCAGTATGCCAGTGATGCACTTGTTGCATTGTATCCAGCAAAGAAGAGCATACGCATGTTGCAGATGGCCCGCCTGCGGAACTCGGCATCAAAGGCCTTCTTCCCTTCATTACCGGGCCGCTCCCGTCACTCTCGTACAGCAAGATCACTGGGGCACAGAAATGGACTCTGGCTGTTCTCGCCCGAACGAAGAGCGGCAAGTCGGGAGTCGAGCTGGTCACCCGTTTGCGCTGGGAATAGGGGTGAGATATCAGAAGCGAATCTAATAAGAGGTACACGGGCCGCCACCTCCTAGTCTATCTGAGTGCGATCAGAAGACAGAGCTAGCCTTGATGCGGATGGTCTAGAGCAGGCCTCTCAACTCTTCAAATGTTGTCTGGGCGGTTTCTGTACAGAAGCCAAGTAAATTCGGGACTCTTACTCGCCGGTTTCCAGTTGAGCACTAAGCTCTACTAGCCGCGAGTTTATCAGCTCCCGTGTCCTTGGGTCCTTTTCCAGAGTATACTGTTTCAACATTTCGATACTCATCCGGATAATCGGCGCCTTTCTTCCAGTGATGAGCTCGAACTGCGCCCCGGCCTGTTCGGGCAGGATATGAAATCCGTCCACTGTGACCCAGCCCTTGTTGGCCTCTTGATACATCTGGAGCAGAAGTGGTGTAATAATGGGTTCATAACCGGTCTGAAGGTGTTCGTCAGTTAGCAACAGGCCAGATGGAAAGAAATCAGTTGGCAAGATTACAGGAAACAGACCTCCACTACTACGCCGCCATATGGACTCTTGAGCCAACCGGCAGGGATAGTAAAATTTGGCGCGTTTTCTCTAGCATGCGAGTGTGCCCTGATACAACCAATGGCCATGGTGGGCTGGGCATAACCTTCCGGCCATGGCTCATCAAGACTCTCGAGTATCTTCACCTCCACTGGTTGCTTGCTCAGCGGCTTGCTGATAGGAAGTCCGGGGCCAGCATGTATCCCATTGTACGCACTGTGATGCGTGAAATCGACGCCATGAAAATCTCTAGCAAGAGCCTTCGCTTTAGACACTGTGCGGTTGTAGATAAAGATGTGCCGAACGCCGAGCTGGATCATAGCGTACACGGCAGCACGGGCGGTGCCACCGGCGCCAAGAACGAGGCCTGTTGTCCTCGACGTAACAGCGTTGATTGGGGAGAGCCTTTTGGCAATACATCGGTACATGCCAATCCAGTCGGTGTTTTCGCCGTACAAGCCTCTTATTGGACCGGTCCGGTTTCGCATTTTCCAAAACTCTAGAGGCGGTGAACTGTTCTCGCCCCATTCACAGCGAATAGGAATGAGGGTGTTCACCGCACCGATGGCAGCGGCATGGGGAGACATAAACCGAACGTAAGGCAGAACCGATACTTTGTGCCCTTGCGCGATGCTCGAACCGCCAAAATTGTCGTCGCGCGTTAACTCCTCAAGCGATGTGATAGACGACATACTACGCGCATTGAATTCGTGGGGAATCGAGAAATGTTTTAGTACGGTCTTGTAAACAGCAGGCGTGAGGCTGTTCGAGACGTTGGTGCCAATAACATAGAGCCGGCATGTATCCTGCAAGAAGGTTGAATACAAAGTTTCCTGGGCCTTACGCATAGTGAATGTCATGCCCGCTCGTTCAACGGCTGCGTTCCCACCAGACGCAGAATTGGTGCGAGCGGCACTCGGTGAAACCGGGGTGAATATCTCGTTGAGAGTGCATGATAGCTCACCCAAGGGACCGGTATTGTAGGCAATTGTGAGCATCTTAGATAGCGGCTGTAATCTGCGTACTTTTTCAACAAACTGGCGAACAACAAAGTTATCCAGTTGCGACTGCGCCACCTGCGTGAGCCGAACAATCTGACAGCCCATGCTCCTGGCACGATCATGCTGCGTTAATCGATCTGAATCTTTCCATCCATCCCTGTAAGGAGGTTCGAAATGCATATGTCCAATAACATCAGTAGTAGCTCGGGCGCGGACAATTTCCCGAATTGTGTCAGAGTCAACACCTAAATCAACAGTGATGTAGTCAACCAGCAGCCGCAGGCCGTAAAGAAGAAACACATGGTACCGAGAGTCACACAGGGGTTTCCTCTCCACGTGCAAGATGATAGGGCCTCTAAAATAGCGCCGGACGAGTGTCACATAGTGGCTTATGCATTGAAAAGCCTCTGGAAATGGCTTCGTCCAAATGGGGTCTTGCACGTCTATTCTCAACTCGACTGCGTCTGCGCCGTCTTGGAGGGTGCTTTCCACATAGCGCATCGTTTTTAATTGTTGCCGGGTAAGTGTAAGCGCATATGTAAAATTTGATCGTACAAGGAGTGGAAAGTTGAATTCTAGCCCATTTAGGGCGTTTCGCCGCGGGAGTCTAAAGATAGAGTCAAGAAACCCAAGGAAATCTTGTTCGACAGGCTTTAAGCTCAGAGTTGGGAATTGCGAAAAAGCTGGTGCTAGGCTACTCTCGGTCCGTGGACCGGCGGTAGTCTCCGAAGAGTTGTAATATTCGTAATTGGAGCAGAAGCGTGCATGTGAAAAGTCTGCTTGTTGTTCGAACAACGGGTTTGTTGAATCATCTACCGGGTTATCGGAGTGTTTC
Organism: Graphium sp. VPRI43844; assembly: GCA_019925285.1. Classification (NCBI taxonomy): domain Eukaryota; kingdom Fungi; phylum Ascomycota; class Sordariomycetes; order Microascales; family Graphiaceae; genus Graphium; species Graphium sp. VPRI43844. Next base: position 118,377 of record JADHKT010000027.1, on the reverse strand, counting down.
AAATTGGCGAGGACGAGAATGACAGGATGACTTTCAGAAAAAGCTTTGAGAAGCTTTTGAGCTGGAGGACTAAGGCAATCCAGAGGACAGACAATAACAGCATTTAGAGCATGCTCCGAAAGCAATGAACTCAAAACCCCGCATTCTCGAGTAATCAACTCTTCTGGACTGTCTTTGAGAGCCGCATCGCGTCGACGCATACCAGTCTTCTGGGAGAAGTAATGGTCGAACTCCACTGCCCGGCGCCTAAGAGACACCGACGCGATCACAGCAAGTGTTGACTTGCCCACTCTAGGGCCTCCCAGAAGGACTATTGAAGCACCGCTACCCGGAGGATGGCGGGAAAGAGGCCCGGGGCGGGGCAATGGTAGGGTCTGCATGTTGAATGGCGGTCGTGAGGTGGTAAACTTTGATCCCCAGCCTCAGCTCTCTGGAGCCTCGTCAATTGTTCCCCTCTCTGTACGCCCTGATGACTAAGAAGACGTGTTATGTAGAAATTCTAGAGGGTGAGGGCAGATAGGAGTAGAATAGGGCATATTTCCTTCTATTTGGGAAGGAAGAAACGGCATTTGGAATGTGCAAGTTTTACTCCGTATACGAAACGAACGAGATCGGAAGGAGAGACCAGCATCTAAAGAAGGGAAAAGTGGAATATGGGCCCCAACAGCGCTTAGCGCTTTAAAACAATCTCTTCGGCGCAGTGCACTTGTACGTACTGGTAAACAGCAAATTTCAGGCCTCCCCCGCACCATTCAGGCCCCATCTCGTTCCCATTCAGTGGAGAGGCTGGAGGTGAGAGAGTGGAGGTGAGTGGGGTCCTTTAGTGGACATATTCCTAATGCAGTTACGATCCCATTTCATAAAGTCAAGAAAACTTCTGTTGTGGTTATTTTCCCCATTGGCCTACATTCAAGTAAATCGATCAATCTATCCCTTCTCCCATCTCTCCAACCTCCTCGACCCAGCCAGACCACAAAGCCTGGCTGGGATTCTCCTGAATTAACGCGCTATCCCTTGTAAGGGGTGGTATCGACTCTCCCCAACTGCCGAAACCTTTCGTGCACATGGACCCGGCCTAGAGGTCCACGCGGGACATGCAGTAATGGGGCGTTCATCATCGCCATCCAACGTCGTTGGCTCTGAAGGCAATACAAGAAAGAGGGGCGCCCGGTGGTCAGAAGCTGTCTCGTCCACCAAACGCCAGCGAATCACGAGGGCGTGTGACCAGTGTCGGATAAGTAAGCGACGGTGTGACGGTAATTATCCCGAGTGCGGACTCTGCAGGACGAGCGACCAGGCATGCACCTATGGAGCCAATCTGAAAAAGCGAGGGCTCCCGACAGGCTATGTTAAAAGTATAGAAGGTCTCCTGGGTCTGATTCTCCTTGCTGTCCCGAATGGCGAGGAGACTGTATCTGAACTCTTGTCGTCAATTGATCTATCCCTAGACAATGATAACAAGTTTGTCATGACAAGCTCCCTCGTCCCCGATGCAGCCGTATTACGGGACGCATGGGGAGATAGCAGGATATTATCCCAACTGAACAATCGGCTCGCAAGGCTAGACGGATCGGAAGATGGCCCCTCCTCGGAGCTTGAAAAGTCGACAGACAATACTGCACCGGCTGTTTATCGCATTCCATCCTTCTCAAGGCTATCGACACTTGAGAACACACGTTTATCTGGAACACCAAGTGAGGGATCATCAAGGCCAATACGTGATCATACTCGTGATGTGGCCGTTGTGGAAGAGCAAGTCGCGACCTTGACGGCTCAGGAGACCCGTCCAGTCCCAACCGCTCCACCACTGCCTGAGAACAGTAGAGCGCTTTTGGACTTTTACCTTTCGTTCACACACTGCTGGTTCCCTGTCGCCGATAAGCACAAGTTGATGGAAGTGTTGTATTCGTTGCAAGGCAATTCTGAACCTGAACGTTCCGGAAAGGTGGCTTCCCTCTGGGCCATCCTCGCTCTCGCATCTTTACAAGAGGCACAATCGCCAGGGACTTCTGGAAGACCTGCGGCTGCCAATGATCTGAAGCGTAAGCCTGCCCCAGAAGAGTTGTATTCTTGGGCCCGCCAGATGGTTGGCGACGAGAATGAAGCAGCAGGAATTGAACACGTCCAAGCCCTTCTCGCCCTAGCGCTATACAAGATGCGGCAAAGCGCAATGGATGCCGCCTGGCACCTGATCGGTAAGGCTACAAGAATAGCTCTTAGTCTCCAGAAACTTGCAGAAGAAGCGGATGCCCGTAACGACACTCAAAAACGTGTCATCTTCGGCTGTTTCATCCTAGACACATTTCTGTCCAGCGTGCATCGACGGCCGCCACATCTGAGATCTTCGGATATTTCGGGCCTCCTGCCCCTGGAGGAATCGGGACCAGACGAATGGGATCCTTGGATAGCATCCCCAATACTTCGAGGGGGGCCATTGCAACAAATGTCGTATAACCCGTCCCAAAGAAACCTCCCAGCAGAACCCATGCGTGCCATCAGCATCTTCAACATCCTTCTCCGCACGGCGTGTATTCACAACGATATCACACGTAGCACCTCGTGGCCAACTCAAATAAATGAAGAATCCGCATCAGCGTTGGAAAAAATGCTAGAGGGTCTCCCCTCTCACTGTTTGCTCCCTACCCCCGGAGCATCCACATCACCACACCCATCTCCTCAGGTGCTTAATCTACATCTTGCGTTCCGAACTGTACGCCGTGTGCTTCACAACCCCGGGGGGCTTGGTATCCCTTCTCAAAGAGCAGCCGCTTTTGGTGACACAGTCGGAGAGTTCACCTCGACGTTCGCCAGGCAACACGGCGAGGTAGCACTACCTTCCATGACCATATTATACAACCAGCTCGCTCCGCTTCCTTTGCACGAAAACTTGACAGACGCCACCATGCATCAAACACAAGAGGCAGCCGCCACATTTAAGAGTCCGGCAACAGTAGGGGGGGCAGTCGGAACGCCGATATTCCCCTCCGATTTTTTAATGAATATGGGCGCACTCAGTGGTATGTATTCAAGCTACTCAAGAAACTAAACCTAACTGCCACCTCTTTTCCTCTATTCGCAGTGCCCTTTACCCTTTCCTCCGTATTGGTACAGGAACGATGCACTAACTCATTCTAGATGTTTCTCCTGTTCTTTCGTCGAACACTGCACCAGATTCCTTCTGGAGGTACTCACCAGCAGGTGCACCGAGTTCTCTGGCGGGCGAGTCTATTTTAGATAGTCTCGGAACCCCAGGTGAGATCGTTTCGAGCCTGCAAGACGCGGGCAGCTCAACCGATGAGGAATGGTACGATTTTATATTATTTCTGTCCCTCTTATTTCAGCTGCCATGTGCCTGTCACGTTCCGCTTCCCAGTTTGACGATTTCTCGAGACTAACACGAATTTATCAGGGTGCACCAAGCAACTCAGTTCATGCGCAACCTCGGGTTTTCCAACTGGATGCCAGAGAATTATGGCTAACCAACCGCATTCAGCCTACGCTCAAAAAGGCGCCTTTTCCCGAAACGCAAACTCACCGAACACATCAATCGAAAATACCCCGTCCTTCACAATTTCAAACCACGACTCTCGCAGTGCGCCACCGCTTCACATGAACACTCCTGAAGCCTTGTAGGCATTATCCCAGAAGTTTGAAAGTGATACTGGGAGTATTGCTTCTGCTATATTGAATCAGGCACATCTTCCAGATTCGCTGAGCATCCGGGTACCTGTTTGTGATCGGCATTCCGACCAATACAAATTTCCGTTGAAAGAAGACCTTTCGATTCTTCAAACAGCAACAAAGAATCACTATAGAGCTCGTATATATGCAAGCACAAGCGAAATAATTTTACGATACAGTAAATAGGACCAATAATTGGATCGCGGTCTTTTTTTACTGGGTGTACGGAGCTCCATTTGTAAAGTATATATGTGTACGGACCAAATTCTATTCGCCTGCTGTTGGATACAAGACAATCACACTATGTGTAGTGTGTATGGTATTTTCTCTTATTTTTTTGGTTAAACTTTGTGGCTCGCATTAATTAAGGAGCACAGAAAATACTTGAGGGTTTTTAAAGTGAGGCCAACACGCGCAAACGACTCCCCATAGCCCTCTTGGTTGGGGAAATGCCACCGGCGCGTTCAAACCCATGATGTAGCCCAGGCCACACGTGTAACTCAACATCGACATCCGCCTTCAGAAGCCGCGCTGCATAATCGACGTCCTCATCACGGAACAAGTCCAACGACCCGACTTCAGTGTAGGTGCGGGGCAAGCCACTCAGGTCCTCACAGCGCGCAGGGGCTTCCACAGCGGACACGCTGGCCTCGGGATTCCCCGCGCGATCAGCGCCCAAGAGCGCGTTCCAGGCCAGAACACTGTTCTTCTCGGTCCACGTGAGAAACTTGCGCAAGAGTGAGTCAGGGGCAAGTTTCGTGCGGTCGTCGAACATGGGGTACACGAGCACCTGCCTCGCCACGGGCGGGGAATGGCCGCGGCCACGCGCCATGATGCAGGTCGAGGCGACGAGGTAGCCGCCGGCGCTATCGCCCTGATGGGCGATGTGCGCGGGGTCAATGTTCAGTTCGGCTGCGTGACTCACGAGGTACTGCAGCGCCGCGTAACAGTCTTCTGCTGGGCGTCGGCGCGGGGTGTTCAGGGGCGAGGTAGTCTACGGCGAAGAAGGCGATGTTGGTCGATTTGGCGTTGCCTTTTATGGTGGGCGCAAAGATGTCTACTGCGCACAAGGCCATGCCGCCTCCGTGCATGTAGAAGACCGCGGGTTGCGGGATCGACTGGCTGAGGGCTTCGGGGATGCGAACCAGTGCAAGTCGACGTCAGCAGTCAGCACCGTCGTGGCTCTGGAATGTGAACTTTGACTCTTGTATTTCGGGCGTGGGAGGCATCATGCCGAAGACTCTTGTGAGGAGCGTCTCGGTGAACTGGCGTAGTTCCTGGACAGTCTCCAAGTTTTGCTCCAGAGTGCGGGGCGACGCCTCGACTACCGCCCGGAACTCTGGGTCATAATCAACAGTCGCCCATTTCTAAGCTTCTCATCTCCTCGTCTAATGCGAATGGCGGCAAATGAGTCTATTCAGGGCGGCGTGTGAATGGGCCGAAGCCGGCTTGAAGCTTTGGGTGTAGCTTTTGCTCAGCGCCCCGCGGGTAAGTAACGAGGCTTGAAAGTTTAAAATGGAAACAGCAGTATGTAAACAGCCGAATAGGAGATAACGCTTCTGCCGGGGGGTGCGGAAGGTTAACCAGACTTTTGGCACTGAAATCTCTCCTTGTCTACAAGAGAAGCAAGGAAAGAGCAGGTTTTCGAAATGTGTAGGGTGCAGTAAGATGGAATGGAAAAAGAGTTCGAAGCAACGATTTGTGAATGAACGAGATACGGGAGACTAAATACAAAGCCATCTTCTTTCAAGTCGGAGGACGAAAACTCGGTTGCCTGCAGCATCCTCCTCGTTTCAAGACGCGAAGGCCGCTCACAACCCCGCCTTTCCCCCCGAACCTTTGGAATGAATATTCCGTGGTATCGCGACCGGCAAGGATATGGTTCTGACAAAGACTGGCTTAGGCAATGGGAAAAAGATGGATTGTAACTCTTCTGAAGATTTTCACGCTTCTATCAAGCGAGCACTCAAGCTGGTCTCGGTAAATCGGAGTGCGGTGCTCCGATGCGAAGTCCGGAAAGCACGAGGTTGAACCGTGGATTACATGGGCCATAAGTACTCGAGCTATCTTGGGTAGACGACTTGCAGAAACGAACTTTCTGGTAATTGATTGGAATTCCGTTGCATCGTTTTCTTCCTCTAAGCGGTGAAGAAGAAAATACCAAACTAGGAAATCTCGATATCTTGAGAGTAATGGCAATAGGAAAATGGAATAGACCCGAGGTTTCGGCCCGGCGTCTGATGGCAATCGCCGACCTCCGTCCTCGCAGGAACTTCAAGCCGTCTTTCTTTCACATCAGCTCTTTTGAGTTTCTTTCCTTCTAATAGTATGCTTTCGAATTGAAGAATAAGCACTTGGGACTCTTGGGAAGAGCAAGTCCTGCTAGTCCTGCCCTCCAAGACCAACTCGCCACCACACTTTCCATGGACTAAACTGTCCATCTATACGGAGTACTTTTGCTGGTATCCTGATATTCCCATCGTATATCCTGATGTCCTAAGATTCCAACATCACAGTGACATACTTTTTTTTTTCCTTTCTTATTTCGCCTCAATTCCAAATTTGATGCAATGACATTCTACCTTGTATTATTCAAGAAAAAAGTTGCCATCGCTCCCTCTGGGCGTTTTCTAGTGCCCTGTAATTAACATGTGGCGACAGTGCCTCCACCAGCTGTACAAGTTGGCCCTAAAAGAACAAAATTATGGAAACGCCGAAAGTGCCTACAGTGCTCCGTACAGTACGAAGTACGTGTACGTGTAGAGGTTGTGCACAGCATTAAATCAAGCATTAAATGCACAAAAACCAAAAGTAATTGTTGCAACTGGTTGTTCTCCACAGTTTTGATTCTCATGTGTCAGGTGTCCACCAGCTGCCAAACATCTCATCTGATTGTTTTCTGGCGCCCGTTGTCCGGCTTGCTTTTAGCGCAAGGATAGCTCTTCTTCCGGCTTTGGTGTCTCGATCCGTTTCTTGTCCTTTCTTGTCGGCTCCCTCCCCCAAAATACCTCAACAAGTTGTGTCCGCGCGTCCGGGGAGGGGGTCCACGGTGGTAATGCGGTCTCTTTTCTTTTTTCCCTCAATGGAGTAGTGGCTCCCTTCGGGTATGGTACCTTGCTGCACCGAGGACCATTGGTTTCTTCCTCATGCGATTGAGAACACAGCTGAACTTTTCACTTTGTTTCTCCACCGGTTTGATGGTTCGATTGCCATGGCTCGAATTAGACATTGCCATGTTTTTTTCTTCTTTTCTTTTTTTCCAGGGGGGGGGGAGGGGGGGGAGATGAACCCAGGTTCGTCCGTCGAAAATAGGCAACAGCTTTAAACTTTCTCGTCTATCTATAAGCTACAAGCTATCGCTCGCTGTATTTCCCCCGAGCTCCTCCCATCTTTCGCCAAACTACCCAACTTTAAAACCGCGAAATTCCGCACCAAGAGAGGGCCTCATCCTGTGCAACCGCCCGCGTCATGGCACTAACACCGTATGTAGTAAGAGGTCCGGCGTGGTGGTGGCCATCGTCGCTGAAAAAAAAATGGACAAAAAAAAAAAGGGACGCAAACCAGTCGGTCTCTCTTTAGTACAATTAGATACACAGTCTTGCCTCTTTTTGTCTATTCGAGCCCACCCTTTGGTTCCATCAAGCGTGATGGTGCTACGTCCTAGCCTGTACTCCGTAGGGCCCGTATGAAGCAGTCTCAACCGTTGGCATCCCTTGTCGGCCTATCTACAGAGCTCTTTGCCATTGGGCCTCCGTCTTGCAAAGCCTACCTGATTTGATCCCTTTGAGTGAGACATCTTCAACTCTATCGTTCTCGTCTCCCATCTCCACAAAATTCCAGTGATGCGACTGGCCCTGTCCATGACTTGGCTATCCCATGCTCGCTCAGCCCTTGCCAGATCCGCGCCAAATCTCACCTCGAAACCAAACCCCTCCAAGCGACGACAGGAAAAGGCCAATGTTTCTCATGCTGTCTCTTCCTACCCTAATCTACCGCTTGAAACCATCAATGTGTCCCAAGCTCACGATAGGGACACTCGTTGCTCAAATATCTCTTCCTGAACCCCTTCATAATTGTTTCTTGTATGGATATGGATAGCAATCACTTTCCCGCCCGTTAGTCGCCGGAAATAGCGTCGATCTGGGATCCCATGTCTGAAATCGAGAGCGAAGGAAGAAACTTGGCCACTTTGTGGATACGCAGGCAAGGCAGAGAAGACACTATTGCCAGGGGATTCTCTTAGGGGACCTCGCCATCTCAGATTTCCGTCTGCTTTCCAATGTGCAACACATGCTGTTATCGAATCCTGCCTACAGAGTAGATTTTGGAAATGCAAGTCCACAATGTCCCCACGAAAGAGAGGGACTTGGCTATGATCGACAACGATGCTGATATAGACTGGATTCTTTTTCCTGATACCTGCCATTTGTAATTGTCTAGTTCAGTTTCTCATTCGCCTGCAGCCGAGGCTGCAATACAGGCTCTTCATACATCATTTCTTGTCGTGAGCACAGCATCGAGCAGCTTGAAAACCTAGGCCTGTTTTGGATAGTAAAGATAAAGAGTCCCAGTCCGATTCTCTGGACTGGACAAACAAAGTGTCGCACCATTCGACCTCCTCTAGGCAGCCTAGTCCCAAGTAAGCAGGCGCTGGGTGAGCCGCGCCAGTAATCTACCGCCCTAGCTACGTGTTAAAATCTACTTTCCTGTATGGCCCTTGTGCAATAGGGTCTTGGAGAAGTTTTGCCATGGTTGAACCTTGTTCGAGTATGCGTGTCTTGGTATCTGCTTTAAATTCAGGGTCAACGGAGCTTATCTGTTCCCAGCCATAAGAGCGCAAATCACGGGCTTTCATATTTGGATGTCGTATTTGATGCACCTTCGCGAAGGCCTTCCCCGCCCTCTCCTCCGATGCACCGAGTCATTCAAGAGGCTTTCCGTGGAGAATTAACACAGCATCATTGACCGGATGAGAGAGATCGTCTTCGCATTGGCCTATGCAATGACAGCTCAAGCTCGAGGGTTGCACAAAGGACAGGCATCATCCTAGGCTCGTGCGCTAGAAAACGAAAACGACAGGCCGGGGGAGAGGGCCCGGAGTAGCAAGATCAGGGCATAAGCTAGCAGTCTGGTGTGGAGTTCCTCCCCGGGGATGATGCTCAAGAACACCAGTTCGGGTGATCAGTGCCGCAGTCAAGAGATTCCAAATTGTTAGTCGGTTCAAGCTTAAAGCTTGGACCCAGCTAAAGGGCTAGCTAGGAGAGGGGGAGGCGAAAAAGGAGGTCAAGAGATGTGCGCTGGGCAATCCAGATTGCCAAGGCTTGGTATGTGAAGTTGCAAGAAGCTATTCAGGAGAGAGGGGGGGTTGAAAATGGCCCTAAAATATGGTTTAAAAAACAAAGCTGCGAGGTGCAGGAGAAAATGAGATATGCAAACCTTCTCTGTTGAAGAAAAAGATAGCCCAGAGACAGCAAATGGAGCGAATACGGAGTACTCGTAACAAGAGACAAAATGGAGCCGGCCGTCCCCGAGAAACAAGGTGTGCACAGACCACCGTATCCACAATTCTGTAAAGTTTAATCGATTAAAGTTTAGAATGCTGGTCGAAACTAGCCAATGAGGACGGACTAACATGTCAACGGGCAGGGAAGGAGGGTTACAATTTTATGGGAAGCAGCTATGGAGGCAAAACCATGGAGGGGCGGGGGTGAGGGAGGGGGAAATGTACTCCGCAATGTGGCCAACGTTCCTAAAGCGAAGAATTTTGAAGGAAATGGCCAATCCCAGCTCACGAGCCCAAAAGTCATGGGTTGCCTCTCTTAACCGGATCAAGTAAGAATAGGCCCGCCGCCACCAATCCGTAAGCCAACCCTCGACGATCAGCGGAGCCTCGTCCTTGAAGACAGATCGAAAGAGCGAAGAAATCAGATGGGAGGTCTGGGAAGTTCCAAGAAAGGTCTCTTGACACCAGCGGTAAACCAACCCGCCGCTAAATGAAAATCTCCCACCTTGGATGAAGAAAATATGTGAGAAGGGGGTGTGGAGAGGACAAGATTGGGTGATCCAAAGGCTAAAGATGGGTGTCAAACTCGGAAAGAGGGAAAAGATCGTTTATACCACCCTCTCGAGAGGAGAATGAGGAAATAAACCAGGGACATGGTGAATTTGGTGTACTCAACAGAAAAAAGAAGGGCCAGGCCATGGCATGGTGTGGCTCAAGGCTGTGCGGAATATTTTACTTACCTGCACCGTCCGAGGTTTAAATCATGCGGTACGTGTCACGCTTATTTAAGCTGAAGCTTGGCTTGTACAAGTAAGGAGTAGTCAAATGTTATTCATTCTTCTGAAGGGGGGCTGTTGACTCCTTGCTCAGCTGGAGTCAAAGACCGGGGGTGTGTGCATCAAGAAGAGAGACGCGGGTCCAGTTTAGAAAAAAAAGGGTTGGACTTGCACAGAGAGGGGAAAAGAAGAGCAATCCACAAGACCGTTTCTTGTCGGAGAATAACAAAAACAACACGGACTTATGCATGTTACACAGAAGCCGGCGGCGCTGGTGTCCAAGCTTCACTAACTCAAATTCCCTTCCATCAGTCCCCATCCCCCCCCCCTCCCAAAAAAAAAAAAAACACAAGGCATGAAACATCATTTGCACCTCTCTCTACATGGAAAAGATTCAGCATGTGTCGCACCGGGATCCTGGTATTGGAACATGTTCCAAATAGGAGAAACACAACCCTTTCTGCACGTGCCTGCGCCGAAGCAGAAGCGCATGAAGGCTTGCATGTGACTCGCAGTTGACAACAGCCATTATTCCCACTACGGGTTTACGAGTTGTACAAAGTACGGAGTACAGCTACAGCTTTGCTAATTCGGTCTAGCAAGTGAACACAAGTAAGTTAAAACAAAAAACGCCACAATTGGTCCAAGGTTAAAACGAATTCTCAAAAAAGGTCCACAAAAAGAAGAGCAGCAAATTTCAGAAACAGAGAGAGGGACGGCGAAGAAAAAACATCGATCTGCCCTCAATGTCTCGGGTTCACTTGACAAAGAAGAAAAAGTAGCAGAAACCAAGAAATGGCTTCATGTCCTCACTGTACTCTGTACGGTGGTAGACTGTACAGGTAGCCCACTTGCCCACTTGCCCACTTTCCCTCCTCCCCACATTTTCTCTCCCTCTCTCTTCTCCCCAGTCTCATAGACTCCCGATCGTGCTGCCTCGTCTGTCTTGCCAGATCTCACACAATATCAGGCCTGCAATCTCGATTCCCGTTGTCTTTCATCGGCCCAACTACTTTTCGTGAGCCTAGTAAGCAAATTAGGTAAATGGATCCCGCAACGAAGAAAAAAAAACCCCAAGTGAAGCCGAAAATTGGTATTCTGTCTAAAGTCTCCAGAAATGAAAGTCATTCGGGTACGTGACCCAATGGCTACTGCGTTGCATCTTAGCATTTGATGAAAACCATCGGGCCGCCAGGGATTTCTTTTCTAGCTGTCCCTCCAAGACTTGGCCTTCTGGTTTCGCACCAGCAGAGACAATTGAGTATGCAGACTAGGTCCCAAGACAAAGTCGCACAGAATAAACAGAGGAAAGGACAAAGAAAAGGCCCAATAATAGGCAACAGAGTGGCGAAAAGAACAGAAATGGGTTGCAAATCCCATCCTTGCCCTTTTTGAGCCAAGGCTCTTAGTTTGGCGGCCGAGGGGTGGGTGGGTACACGGAGTAGGCGATTGTGAGAAAGTTGGCGGACACCACCTGTGCTGGTTTTCTTTTTCTTTTCTTTGCTTTTTTCCCTCCGTCTTTACTCCCCTAGTACATCTAGTACATGCGGTTAGAAGGTGCCTTTTGTCCGTCGTTAGCTTTAATTTAGCACTCCCATTCCCACCATAGCGGAAGGTTTCCGTTCTTTTTCTTCTGGTGAGGGGACTCTAGGGTGGGCTTCTCAGTGTTCTCCTCTTTGCGACCGAATGCGAGCTTGGTCTTATTAGTGTTTTCCCGTACTGCTTTCCTGTGTAAGTGCGGTTTCTGGCCAACGCAGTGGCCCCAGTTACACATACTCTGGTAAAGTACCAAGCCAATCAGGTTGGGATTCTGGTAGAGAGGCTCCAAACTTACGGTTTAAGAATAAGCTAGATGCTGGCCATCAGTTGGAAACACCAATGACTGGCTGGATATGAGGATTGGAACGTCCACACTAATACTGGGAGCATTAACTATCAACACACATGGACACATTCCTGGCTCCCTCCTTCCCCCCTTGTTTCTTTGTAGTGGACTTTCTGAAGCCTCAATCGCCACAACCGCCACAACCCCACTGTCGGGCTTCATTCTTGATGCCTGTTGTTTGCTAGGGAGTGCTAGATGATGGTGAGTGAGCTGACAGTCACCCCCTCCCCGAGTTAGACAGAGGGGTACTTTGAACCGCGAGAGCCGGGATACACGTCCGAAACTGTGCGACTGCTCCAAGGCCCCTGTAACGTGCTTTGACTTTCGCATTTGGGTTTTCGGTGCCTGTCGACCGAAAAGAACTTCTGTCCTGGTTCCGAGGCTCTGTTTACTGGGCCATACCCTTTCCGGGATTTGGTGGGGATGAATGCGCCGGATTATAAGACATTAGGACAGGGAAGCCATCAAGCGTATTTCCTGATTGCCATTTGCCATTTGCCATTTGCCTTGCGCCCCATCCCCCCTCCTCACCTCATTCCTAGCCAGTTTGGTCTGATAAATATGCCAAGCCAGACAAATGGTCTAGTTTATCGCAAGGTACTGATCGTAGAATGGGGTGATTGAGGGGGGGGGATTCAACCCTTCTGGCTTCGCTGTTATCTCGCTCTCTCTCCACACACACACTGAAACAGACAGACCAACCTCTAGTTTCCCATCCTTGCCGAGACTGGGTTGGTGTACGGTCACGTATCATATCGCCTCCAAGCTTCCATAAGGTCCTCCTTGACAACTAACATCACAGTTAGTTCCCTCATGAAGGAGCCTGTTGGTGTCAGGCCTTGGAACCAGCAGGATGGGTGTGCTTGGTGGGTGTGCTTGTCGCCTCCGTATTCAACCGCCAACTACGTACACCACCACCACCACCACTCAAAGGGGAACCAACCCCGGTGGTTCAGTGACAGATTTTAGGCCATTCGTAGCTTGGTAGCTTCGCGGCTTCGCGACTTCGCAACTGGCCTTTTGCGTGCCCGTGGGAGGACATCCATCTGCTTGGTTCGTACCTGCGCTCGCTTCCCACTCTAGTTCGCCTACACCGAAGTGCCCACACCCTCTTGTTTCGCTCTTTTTCTCTTCCGCCCATTGAAATCCCTGGATCCCTGGATATACCCTGTTTTGTTTTGTGACCTCGCTGGATCCTTTCCCGCCCTTCTCTTTCGGAGCTTAGTCGTGTCCCCTCCTTCCCCTCTCTTTTGACCCTACCATCTTCTAGAGCCAGCCTTACCTGATGGAGTCATGCACTGAAAGCCACCCTCGATCCAGCTCAAGTACCCAAGTACAGTGAAGGAGGGTCACAGGACATGGCAGAAGACAAATGCCTGTTTCTGCTTCGAGTTTACCTGTTGCTATTACTGTCTTCGCTCATGTCTTGTGAGATGAAGGAGTGGGGTTGGCTCGTTCTTTCTGCCATAGAAAGTCGTACTCGTAGCAAACGAAGTACGTAATACTCCGTATGCTCGTTTTGGCTCAACTAAGGAAAGAGCCATATTTCACCATGCAGAGAAGGAACCCCTCGTACTCTCTCTCCCTCTTCGCTTCACTTGTTTGCGTCTTGGGTAGGAACGCTCCGCTTGTCCCTACCCCATAATACCTGCTACCACACCCCCCTTCCATCTAACCTTACACGCCCCCCAAACCACCCCCGCGAGAAGAGATAGCTGTACACTCGTCCTCTTGTCTCTACCCTTCATTTCTCCTCCCACTAACATCCTCTAGCCGCCCACTTCGCCGTTCATAAGTCCACACGCTATTCATGACACCCGCTTTCAACGAGACACGCAAAACATCCCATCCTCGCATCCTGGTCCTACGCCCCCTTCTATACCCCTCATCTCCCATCTCCAATCTCCCCATCTCCTCTCTTTTTATCTCCCGTCTACAAACAGCTACGCTTACAGTCACAGCCCGTCGTGTATAAAACACTTTGATGGCCCCCCTCCCCTTCCTTCTGCCCCACCACTCACTCCCATCAGTCAACTCTATACCTCTCATATTCTTACCTCTTGTCAACGCGAAGATCTTGACGACGATCCTATATATAAACAAGAGCTCTGCACAGCTTAACACCCTCACCAACCCCTGTCGCGCATTCAGAGAGATACTGCTTCAATTCCTCCTTGCGGACATATATGTTACATGACAGAGTAATAAGAGAGAGCCCACCCATACACTCAGACAATCGAAGATTCCACACAGAAGACCAACTATTCTTGTTCAATCATTCCCAGAGGTATATGGCCTCACAGTCGTCACTTTCCTTACACCAATACATTTCAAAATAGACCAACTGGCTGGCTTGAAGTGTCTGTGCTTCTCCACCCTCCATTATAGCCCTCCCAGACTGTTACCTTGACCATTTCAATGCCTTCGACAATGGGCGTTATGCCATTCCTTGTTGACCGTGTTACGCCGAAGAAGGTGAGCTCAACCTGTTTCCGATCTATCGTGATTCGCTCCCCTACCCCCCCCCCCCCCTTCCGTGTGCCGACTACCTTACTAACCGTGCGAGTTCCTTCGGGTCAATAGACGGAACGCACACATGAGGAGAACCAGGAGAGAGCATACATTGCTGCCTCGCGACGCGCAGATCGTAGTATAGAAGCTCGGGTCCAGTCGGCCCGCATGGCCAGCGAAATCCACCGCAAACGTACGGGCAAAGGCTTCAAGATCACGGAAGAAATTGTGAGAAGAGAAGAGATGTACGAAGAAGAGGAAGAGGAACGCCCTCGATTTCTCTCGGCATATTATCCCAGCACCGCTGCTGCTGCTGCTGCCGCCGCCGCCGCCGCCGTCGCACCCATGGGCCCCTTCGTCCCCCATCGTATGAGCACTGCTGGACTCGACGACTGGTCCAGCAATCCAATCAATAAGCTCTTTGATGAACTTTTTCCCAATGCCGGTACGCAGGCCATGATGCTATCGCAACAGCTACATGGACCATCCGGCCATCAATCACAACCCCCAGCCGTGGGTGTGCCCGTACACCAACATCAAACGCCTGGAGCTCGCTCGCTTTCTCAACCATCTGCACAGGCTATTGCTCCTGTACACGAGGGACAGCCTCCATCTCCGTCACACCAAATGTCACATCCCATGTTTGCCCATCACAGCAGATCGCAGTCATTACCATTTCCTCCCCATACCGCTGCTGCACAAGCCTACCCAACACAACTACCCTCCCACAACATCGAGTTTACGACATCCCCGCCGAACCCGGCCATGACATCCGAGTCGCACTCGCCTTCTGGCCTGAGCGATGTAGCCGATGGAGGGATGGTGGGCCTCTCCCCAGAGTTATACTCGACAGGTCACTACTCGTACACTCATTCAATGGATGAGCAATCTCCAACTAGCACTCTATTTGACCCCTCTTTCATGGAGAATGAGAACGGATACACCCCACCTGCATTTAACGGACATGTATTCGACATGGACGTCACAAATGTCTTCGGCATTCACGGAGAAGGTGCGGCCAGTGACCTTTGGGACACGTATATCCAATTCGATGCGGAAGCCATGGACGGAGTTAAGTCTTGATGAGGCGGTCGGGAATTTTTCCCGGGCACGGTAACAGTGGGCCATTCACAAAAAGAAATCTGGCCACGCTTACTTCTTCCGCCCTGAACGGTGTTGCTTGTATTATCTTTTTTGGAGTTTACATGGTGGGAAAATGAGTTGGGAGTTTGTTGGGAAAGGATTTATCTTGGATATGGTGAGGGTTTTGATTTTATACTCGCGAGGTCGCGAGGATATGCAAAAGCAAAGCAGCTAGGAAGAGTCTGGCTGTTCCATAGAAGGCTTGTTGTCGGTGCAAGCTTTTCAACACAACCCTAGCCGATGTATCATGCATTTGATAGCACCTCATTGTGAGGCCATCCTTATTGATGTATCGAGTGGTTGTAATTAAGAAATGCAAGACTAACCTGTCTAGTCTAGCTAATAATACAGGAGAATTGGAGATATGAGAACTGCTTCAACTTTGGACACTTGTACATGACTGCGATCAACCGCAACTCGCATGGACCGACTTGTTATTCTTGATCCTGTGGGGGAGGTGGGGATGGGATAGGTTTCTTGATAGAGGAGCCAGTAGTTTCATAGCCGGATCGAGCCATCGTCTTGTCGTCTTCGGGTTGCAATTGGTTTGCAGATCGTTGGTCCGGCGCCGGGACCGAAGTTCTGACTGGTGGGACGGGGAAATCCACCAGCTGGCGTCAGGTGCAAAGCTAAAGATGCTGCTTTGGGGTGATGCTTTTGTTTCGGCCTCGACTTTTGGGGGGGAGGGGGGTTGTCCAATATATGTACTTTTGGCTCCGGAGTAGTTGAAAGCAAAGAGATAAGATTTTGAGATTTCGCCGTTGTCTGGCTCTTGGGTAGCGTTGCTCGTAACGAAGGAGCTTCGATGACTTGACGTTAAAGATGTCGTGAACGATATACTTGGTAGAGATGTTGGACAGTAGGGACTTTGAACAGGATGTGTTTCGAAATGATGAGTTCGAGGAATTATTTTCGGGTTTCGAGGGTGTAGTGGCGATAGGAGGTATTGGAAGGACGGTTCTGAAGTAAAGGGGGTAAGAGAGACTGAAGAGTGAGTTGGAGGAGCATTTGTTCATATATCGAGGTGTTTTTTTTTTCTCTCTTTTTTTAACTCTGCAGGGAAGGAGATAGGCTTCTGCATCCTTCTTTGTGATGTCTTTGCCCCTGTTTGTTACTATTCTGTGAAAAGGGGTAAAGAAGGGTTCTTTTCCTTCGAGAAGGTATTTTGATTGGAGTTGGGGTTTCATTCTTTGTAGTTGGGTTTTAATTTCCACATTTGAGGTGTTTTTTTGTCTTTTGGCGTGCATTCTGAACCCTTTCTTCGTGTACCGGGGAAGTGAGTCTTTCTGGAAGATTGGAAGGTTTTGCCGTCTTGGACGTGGGGGGGGGTTCTTTGTTTAGGGATGTAGCTGGTTTGATGGATATTGGTGGTGCGTCAGGAGGAGATTGGAGATCGGTTTTCTTTGCTGGGTTGCTGGGATGGAAGCTGGGGTTTGGCCCGGAGATGTGAGACTTGTTCTGTGTTACATAGGGCTAAGGCAGGTAAAAGATTCATCTTCTTTCAGGCTTGATATTCCCGTCTCTATTGTTCAGCTGCATGGTGGGGGGGAAATGAGCTCCCCGTCTGCTAATTTCTTTATATATTCTTTTTTTTTCTAGAATAATTCATATACTACATCCCTATGCTATGCAAGATCGTTTCAATCACTGATAGACATGTTCGTTTTGTTTCCATAATCCACCCCTATATGTCGGTAACGCCGCCAGTCCTCTTTTTCTTTATTCCTCCATCTTGTCTTGGGTATCAACTTCTCCCTCCGGCTTTTCCGAGCCGTTAGTTACCTCCTTTTTCCCGTCTTTGGTTCCAATGATCCTCTTTGTTGGCGCTGATGCCCACGAGTTTTCCTGCCCATCGACCTCCTTGACCCATAGAATCCAGTCTCGACGCTTTCGCTTCCACATATCACCTTTCCACGTTCGCCACACGCTACGCCCCATCCAGGACTCTCGTAGTTCACCTTCGCTCTGGGCAAGTTGGCTCATGATGGACTCCTTCATGTGGAAAGGAATGGCACGGTCCTTGCCTTTGGAGGGCATGGAGATGATTTCGTTGACGAGATTATGGCCGTTCTGCGAGAGTGCTAGAGTTGTCATGTGTGGTACCAAAGAAGCGACTAGGCTCTTATGGAAGACAGGATTCTGTGAGGTGCTGGCGAGGGCTGCGATGAGCATGGAGACTGTGGCTCTGGACAAAGTTGCTAGGTGTAAGAGTTCTTCGGCAGAGAGGCTCTGCAGAGATGTCTGCGCTGCCTTGGCGGGTGGCCCTCGAATTCCTAGGAGGGCAGTGACGAGGTATGCACCGTGAGTAACAGCCGGTGAGCTCTTGGGGGGATTGCCATTGGCCTGGTCGGTTTGTTTCGGTGCGTCGTCGCGAAGCTCGCATAACTTGACAACGATATTCTTAGGATCGCCGCCGACAGCATCAACAAGTGCGCCCCTTAATTTGATGATTTCGCCATTTGCCGCACGGATGGAACACCGGTCAAAGAGTGTCTTGATGACATTATACCTCTTTCTCTCCACCAGAGCGGGTAGGGTTGGTAAAATCTTGTCTACGCAGTGAATTAAATCCACTCGGCTTATGCGGTTTAGCACACGGATGGCGGGATATGATGCGATGTCGTTGCGCACGTATGTCTGTATCCGTTCGGCGAAGAAGTTTTGGTAGAGCGCCTTGAAGTATTTGGCAGGCGAATGGGCGATGATTGTTTCGAGAAGCCGGGATCCAATCAGGTCGTACATCATGGTATTCACAAAATCAGTGGCTGGCGAGTCGTCTTCGGCGAGAGACTGGGGCGCCCCAGGCAGTAATAGAGAGAGAAGTGTCTTTTCATCTGCCGTCTCCTTTTCTTCTGTCTTGGACTGTTGTTTCTTGTGATTCAAAGTGAGGTCAAGTTCTAGCAGCAATTGAAGGGTAGGGTTTCCCGTGGGGTGTTTGGCGAGCACACGCAGACTGGACTCGTCGAGTGTATTTACAGCATCGTTAATGATCATTTTGACGGCTAGGGCGAAGGATTGGGGTACGGCGCGGAGATGGGCTGTCGAGTCGTCAGCCTGAGCTGCGGCTCCCGGTGCTGTGATTCTCTCCTTCTTTTTGCTTTTCAGGAGCGATTTTGTGGCTGCGTCGTCAAGGGGTCTTCCGGAGAGGATGACTAGGAGAACCCGCATGGTGTGTGATGCGTGATTTTGCGTCAACAAGTAGCCCATATGGCCTTCCAATTCATCGAGTGTAAAGAGGAAAAGTTGCTCCATTGGTACGGCTTCCTTCTCCGACGCTTCTCCCTCTGGTGCTTCTTCCTCCTCAATATCACCGAGTTCTCGTGTGACGACTGATGCCGACTGTAGGAACAAGGTCTCGCAACAGTGACTAGCAAATCGGTGCTGAACCAAGGTAAGGAAATGGCCGGCGAATTGGGCAAAGAGTTTCTTCTTTTGGGCCGTGTTGGACATGAGAATCAGGCGTTCCATGAGCCGGGAACATGATTGACTGCTGGCCAGTTTGAGCTCTTTCCCATCTGCTTCTTTGAATACATTCTGTACAAAGGCATCTCGGTCTTCGGGGGACGAGAATTGGTTCAGCTCAAGGACCTCGTCGGCGCCACGGAAATACTCTTGCTCTTCGTCTGTCAAGAGACCGAAGAATTCCTGTTCGCCGCCGCCATTGTCACCGCCTTGTTGGGGGGCAGAGCCGTCGTCTTCAAAGGAAAGAAAGTCGGGTGCAGGTGCGTTCTCGTCTACCGGGTTGACGGTTGCTGCTGGCTCGTCGTCTGCCCGCCTTTGTCGCTTATGGCTGTCGGAATTGTCAAACGGTTCTTGGTCATTGTCTTGAAGTTTGCGCTTTCGCTCTTGGCGATTAAGCTGTCGTTTGGTTCTAGGCTTCGGCATTTCGAAAGCATTCGAGCTCTTCGTTCGTTACTGTAGAAAAGCAATAGTCGCTCAATTGGCTCTTCCAACCGGGAAAAGAGAAAAGAAAAATGTCGACAAAACCGCAGAGGGAAAGAAAAATATTACTTGCAGAGTGGATAGGCTTATCTTATCGGAGGTGGGGCACAGTTCGGTGAAGTCGGTGAGGGCCACCCTTGATATCGTGCTTGACTACTGGGACGATATGGTCACAAAGCGCAAACAACCTCCCCTCAAGAGAATACACAGCTGGATATCTATGTTTTGAAATGAGGAATAAGCCAAACCAGAGCACACAACATGATGAGGGACATAGTTGGGCCACATCCCATACTCAAACCCATGATAAGAACCAATCACTTCCAGTCACCCTTTCACAACTGTTTGTAATTAGAATCTGCTCCGACGCTCCTTTGGCTCTTGTCTTTGATAGAGTACCGAATAGAAAAGCACATATGTCCCATTCGGCACCGTAACATCCGGTTAGATTGCGGGGGTGGACCTAACAGTGGATTGGCAGGTAGCTCGCGGTGTCCAGGGCGTGCTTCGCACTTCAAGCAATCAATGGAAAGAGGCTCGATAAGGGGGCAAGTGTCTTGACCGGCTTCCATTGCCTCAGTTCAAGGGAGCTTCAGCAGACACGGCACGCCCAGGTTGTCGAACGGGAAGATGGCCAGTTCCCCATCACCGCAAGACACCGAGAAAGGGTTGTCTCCCGCGCTTTTGAGAATCAGTCTCGTACCTCGGCCAGGGATATATAGAGCATATATTCTCATATTCTTAGTGGTCAAGTACCTTTTAAAAGCTTCGCCCATCAGCTATTTTATCGTGTTTTGGATTGTAAATGGTTCCAACGCCCCACTCCCTAAACTAGAACATTGAAGCTACCCCTACCCTTATCAGCCCCAAAACGGTTCCATCATTATTTCAGAAGGCTTATTGGTGCTAATAATACAACAAGGTAAAGTAAAAGTCTAATACGGAGTAGAGTACAGAGTACTTCCAGGTCCTTTTATTTTAGCTGCAAGTCCCACAGAATACGGGGTTCCTGCTACCAAGCACCCCTCTTGCAGGAACCCTACCAGTTACTTGTAGTTCACACACTACGAAACGGCACAGCGCGCTCGCGCAGAAAATACGGAGTATTAAGGACAGACAGTATTTACGGAGTACTCAGTATTATTGCTCAATTGCTCAATACGGAGTACTCCATAGTCCGTATTAGGTCCAGCAACAAACGGGCAGCTTCGTTTCTCGTTGTCGAACTTCGGGTCTTACCCAGCACACGACCATCGCCCTATTGCGTTCGTGACGTGGAATAGTCTCTCTTTTCACAACCATCTCCCTAGTTGGCTGTTTTATCGATTTTATCCCCCATCAAGCCAATCTTGTTGCTATCACGCTTCTCAAGGTCCAGTCTCGTACCAGTATGTATTGCATTTCCCTCTCCAGACGACCCTCTCTTTTTCACCCCCACCCCTTTTTTCCTTTGCCCACCACATTGCCTCGAAGCTGTGCCCCATTCCCATCCGGCACCTCGAGAATCCAGACCAGGGAAAAAAAAAAAAAAGAGTGAACAAAAAGGAGAGAAGACACATTTGAATAGAAGAAAGCGAGCTTCTCCCACCGCCCACCCAAACCGTGTGGCTGACAATCCTTCTCAGTTCATCGTCTCCACCCGCCTCAATTCCAGGCTACCAGTTCCCATCCCTACCACCTATTTCACTCGCCGAATTTTTTGAACCATTGGCTCTATCCCGGTCGACACGAACACTAACTCACATCTCGATCATCTCTTCGGTTTCCACCCCCCTTCTTCGTTTCGCCACGGCCGCCCTGAAGCTCGATTCTTTCCTCGACGCCCCTTGACATTTCTACCTCCGCCACCATGTCCTCCGGCCTGACTAGACGACGTGGCGCTGGCGCAAGTGCGGCGGCAGACCCCGAAAACGAGAGCGGCAATGGATCCTCGACGCGAGTAACCCCCGCTATCACCAAAGATGGTGCCCCGGAGACGAGCTACGAGAGCGGTGAAAATGGCCACAGGATTGCCTTTGATCCCCGCGACATCGGCGAGAGCGTTGAGAGGAGCAAGCAGCCCAAGCTTACCCTCATGGAGGAGGTTCTCCTTCTAGGGCTCAAGGACAAGCAGGTAAGCACCGCCCGTTTGCACGAACCATTACGATACTGGATTTCGCCCTTTTCTGGCGTTCCTCACTCCCTAGAATGGCAGTCATGCCAATCTACTGGCCAATTCCGGTGCTGATGATCATCCCGCCTCGCCTACTGTAGGGCTATCTCTCTTTCTGGAACGACAACATTTCGTACGCCCTTCGCGGCTGCATCGTCCTCGAATTGGCCCTCCGCGGCCGTATCAGCATGCAGAAAGATCCATCCCGACGACGATTCCCTTTGCCCGACCGAGTTATTGAGGTTATTGACGACACCCAGACCGGCGAGGTCCTCCTTGACGAAGCCCTTAAAATGATGAAGCAGAGCGAAAAGATGAGCGTGAGCTCGTGGATCGATTTGATGAGTGGTACGTAGGGCCCCGCGCGTCTCCCTACGTCTTCCTATTTCCCCCCAATTCCCCAATTTCATATCGCGTCAACCGTCTCCCACCAAAAAGCTGACCCGTTTCCATTTCGCAGGCGAGACCTGGAACCTCATGAAAATAGGATACCAATTGAAGCAGGTGCGTGAGCGCCTTGCCAAGGGCCTTGTCGACAAGGGTATCCTTCGGACCGAGAAGCGAAACTTCCTCCTATTCGACATGGCCACACACCCTGTAGCCGACGGCGGTGCCAAGGAGGAGATACGGCGCCGTGTGCGCAACGTGCTCACCCAGCGCACCGTTGTCCTCAATGCGTCCCAATTCCTCCCCGAAGATCTCGAGTTCCGATACCTACGCACCATTTCTATGGTGTGTGCAGCTTATGCCGCGAACGTGCTCGAAAATGCCCTCTCGAACCTCGGCCACGAAGCTCGCGAGAGAGCATTCGTCCAGACCGACGATCTCCTTGCCGATTACAGCCAATTCCCTTTCGGAAGGAAAGCTGTCGCCAATGGAATTGGCGCAAATCTGCCCCAGGTCATCGCAGATGTTCGTACCATATCCCATTTGCGAAGAGTCATTGCCACATGCTAACCAATAACTTTTTTTCCTGCGCCATTACAGGAGGTGAACGGTGCCAAGGACAAGGAACTTCAACTCGAGGTTGTCGCCGCCTGCTTGAACGTGTTTACTCGACTAGATTCGCTACTATAACCGGATTCGGATACGAAGCTACACTTGCCAATCCCGCCCCCAAAAATAATCAACGATAGGTTTGCCGGGCAAGGCATACAAAACCTCGCCAACACCAATCGGCAAAAAACCACTTTGAATGCTATTGAAATTCTCCATTGCTCTTTTCTTTCTATCGACCCCTCCCAGTCTTCAGATGAAAAAGAGCACGTCTCAGGACTAGAGCGGTGAGGGGGGAACGCGGGAAACAGGAAAATAAAAGAGGACAAAAACTTGAACCGAATTGGGCGGTAGATACGGATGATGGATGATGAGCATACTTCTGTGGCCGGAGATTTGTTAAGATGCTTCTTGTGTTTGCGATTTGCTTTTGATTCCAGCGGAGTATGGGAAGAAAGTTTTCCCCTTTTTTTGATTCTAATTGTTTTTTTTTTTCTTGGTCACGCTTTCGAAATTTACTTTCATGAACCCCTTTTCTTCATGACGACGGCTTTACGTGTCTTTTCTTACGGTAATGGCGCGACTCAAGGGAGAATGGGATGGCTACGCCGCGTAAATTGGCCAACTTTGTTCAAATGTGCAGAGAGAAAAAAATACCCGAAACGCTCAAAAAGGTGCACAGCACGTACTGTTGAATACAGAAACAGGTCAGGTAGATGAAGGAGATTTTCGTAAAAAAAAGAGGATAAACAATGCTTTTGTTTCACCGAGTGAGGAATATACAGCGCGCTTATATGCTGAAGCGAAGATATGGCGAGAATAACAAGAGAGCCAACCACCCCAGTACTTGTAGACGGAAAAAAGAAAGACTTAGAAAATTTGCCCGAAAAAAATTCGCCTTTGAAAAATAGCAATGTAAAGCACGAGCCTGCCTGGCTACCGATCGTCATTGAACGTTTCCCTTTTGCTTTTGATTTTGGGTTGCGCCCTTTACTTCTTCTTTCCAAAGCTGCCTTCGAATCCTGGACGAGCCTTCTTCTTGGCTTTCCTTCCGGCCTTGCCAAGCGCTTTGTCCTCGCGCCTCTTGCGGAGGTTGTCTTCACGCTTCTTTTGTCTTTCCTTGATCCCCTTCTTCACGCCGTCGGCTCGGTCCTTCCACTCCTTCTCGCTCTTCTTCTTGGTCTTTTCTTTGCGCTTGATCGTTTTCTTGAGGGTGGCTTCGTCGTCGTGTATCTTGGAGCCCTCGGCTCGTCGGCGGGCCGAAAGCCAGGCTTCTTTGTCTTCGATGTCGGCCCGCTTCTCTTCGTCCATGGCTGCGATACGTTTCTTCTGGTTTTGGAGTTTGATGAGTGCCGTTTTCGGGTCGGAAGGTCCCTTCTTCGGGCCACGGTTCAGTACATAGCTCAGGTCGTGAGATAATTGGGTACCATCGTTGAAGGCCACGCGGCCGAAAGAGAAGTTCGCTGCGCTTTCGTTGAGCTCGATCGATGGACTCATTGGGGAATTAGAAGCAAGTGCCTCTTCTCTCAGCTTCTCCTCTTCTAGTTTTGCTAATCGTCGAACCTCCTTCTTGTGTTCCTTCCTCTGTTCCTGTTTGTAACGGCGCTGCTCCAAAAGCTCCTGTCTTGTCCGCACCGGCTTTCCATCAGCTCCGTCGGCCTTCCGGCTGGCACGGAATGAGGCTATCCTTTCTGCCAAACGTTGCCGGAAAACTGTCGTATCTTCTGGGATTTTGATGTGTTTCGGCTTTTCGGAAGGGGCTGTAGAAGAAACGGATGTTGCTACACTGCCATCCTCAGTTGAAATTGTTGACTCGTGCCTTGTGTTTCCGCCTTGGCTATCGAATACGGGCGACTGGCCCTCGGATTCTACACTAGAATTACCTGCATCTTGGTTGGTGGTATCTTCTTTTGATTCGTCTGCCGAAGGTTTCTCCACTTGCGTCGCGTCGGGGGCAGCTGCAGGTTGTTCCTTGGCGGCCTTTTCCGTCTTCTTTGATTTTTTACTCTCAGGCTTGCTCTGTTCTTTGGACGTTGAGGGGGCAGAGGTGTTATTAGTGGAGAGGTCCTCCGATGCGGATGGTTTTTGGGGGTTGGTTTCGACAGCATTCTTCTTCGCTTCGGCCTTGGCTAGGAGCTTTTGTCGCTTCTTTTCTCTCTTTTCCTCTCTTCTGAGCTCCTTGGCCGATTTCACTGGCTCTTCTGTTGTTTCTTTCTCATCCTCGACAGTTTCTTCCAACTTTTGCTTTTTTGATGAGGCAACTACTCTTCGTAGGCCTTCGCCAGGCTTCTCCATTGTATCGTCCAATGAAATATCGCTATCGGAATTTGCAGGCTCGTCTTCGTCGGCGGAATCATCATTCTCTTCACGGTCAGCCAGCTTGCGTTTATTGCGAGCCTTCTCCTCAAGTATTTCCTTTGCACTTCGGTTCAGTTTACTGTCTGGATCAAGTCTACCCCGCTTAGCAACCTCCTTCTCGGCTTTTGACTTTTTGGACTTTTGGTATGGGCTCTGCGAGAGGAATTCGCTGGAATTAGCATCTAGAGTCGGCAAACAGAGTATCAAGGCATAGGCTTGCGCAGGTGGGGGACCAGTGCCTGGCAAGTGAAGCGACTCGAAGAGAGAAAAACCAGCGTACCTCCATCTCTTCTCCATAGTATAACTTGGCGGGAATTAAACTCAGAAGACCATCGAAGGCCTCTGCATGGTCGCGCAGCCGATCCTACACGTTGAAGAAGAAAAACGGTGAGCTTTGCTATTGACCGAGAAGGTTCAGAGCAGGGCAGCGACAAACCTGCAACGAGGCATCAGCCATTGTTGTGAGTCCTAAAATCGCGGATGGGTGGGGTCAAGTGCCGGCGATAGAATACACCGTCTGAGTCTGGTATATTTTGAATGCCCAAGGTGACTCAAATAGACGGTATCAATCCAACGATGCTGGAAGGCTGGTTCTTTGGATGTTGCGGAGAGCAGGGAAAAAAAAAACTTAAAGCGGTAAGTAGGCAGGCGGCGTGTGTGTGGTGAATTGACGTGAGTGGAGTGCTTGATGTGGGCCTAACTTATTAGTCTGGACTATTTTTTTTTTTTTTTACCTTTTTAGACCTTCGATTTCAATACTACAATTCGTTTTCGTGTGCAGGAATCGTGATTTTATGGGGTTTCTGCCGTTGGCGGTGTGGGCTTATCAGCTTATCGGCCTCAAATTACAGTATTGGAGTCCTCACCACTCCAGAAGTTGTTCCCATTTTACAAGTGCACATTGAGTGAGAAAGAAATAATGCATTGTTCTGTTCGCTTACTCTATTACAAATGGATTTACATTATTTGCTATAATTCTCTGCGTTGCTGCTCCTAGAACCTGACCCTCCCTGTATTTGACAAAATAGACATGGTGAACAGTAAGAAAACAATCCTAACTCATCAGTCTTGTGATACCTCGCCGATGACCAACGGCAAACCAGAACGATGCCCTTAGCGATCACCTCAAATTAAACAATCAAACCTCACAAAGGGAAAGAAGCCAGAGGAGAAAATGCGGAAACTCCCCAACCTTTCGTACGCCAAGGGCAGGCCACACATTGTAAACAAGTATGACGAAAACAGTCGCCCATCCGATGACTACACCCTCTGGGCCACTCACTCAAAGCGAGAAAGGGTGGAAAAAGAAGAGAAATGAAAGAAAAAACCCCGACAGTATGCTCTTGAAGTGCCCCTGCACTAGGAATCATGCCCAAATGCGCAATGAGAAACAAAAAGAAAAGAACATGACCGGAAAAAAGAGTGTGTGGTGTTGGCCATGAACCTAGGCACTGGCGGCAAATGAAGGCGTTGTCGGTTGTAACAAACCATACGGATTGCTGGCCTGGGGTGATAACAGGGCAGCTTTCTCCTTCTCGGCCTTCTCTCGCTCGAGAGCTGCCTTCTTGGAACCTCTGGGCTTCTTGGTAACAGCTCCGCCACGCGAGCCCGCGCCACCCCCGCGAGCAGCACCAGAAGCACGACTGCCACCTCGGCCACCCCGACCACCACGGCTACCGCGACCACGTTTAGGCTGGTCGTTTCTGTAGGTTTAGTTAGCCTATGTGAAAATGTGACCGGAGAGTAAAGGTTTGTGAGGTGGACTCGACTTACGTTGATACAGGTTCTTCGACCTCTTGGATAAGGGGGCCAGAATACACAAAGAAACCATCCCGACTAGCAGCGGCTTGCTCTTCCCACAAAAGTTCCGAGTCGTCGACAAAGTCGTCGGCTCTATCGTATTCGTCCTCTTTGAAGTTACGCTTCTTGCGCGCGGGTTTTGCTGGAGCATCTACGCCACTGTTGGCACCATTGATATTCTCGGCATTGCTGCCTTCGACATCCGAAACATCCTCGGACATTTCATCGCCCGACTCGCGACCGGATCCGTTCTTCTCCAGAGAGGCGGCGGCGGCAGCGATACGGGCCTTCCGCTCGCGGTTGGCCGCCTGTCGAGGATGCAGTGCGTCCCAGCCAAAACGGTCTTCGGCCATCTTCATGAAATTGACGTATTTGTTAGTTTCGCCGGGCTCGATGGGGATCTCTAGAACGATGGATGGTGCTTGAATTTCTTCGCCCGGTCGCAGTCGGCCAAAATCGAGAATGGATCGATCCGGAACGGGACCGGCATCGTCTATGGCAGTCGTCTTGGGCGACGACGCCGCTGTATTGGTTCGCGTCTTTTGTGCGTTCTTCTTTGAAGAAGGAGCACTGGGGGCGTCCATTTCCTTGACGCGGAGTTCGAGTTTTGAAACCGGGACCGGTGGCGGCGGGGGGGGCTTTTTCGTATCGGCCGTCGAAGCCTTTGTAGGTGCCGAAGTCGGAACGGTTCGAGGAGGCTGAGATGGAGAGGCGGGAACAGAGGCGGCTTCCTGCTGTCGGTGCGGTTGCGATAGACCATTACTGAATGACTGGTGGGGTGGTTGAGGAGAGAGGATGGTGGGAACAGGGTCGACCAGACTGGCAATGGAAGGGGAGGCGCTAGTCCGGTTGCCAACTTGGGACATGGGGGCGCGAGGGGAAGTGACGGCATTGGTGCCGTAAGGATCGCGTGCAACCATTGTCTCGCGGACTGGGTCGTAATTTCCTCGGATAGGGTCGTAACTCTGGCCGCTCGAACGCAGGGGGGCGGAAGATGGCGGCGGGTTCAAAATGTTTTGCATGTAGCCCGAACCTTCACGCTTGGGCATCTTTTGGGCGTACTCGAGCTGGGCAGAAGCAGAACGAGAATCAGAGCCCGAAGGTTGCGGGCTTACCATGTCGGTGATCTTGGCTTGGCGGGAAGGAGCGGCCGCAGCAAGGCTCTTAGAGTCGGCGCCAACACTAGCATCATCGTCCGCGGCCGCCTTCCGTTTCCGTTGGACAGGGGGGGCATTGGGGTCGCGCGGTTTGCGCGGCTTGCGCTGCTTGGCCGCATCGGTTGTTCCCTCTGAGAGGACTGGTTTCGGTTTGGGAGGGTTTCCTGGCTTCCGACCGGGCTTCTTCTTGGGAAGGCCAGCAGTTGTGAGTTGGACAGGTTTATCCGTAGAACCGACAGAGAGGCGACTAGGGGCGTCGGATCCTACGATTATCTCGTCCATTTCGAATTTTGTTCGATTTTGTGTAGGATCGGAGGGAGAGTTGGGGTCAGAGGGGGAAGCCGATGGAGGCGATGAGAGATCGGGAGATGAGCTGTGATGGGCAGCTCCCTCTCCCTGCTCAATCATGACAGCCCACTGGGCAAGTCGAGTATTATAAGGAATCTAAGTAGCCAAGATTAATATGAGCTCCCAGGAAGAATTGTGTCGAGAACAGGGCGAGAAGACATTGTATTCAAAAGGCAATATTGAAGATGGGAATGGATCTTGGCAGACCAAGGGGTAAGAATGAAGAGGATAAGAAATAATGGCTGCCGCGTTGTTTGAAGGGAATAGCGGGGCCGGTTGGAGGCGTGTAAGGCAGAGGAAAGACGATGGAAACATGAATAGGCAGACATCAATGGGAGGGGGGGAGAATGCGGGGAGTCAGTGGTGAATATTGTGGAAATTCAATAAAGGTTAAGGTGACTCTGAAAGCTTTATCAATGTCTTTCAAAGGGGTTTTTTATTTTTTGCTGTGCCTCAGCAGCTTGTCACAGCACGTTTGAAAGGCTGACAGAAATTTGAACGTCAAAGACGGATTGGGAAAAAAAGGGTGGAAAGGCTCCACACTGCAGCCAATCGGAGGGTAGTGTTCCAGCCTCCCTAGCTGCAAAGCACAGCTGTAACGTGACTGGGTCCTTATTTTAGGTGACCGTGCGCGCCAACAAAGAAAGCTTGAAAAGGGAGGGCCAAAAAAAGGGTCGAAATGTTCGGAATAGCCTCACCTTCAAAAACCCAACTCCAACGAAGCAGCGTCCCCTCTTCTATTTTCCAACTCAACGTTTTCTTTTCGAGAAATGACGCACTCGTGCTCACTTTATCGGGGGTCTCGAGCGATGATTAATTTCGTCAAATTCTCAAGTGTAAAATGTCGGTATTTTGATGACGTTTTCGATGCGTCGAAAATACTATTTTGATGGAAAATGTTTTGTCGAGGTTGGTCTGGTGAGTGGTGTGTTGGTGTTGTGTGAAGAAAAGTCGCGAGAAGAGGAGGGTGGAGATGGAGATGGGGAGAAAAGGGTTGAGAAAAGTAGTAGGGGGATATCGGAAACGGCGATAGGGTTTTTTTGGGGAGAAACACTAGGTATTACTTATTTGAAATTGAAGAGGGGGGGCAGAGCCAACAAGGACCGAGTGGGAAAAAAAAAGTATCGGGGGAACCAAAGGAGTTGAGGAAAAGGGATTGGCAAAGGGATTGGGCAAAGAGACGGGAAGGGGTGTTGGGAATGGAGGCGACGGACCATAATATCATCAAGCAGGCATGTTGTGAACAAGTGGGCTCATGCAAAGCTTCTATCAAGAGGATCAATATTTCCGCGGTCCCCTCATTGTAGAACTATGGACAATAGGATGAAGAAAAAGAAATGCGTCAGAAAACCCATCCGAAGGGGGGCCTGCCTTGGTCATGGCTGTTTGGCTAGGACAGGCACGAGTACTCCGCTCCGTGTGGTCCGTATTCCAAGACCACGACTGTAAGTGTAGTTTACATGCATGCAAAGGGGTCATACCAGAGCTGGGAATAGAGACACACTGTGGGAGGTAGCAAAGGTGACTTGTGTGCATGTCCCCCCAGGCCCCCAGGGACAAGCGTGATGGTGTGGGAGCAAGAGGTCAAGAGGGGTGGTGATTTGCATCGATGCTCGCATCTCAAATTGCTCCAAAGGGACCAAAGGGGAATGAAATTGGGGAGCCACGGGGGCATGTCACACGGAAATCTGCAGAGCCAAGGGAAGCCGACAGGGGGGGGGGGGGTGTCCTGTGCTGGTGGGCATGGTTTGGAGTTTGGAGAAACATTCCCAAGGTACTACACGGTCCTGAAGAAGCAAAACTTTGGCTGCAGAGGCCGATGGCTGATATTATTACTCCGTACGTGTACCTATTATGACTTGTACTCCATAATAATACTGTACATAAACTATGGACAGGACATCTCTCCGCTAATTAATTGCTCTGGTTACTGCTTGGGGACTAGCACATTTAGACTCGGTACAGGCTAACGTACTCCGTAGATTTTAGGAATATGCCGCTGATGGAGCACGCCGGTGGCATCCCCGTCAAAGTGGGGGCCGCAGATTAATTAAGTACCTGGCCTTTAAAGCAGCTACGAAGTATGCGATAATTGCTTCTCGTGGGAACGGTTGAAATGAATCACCGAAAAAGATGATATATATCTGATGCAAAAGAATCTGGTTTCGGGCTGGCGATTATTACATCTTGGGTGTATGACTTTCAAGTATACTGTTATACATGACTTATTGGTCGGCGAGCTACTCGCAAACACCGAACGGAAATACCTGAATGCCTAGGTACCCATGTATTTGGAACTGCCACACACCGACTGCTCTCAATACTCTGAGACCCGAGTAAAAAACTTGTTGTGGTTTTATTAGCGGCTGGTTTTACTGAGGCAATTCGAACAATACCCACCTTGCCACCTAAAAAAAAGAAACCTCGGAGGAATGACACCATTCTTTGCCGAGGAAATCCTTTCAAGCCACACATGACAAGATGCAAACTCACAAGGGGGGAAACAATACAATGCTGTGCTAACCAATAAGTTAAACCATTCTTTCGACCAATTCCCTGCTGCATGAATTAATACTCGCCTGCAAGTCGCCATTGAGCCAGCCACAAGAAAGGGGAGCGGGGAAAGAAAAAAAACCAGTGTGGTGGGAGAGTTTCTTAATTGGGCAAGTTTCTGGCACATGGCGCCTGCATCTGGATCGTCGGGTTCTAGCGCACTTGGACAGGAGTACGTACCTTTTTTTGTGGTTCGCGCGGAAGCGAGACAAAAATATCCACCGTTCCCCGGAAACTCTTGGCGAATCAGAAGATGGCTGTGATTAACAGGAATAGTAGTTTACTACTATTACTTGTAAGAGGCGGATGACTAAGGCGACGGACCTTTGAAAGCCAGGACGGGCATAGGTAAAAGGAAGATGAAGAAATATGCCTTTTATCTTCTACGAATATTGGACTGGATGAATGGAACTTGTGAAGATACAGAACTATACCCGAGTATTTCTTTAAAAAAAAATTGAAGAATATAGAAAAAACGTAACGCATTTGTCGAGTTAGAGCAATTTGCAAGTCTAACCATCGCACTGTATAAATAAGTGGACCATGATGTAGTGACGCAATTCAAGCCTAATTCTCAGAAAGCCGCCACCTTATCAATATTGAAACTGCGAGAGTAAATCATCATCCTCCACACAAAAAGAAAAAAGAAAAACCTGCAGCATGAGCAAAATAGACACTTCGATCCATCGGGCTGCAACAGGTCGCGCGGCAGAAACAGCCGCCAGCCACACCACTGCTGCTCCCCTCCGCTTCTTCTCGGGCTGGTTCTGTCCCTTTGCACAGAGGGCTTGGATTGTTCTACAAGAAAAGCGCATCCCTCATCAATACATCGAAATCAACCCATACGAGAAAGAAGCGTCTTTTATAGCTCTTAACCCCCGCGGTCTTGTCCCCACCATCGCACTCCCACCTGCTGCACTCGGTGGTTCAGACCGGGTACTCTACGAAAGCCTTGTGGTGTGCGAGTATCTAGACGAAGCGTTTTCCGATGCCGAAAAGCACGGTAGAAGTTTACTTCCTGAAGATCCGTTTGAGCGTGCGCGGTGCAGGTTGTGGATTGATCATATCAACACGCGCATCGTGCCGGCTTTTTATCGATTCATACAGCACACGCCAGAGAAACCATACACTTTGGAAGAAGTACGCGGCGAGTTCGCCAGTCATGTACGCACTTTTGCTGCAAACTTGAATTCTGGGGGACCTTGGTTCCTGGGCGACAGGTTCAGTCTTGTAGACATTTCCCTTGCCCCATGGGCAAGAAGACTGTTTCTGATTGACCACTACAAAGAAGGCGGCGTCGGCCTTCCAGATGGGTACGGTACTGACGCAGAATCGAAGATCTGGTCCAGATGGAATGTTTGGGTCAAGGCTGTCGGAGAGAAGCAGAGCATATTGGACACATGGAGCGACAATGACAAGTACATCGACGTGTACAAAAGATATGCGGACGATACCACGCAGTCTCTTGTCGGGCAGGCGGTGCGTCAGGGCAAGAAGATCCTGCCATAATGTTGCCGATGACTACGATAAGTCTGAGGATTTTCTGTTTGGATAATAACGAAAAATTGCAATTCATGAGTATATTTGGCAATGAAGGAGGCCGTAACAATTGTGATGGTGAAGCCTGTTCCAGTGTGTCGATTTGCATACGCCCTGGCCCGATAAGCTACCATATGGCCGTCCTACACCTCCCCAAGACCTCGAGAATGGTGAATGGGAAATCTCTATATTAAATAAGATGTTAAGAAAGTGCGATTCATATCTTTTCTCTCCCTTTTTTCGTGTCTTGCGCCGCATTCAGGTTTCCCGTCACGAATGAAACCTGACAGGTGATGACGTCTGTCGCTAAAGAGGGGCAGCGAAAACATGATGTTTGTCGGTTCGGGGGGGGTTCTTATGGGGCTTGGTTCCGCGGAAGCGTGTACAAAGTGTAATTGATGGTACGAAATGTATTGGGTAACAGAGCTATCACCTAAGGCCTTGTACGTCCGCAGGTGAGTGTCCTGCGATGGGTACAATTTGTCTATTTGTGATGCTCTGTTCTTGTCTCTTCTCAGTTCTATCTAGGTGATGGGAGCATGATTGCAGAGCTTTTATATGTAGAGGCCCACTTGGTCGGGGCCAGTCCTGCTTACGTGATCTCGCTTTTATTGCTGTCTCGACAATGTTGGCGCTTATGCCAGCGTGTAAAGCGGTAGTGGGGAAACCCGCGCCAGACAAGAGACGATATTACGAAGTAGAGACTCCACTTTCACCCACATTAGGAACGATGTGGGTGAAAGTGGAGTCTCTAATACCCAATCATTTCATGCCCAACCCGCCAATTTCAAACTTCGTTATTTGGGAGAATTCTCTGCTGGAGAATTTTTACTTGATTGGAATTCTAGGGGACAAGGGATGAGATGTCTCGTGTTGGACAACCTGTTAGACAATCGAGTGGTTGGGTGTTTTCTATTGGGCGGTTTCTGTAACGTTTTCATGTAAACTACAGTCAGCTTTGGAGGAGGGGCTTCCTTGTTCTTCACAGGGGACCGAATCCTGTGATTGGTAATGCAAGGGTACTGATTCCATTTCCTGCCAAGAACAGAAAGTAATTGGTGAAGGGCAAAGGCTGTTTCTCTGGGTTGCGCCAGAAACAATGTACTGATATAATAGTCCAGTCATACAAGCTGCGGCCCAGAGCCGCCGTCTCCTTTCTGGTCTGTTGGGCAGAGCCTTGATTCACTGAGCCCCCTCTCCCATTCTTTAAATAGCTTTCCTATTCCCTCGTTCCTGACCCCCATCATCCTGTCATCCTGTGCCCTACACTTTCATGTTAGTTGTGGATGAGACATATACTCAGCCAACCAGCCTTGACTTTTTTAAGAGATTTTGTTCTTTATCGCTACTCTCCGTTTAACACGGCGCGCTGAAACTTAACTTCGTACATCGGCCTACAGTAGAGGAGCGACTCATTTTTGTAAGTGTTTGTCCTCTTCGACGGCTTGCTAGTTCCGCCATTGGCACCCTTAGTCATTGAATGTGTTGAACCTCGCCGAACTTGTCGAAATGCTTGTTCGCACACTACTTGCTCCCATACTAGGGGCAGCGCTGGGCGCCGCCCTTCCCTCCTCATCAAAGGACGTTTTCTTTTCCAACAAAACCGGAAACTCGGTCTCGTCAGGCCGGAGGCTCCTCATCGGTGCACCGGGGAAAATTGTCATCTCCAGTTACAATGGCTTGGAGTTTGTCATAGAATCTACTCACCCCATTCCCGGTGCAACTCCTAGCTGGATGCTTTTTGCCGAGCCAAACCATATCTACGCCGTCGACGAAAATTCGGACGTGTTATACAAATTCGACCTCGACCTGCCAACGGGTTTGCTAGCCAATGCTCAAAATGTCACCGGGTCGTCGGGTGTTGTACACCTCGAATTCAACAAAGACAAATCGAGGATGATTGGTTCGGGGTACGGTGCGGGCACCATCGATCTATGGGACGTGTCACAAGAGAACTCGGCCCCCAAGCTCCTGAAGACAATACCGAATACAGAACTGGGCGAAGGTTCGCACCCACATCAAGCTGTTTTCGATCCTACCGGACGCTTCGCGATAGTCAACGACCTCGGCACCAACAGCATTCTCGTTATCGACACAAAAGACG
This sequence comes from Graphium sp. VPRI43844, assembly GCA_019925285.1. Lineage (NCBI taxonomy): Eukaryota > Fungi > Ascomycota > Sordariomycetes > Microascales > Graphiaceae > Graphium > Graphium sp. VPRI43844. The sequence goes on along the minus strand of JADHKT010000027.1, from coordinate 83,929 downwards.
ATTTGTTCGAGATTACGAGCCGCGAGCAAGCCTTTGACGGGTGTGGACCGCGCCACGGAGGGTTCCATCCTTCTGGTGCTGAAACAGCGTCTCATTATCTCGTGGTTTGCGAAAATACCAACCTCGTTTTTTCCTACTCACTCCAATACCACGACAATACTATTGGACTTTCTCGTTTTGATTCCCTCCTCACTATTGGGGATGGCCCACCGGAATCAAGTCCTACAGGGCCACAGCTCGGCGCCAACAAGACTTCAAGTCGGGCGGCTGAGCTTCTCATTGGTGACGATGGACTAAACGTCTACGTGAGCAACCGATTGACGGGCGGCGAAGAAGATTCCGTCGGGCACCTCACTATTCAAGGGGGTAATTTCACATGGGGCGGTCTCACTCGGTCAGGTGGCAAGCTGCCACGGATGATGAGCTTCAACAAAGTTGCCAAGTCGGACACGTCTCCCAAGCCGTCTCGACCATGCGGAGGTCTTGCCAGCACAACCTCTACCACTGCAAAGACTTTGCCAACTTCGACACCAGTATCTGCTAGCACATCAACGTCCAGCGTGACCACAGACACAGCTGCTCCCACAGGGATCGTGCGGCGGCAGTCCAAGGGTGGGAAAACGAAGACGAAACATGCGGATACTATATTCGTAGCGAACCAGCAGGGCGACTCGGCAATTGCAGCATTCCAACTGCTTGAGGGAGGCGGGATTCTACCTATCCCCGTCGCCACTCTAGAGTTTGAGGCAATCGCGGCGAAAGGCAGTAATCTAGGGCCGCAATTTGTCTTGGAGATTTTGTCCTGACCTCACACTTGAGAGGATGGTCCCGCCGAATTTCCAACAACCCTTCTGTCGTGAACCCCGCTTCGGGCACAATCTTCCATGGGGCCTTGAAACGGCATGGATTTCCCTGGTACTTGGACGCTCCGGGATTGGCCATGTCCTTAAACGAATACTTCACGCAAGTAAAGCTGTGTTAGTGAATCTGGCAGCTCGTCGCGATAAAGTTGGTCTTTTGGCTTCGTAGTACTTTCTGCGACGTCGTTCCTCCCGACCATCGGCCTCGTCTAGCGTCTGATGGAAGACATCGTCAACATAAGCAACCAGCTGGTCCCGATACTGCCGGCTTTCCTCTTTCGCCATCTCGTCGTCCCCGATAGCTGGCGATTCTTCAACCAATCGACAATGAGCTATGATATTACCCACTAGATTCAAGACGTCGGTTAATAACCTTTCACAGCTACTATTGCTCAAGATGGCTCAACTGCGGAACCTTCCACAACCATACGATCGGCTTTTCGTAGGAACAGGGTTGCTCCGAAGCGATTTAGTCAAGATTAGTGAGAGCGCGGGGGTATCGATATCGCTGAATTCGGGGGCGGGCAGCGGCATAGAAAGCACTACGACGTTGCAAGCGCCTAGCATTTCTTTACTAAACTTTTCAAATATTTAAGGCGTTCTGGCCACCCCATTCACTTTAGATCGAATTGAGAACGTATTGAGAACGTAGCGTACCAGTTCCGAAAGCCCTTTTGCCGCGAGCTCCCGAAAGCCTAAGAAGTGTGGAGTACTACGAGCTCGCGCTCCCTTGTTATCCAACAAGTGGACGGTGGAATCCACGAGTGGGTGGATTTTTATTGAGTGGAGTGTCAAGTGACGGCGAATTGGTGCCTTGTAATTCAGGCACACTACTAGTTCGGGTGGAAACATTAGGTTTCCACCCAACCCACAATTATTCTTAGATAGCAAACAACAAGAACAACACGTTCAACAATTGGCCCTGGCTCACCGTTCAACAGGTTATGCGCCCGGCGCCATAGCCGGGATTGCGTACGAAAAGAGAGGAGAATCAGGAAGTGAAGCCATCACCAACCATGGATCCAGCAATTCAGCAGGAATTCGCCGCCCAAATACGAATGATGAGGGCAGAAATAGACCAGTTGCGAGGCACAAGGGCACCAAGTTCAGAGTGAGAAATAATCGACGGAAACGGCCCTCACAATGCCAGGCCCCTGACCGCAAAGACGGCAGCGAAGCTATTCCCAGTCTCCGAAAAGGAGAAGCTGAAGGATCAACGCCAGTGGAAAGCGTGGTCCACAGACTTCCTGGCCGCCCTCAGGCGTGGGCATTACCCCTGATGATCTCCCTTATTTAACCTTTGCAGCAAGCGCTCGACTTCGACAAACAATGTCAGAAGCAACAGCTGGCACCGCCAAAGAGCTCGTCATTAACTGTACCACAGCCGACGCTGCTTGGAAGATCCTCGCCGGCCAGTATGACGAAAGAGGCTACATGCAGCCAGTCGAGAGCCAGAAGCCTGGAAAGAAGGGCCCAATCGATAATACGAATGAAAGGCATGATAAAAGGGGTAACCACAATACCATTCCAAGCAACGAAGATGATCCTCGTGTTCCCCGTTGCAAGCACTGCAAGAAAAAGGGCCATATTGAGGAGGATTGTTGGAAGCAAATGAGCAAGAAGACCGTGAGAAGGCTATAGCAAAGAAGAGACAACCTAGCCAAGCTAACCACGCCTCGTCCGATAACCTGGACGTCAGCCTTTATGCTGGCGAATCCAGAATCACCCCAAACATCAGCGATGACGCACTGAATGCCGCCATGCAACCCAACGGAGCCACAGACCGTTGGATCTATGACAGTGGATCGGATATCCACATATGCAACAACCTCCGGTTGTTTAAAGCAGGTACGATGATGCCGACGGAGGCTAGCTTTATGACCGGAGCTGGCCGAGTCTCAGCAACTACATTGGTTCAGTGGTCCTCCATATGGACCCTGACGGAGCACTGCCAGGCCGCACAATCACAGTCACCGAGGTCCTTGTGTCCCAAGCTTCCCCGTCAATACCGTATCAGCACTGCGCCTCATGGAAAAAAGGCTACGTGGTCAAATGGCCGTTTTTGGAACACCATACTACAGGCTCTAAATTGATCAAATTTAACGATCGATTTGAATGGGCAGTGGTTAAAGGACCAGATGACGCTGCCACAGAGGCCAAGCTCCCTAGGCACCCGAATCCGTGGAATAATGCTTTTCAAGAAAGCTCGACACCTTTTGAGACTGGAGCTGCCTTCGTCACCGAAAGCGAGCTCGACGCCGACTCCCGGACCCGACTGATGCACCAACGGATGGGCCACCCAGGCCCCGAAGCTCTCAAGAACACTGCGTAACTGGAAGCCTGACTACCAAAGGCATCACACCCCGTGCATGCCCTGCATGTGAAGTCGGAAAAATGACCAAAACCGTCCCAAAGGATCGCCGCAACCGCACAGCCGACGCAGGAGCGGCCGTCCACGCTGACGTCGCCACCATAAAGCCAGCAACCCACAATAAAGAGGGAACATTTGTGTTCGTGGTTGACGAGGGCACAGGCCTACGAGAAGTCAAACCACTGGTTGTCAAGTCTGACGCTGTTGACTTCATTGAAGAGGTCATTAACCGGCGCGAGCGGGAAGTTCGCCTCCCACAGACTTTTCTAGTCGACAATAGAACCGACGTTCAGGGTGTATGAAACTGGGGTGTGTGTGCAGGTGTTTGGGGCATAATTGTAGGGATTTTGGTTTCAAATGTTGGTGATTGCTCGGGTGATTTCGGTTGAGCTGGAGATGTCGGGAGTCGGATGCTCGCGCCCAGGCGAAGTTGGCTGCGGCCTTCCCACCAGCAAGTATGGGCCTTGCCATCCGATGTTCTCGCGCCATACCCGGACTTTTGATTGTAGTGGGGGCGGTGTACTCGTCGTAATTCCGCCTCTGTTAAGTGGCTGCTGACAACATCGTAGTTGTTCCGTAAATGGAACCACGGGTACCCCCATTTTCGGGTCACGGGGACCTGAAGTTCATCCTGTTGCATGACATTCTCCATGTTGTCGAACTTCATTCTATGTCGATCCATGTCCTGGATGCACAGCAGGAATGGAGTGTTCGTAGGCATGACATAGAAGGCGAGAGGTCCGAATGATGTGTCCAGCGTGATTGTTGTTGTGGACGTTACTAGTTGATTGCCACCAAATCGGGCTGTTGCTTTTGGTGTCCCTTCGGTGACTTTCGTCATTCCTGGGTGCTCCTTCTGTACGGCAATGGCCTGTAGGTTCCCCGCCGTGGAGATGCCAGCTGCGCCTGTGTCAGGGATGATGCCATGGAACATGTTTGCTGTGTACCTTCCGTTTGCCGTGAGAGCCTCGTGTGGAGCTCGTTTTTGGTCCTCTTCTTCGCACTTGGCGGTGAGGGCGTGCCGTGTGGAGTTATTCGCCAGGGTTATTGCCAATTGTTCGCCATCCACTGGAAGGGTGTGTCCGAAGAACGCAGTGAAAAAACTTTCGTCCTCCTTCTCCTCTTCTTGTACATAGATGGAGAGGTCCTCTTTCTCATCGTCGATATCTTCCTGGTAAGCTACAGGGCTGCGAGGAAGCTATCGACGACGAGAAAGAATCGCGCGTATGCTTTGTCCCGTTCTTCCTTTGTATGCTTCGTTGACCAACATCCTGTCTTCTTGCATACAAAACACTTTTTCTTGGGGTGGCCTCGGTCGCCATAGAGGTTGTCACGACCGTTCCCCTTGTATTCGCGATTTGCAAGGAACTGCTGTGGGCTCAGAGGGTCCCGCAATGCTACTGCGTTTCGGAGTTGTCCGCATACTCCTTCGTACGTTGGATGGGGATTGAAGCGGCACAAGTCGCACTCCCGGTAATCAGACACTGCTGACAGAATTGCGCACCTGGATTGATCGGTGTCGGACGTCTGTAGGTGACACGACGTCCTGCAGTGTGTCGATCCGATCGATGAGGGCTTCCAGGGCTTCCAGAATGGTACGTCCGCCCGTCGCGAATTTCTCGAGTTTGATACTGTTCAGCTCGTAGTGGTAGTAAACTTCGCCTGGGTGCGGACATCCGACTCCCGACATCTCCAACTCAACCGAAATCACCTGAGCAATCGCCAATATTTGAAACCAAAATCCACACAATTATGCGTCAATTACCCACAACGGTGAAACCGCCAAACGGCCAGCTCCATAGCGAGCCGGGATGCATCAACGTATGGCTTTGCGGCCCAGATCTTTGCGGCCCAGATCTTTGCGGCCCAGATCTTTGCGGCCCCAATCTGATCATGAGACTCCTAGTAGCCAAGTTTCCCTCGAACTGGAACACGGGCGGCACGACCAATGTAACCAGTGCCCCGGCCGTCGGCCGTGACAACGATGAAGCCGAGCGTAGAGAAGAGCCACGGGGGGAGGCCGACATATCAGGACACCGAACTGCATTTCTCTTTCATTTCATACTGGGGGAAGATTGCGAAAGCTTGGTAACGGATGGAAAAAATCAAGATGCTGTCACCCAATTCGAATGTTAATGATCGCTTCCCTGTTAAGCATAATGCATAACAGTGCACAAAGCACAGTCTGTACGATGGGTTTCCACGGTATCTTCTTCGAATATGTAAAATTGAAGAAGGAGCTCCCAGTCTTCCCTCCTTCCTTGTTACCTCAGTCACTTGAACAATCTCTGACAGTTTTCGCCATTTGTTATCAACTGTAGCTCAAGTAATAACTACCAAGACAATTTCAACCGAATAGATAGCTCTTCGGAATATCCGCCGAGAGGCCAAAATCCTTCTGAGGGTAACTCTTCTCTGCGACCATTGACTCTACTTGATCGACAAGAACGAAATGCAGCCGGGATATTATCCTACAAAACCCATACAGAAAAAAAGAACCTCTTGAATTACTGTCTCGCAGCCTGTCTCGCAGCCTGTCTCGCAGCCGCCGTGTCAATCGTGACAAGGAGTCCCGAGGGTGCCATCAATCTCTCAAGCACTTGGCCATCTTTGGCTTCCTTAGTGGGTGTGATCACATATTCCGGAATGCTGAAGAGGTCATCTCCGTCAGCCGACTTGATCCAACGCCTACCCTTGCCGTCCAAGCCCTCGTCGAAGCGCCACCCTAATTCCTCAGCAAGAGCCTTGGGCTTGTATCCGGCTTGGTTGCGGATACGGTGGATGACCGAAGGATGGATCTCTTCGTGATAATTGGCTCGCGGCACGGCTTTGCCATTTCGGAACGTGAGTCCTGTCTCGCCCGGCTTGCGTATGAATTCGCCCCCCGCAAATCGATACCCGAGAGAGAACGAATCGACAATGGCGCCCTTGGCCCATTCGATCTTGGTAGCCATCATCTCGTGCTTGTCAAGTCCCGAGTGGAATGTTTTGGCTACGGCGACGTTTGGCAGCCGCGAGAGCAAAATCTTGTCCACCGCCTTGGGGTTGAGCTGGAGGAGACCGCCTACTTGATCGCACATCCATGCAAACGTGATCTCATCAATTTCCGACCGGTCGATGAGACCGACGGATGTGCCACCGCCAATATCAGCATGATATCCTGGGAACCAACATTGTCTGAGTTGTGTGGTTGTGTTTTCGTCATATAAATACCACATGGATGGGGCGAAGTTGCCTCGTCGCTCGTCAAGGGATATGGCATGGAACCCATGCTCGACTTGTGGGTGCAGACTTGTGTTGTGGAACTTGTGCTTCTTGTTGAGGCCGAATAGATCGGTCGCCCAGTTACTTGGAAGACCAAGACTGCCCACCGTATCCCAGACGCCGACGCACTTGATGATGACGCCTTTCTGCAAGTTTTCTTGGAAGACATCCCAGTTTGTCTTTTTACGGTCGGCCTTTGTGGCTGCCGGGTAGCTACCTTTTGCCCACGGCGTTTCGCAAAGTTCGACATCGCCCTTGGTTTGGTAGGCCGTGTACATTTCGTCAAAGAACTCGAGTGCTGTAGGCTCGAGGAGGCCAACATCGCAGATGAGGCCGGCGATGGCTCGGGCTGTGAATGCACCCCTTGAAAAGCCGAACAAGAAAATCTCATCGCCTGGTGCCCAGTTACAAGCGATGATGTTGTATGCTTCAGCCACCAACTTTGTCAACCCAACACCGAATGCAGCTACAACAAGTCAGCAGATAGCTAAGGGTTTGGCCTTCGATTCTTTTGGCCATTTTCTCAAATCTCTGCATCTTCACAACTTCTCTTGGAATAACTGTGTAAAATCGAGCCGGACTTAGTATTCTGACCTTGATATAGCTTGTTGACACTGCTCTGAGAGCCTGTTCCCACGCCTGCTTGGTAAAAGGATATTTGAGGAACAGGTCTGCCCATCTCGTCATAACCAACTTTGGAAATGGAACGGCTCATACGCGCCACGTTGCTCGGAAGGGTATCATCTTGATCGGACGCGTACCTATTCGGATGGGCGCAGGTGTTAGCCAAGAGGAAAAGGACTACGTAAACCAACCGCAAGCCAAAAACATACCATGTACCATCACAACATACTACAATCCTCTTGGGAACTTGGATTTCAGGCATTCTGGTGATATGTTTGTCTCGATCCTAGCGTGTTCTTTGTATGTCTTTTCGCACCGTATTCGAAAAGGTAAAGAAGAAGGATTATTTTCTCTTGTCCAACACAATGGACATACGAGAAAGTCGCAAAGGAAGAGAGCGAAAAGGCGAGGTTAAATAGAACCTCAATGAAACGGGTGGTCTGCTTCAGCTCGCCAGCAGAATGTCTCACAAGAACCGCACCCTTGCCGCCTTCTCCCTTCGCCTCAATCAGATCGCATTCCACCATTTGGCGTCCCCAGTCAATAAGCAATTAGCACGCATTTAGTACTGACCATCCCTGTCTGGAGGTCTGTAGGGCGGCCACTCACAAGCCACGAACCAAAAAGAGGACGGTGTCGTACTTTTCATGGGGCACATGGTGGCTGTGAGCTCATTTCGCCTAAAGGGTGGTAAGAAAGCGGAGAAAGCCGGCGTATCCAGCTGGCAATGCTTTCAAAGAAACGGAAATCGCTCGAAGAAAGATCAAGCGGAGAGACTGCTTGATTGGCCCTCGATAAGGATCTTTGTCTGCGGCTTGGTTAGAGCAGCGTATCCCTCGCACTGCATCTTCATCATGGAAACTGGATGATATCTCGTGATTCGCTTAATTCGGACCTAAGACATCATCTCAAGGAGGAGCCCCCGGATGATCGCGAACCGGGGGCTGAAAATAAAAGAGGTGTGTGTGGAGGGGCTGACATGCTGACATTACTTTGGGGGATATGATGGTGGTATGGCAATTTCCGTTGATCAATGAAGTACATAATTTTACTCGCTGAAATGAGACAAAAAGAGAAAACGGGGGAAAGGTCAGATTGGTGTAGTCCTAAATGCAGTCGTGTCGTGGTAATGGAAAAGAAGAAAGGAAGAAGAAGAAGAAGAAGAAGAAGAGAAGAAGGGAGAACAAGAGGAAACATCCAGACCGAAAAAAAAAAGCGATGTATACAAGCTTTGGTGTACTGACAGCTGATACCAGGCGACAGACAACGTTGCACTTCAATACGCTTTCTGCATGGCCCTCTTCAGCTCTGGAAACTCGACCTCCAGTCCATTTGCCACACCCCTAGCCACAAGCCCCTCTTCACCAGCCATCCAATCCCGAAGATACTCCTTCCTCGAAGCCTTGTGAACACGTCCGTTCATAATAATAATGTTCAGCTTATCGTGGTTCTGAAGGATAGCAATGTTCTCCAAGGGGTTGCCGTCAACGAGAATGCAATCAGTAAGGTATCCCGGATGCACCTTGCCTAGGTCATGGGGACGCATGAAGAGCGCGCCCATTCCAGCTGTTGCGGCAATGATGGCTTCGTGCGGTGTGAAGTTGAGAAGTTTGACAAAGTGTTCGAGGTCGCGGGCGTACGTGCCATGCGGCGTCCACGCGAAGCCATAGTCTCTGGTGCATGAATTAGAACCATTGTCGACTTGAATATGGGAGAAGGTAGACATACCCTCCTGAAAGAATCACGATGCCTCGTCGGTGCATCTCGCGTAGACCTGAGATTGCAACGTCGAGTTCTTTCCTGTATCCGACTTTCTCGGCTTTTCTTGTGTGTAACCAAAAGCTTCGGCTTCGTATAGGGTTGCGTAGAGCCAGTTGATTGCCGGTGCAACGAAATAACGGTCTTTTGATTTTTCCAGCAGATCCATTCCTGTGAAATCAGACATCTCAATGTAAGTATAGGTACAAGCAGTGTTTAATTTTGTCATTGGTAATCTTACCCTCGTCGTCCAGGAATGTCGCCCGAGTTGATGGCGTCACGAATGACTACGTCCAATCTCTCTTTCGCTGACGCTGCGCCGAAACACCTATAACAGATGTAAACAGTTGATAACTACACGTCTATATTATGTTCGGCACTCTCCGTTGTTCCTGCACAACTGCTCTCTTCTGTAGACAAGTATGCGGTGAACTGTGGTGAGGCTTGATTCTCCCTTCTTCTCTACGATCTTTGGGGCTCAGGGCCAGGTCTAAATATATCAGGCTGGGGCCACACAAGGCCCATCCATCAGCCTGTTGCTTACTATCATGTTTGCCCCAACAGTATGCTGCCTACTAGCATACTTACATACCAACACATTGTCTATATAAACCAACGAGAGCCCCGTCTATTGTAGTTAAGTGTTGAGAGTTCTATCTAATATATCGTTCGACAGAGTTTCCTCGAAAACCCTGCTAAACTTAGTTTGCGCCAGTAACGAACTGCTGGAACGGAGCTGCGCAAGCAGCAACGTCTTCATAAACATGCCAATGACCAACCTGCTTGAGAACCACGAGAGTAGCATTCTTCATCCGCGTCACGTACTTCTCACACAATGTCACCGGCGAAACCTTGTCCTCATCGCCCGTGAGAATCAAAGTCTCAACCTCGATATTTTCGACTTCCATCGTGTCAAGAGCGCCAGCAAGTGCCATGCACGCCTTTGCATATGACTCGGGGTCCTGACTCAAGAGGCTCAATCTCACAGCAGTGGCTGCCACAGGATTGTTCTTCTTCGTGTGCGCGGAGGTTCCACCTTCAACCACAGCATCGACGACAGCAGCCATACCTTTCTCGCGGACTAGGGCAGCGCGTGCGAGAGTTGCTTCGCTTCCCGCGGCAGGGAGAGGCGAAGGTGGAGGCCCCACAAGCACAAGCTTCTTGATACGAGACTGGTTCTCAAGAGCGAAGCGCAGGACAGCCAAGCAACCGAGCGAGTGGCCTACGAGTATCGCAGGGTTGGCCGGCGTAGCTCCGACATGGTCAAATACACCGCGGATGTCAGCGGCTAGAGAAGCGATTGTGATAGGGTTTAGCGAATGCGTAGGGGAAAGACCATGGCCTTCGAAATCAAAGACGTGCGTAGAAAACTTCTCTCCGTCAAGAGCGGCGGCGCTGAGTAGAGGAGTCCAGTAGTCCATCGTGCCCCCAAGGCCGTGAACAAAGACAATATTCTGGGGACCAGTTCCGGTGCGGCGGTAGTGAATCGGCTTGGAATTGATGGTCGTGAGGGCAGATGAAGCGTTGATGGATCTCGAGCTGTTGGTAAGAGAGAAGGCCGAGGTGGGCTCGACCTTGGGCTGGGCTGCGGCAGATTCATTTACAGCTGGCTGGGAAGCAATCTTGTTGTGAAGGGTTCCAAGGCCAGTGACGGAGACATCGATGCTGTCACCAGGCTTGAGGTAGATGGGTGGGTTCCGGCCGATACCGACACCGGCAGGCTATGTTAAATATTAGAATCCATTTCCTATTGACAATGCCGTCTGAAGCTGTCACATACAGTTCCAGTTGCGATGACATCACCTGGTTGGATTGTCTGACCTTCCGACAGAGTCTTCACCAGGGTCGGGATAGAAAATATAAGATCGTCGAGAGTGGCCTTCTGTCGAAGTTCTCCGTTGACATGCGTCTGAATTTCTAGGTTTCGAGAAAGAGCCTCCTTAGGCACTGCGACGGGTCCCTAGTAGAAGAAGTTATCAGCTTTAGGCGTTCTTATTTGTCGTCTCAGATTTACAGTGCTATAATTTGTGAGAGGAACTTACCATAGGGCAAAAGGTATCTGGAGATTTGCCAATAAAGAACTGCTTGTGATCTCGCTGTCTCTCACGCGCCGTCATGTCATTTATAATCGTGAAACCCCAGACGTAGTTCCATGCATTCTCCTCTCTCACACGGAACCCGGCTCGCCCAAGAATGACACCAATCTCACCCTCATAGTCCACAGTGTCTGTGAAACCAGGATGGGCATAAATGTCCTCACCTGAAGCAATAATGGATGTGAATCGCTTCGTAAAGATGACAGGGTGGCTGGGCAAGTCAACCTTGTCCGAACTGTCGAATCCTGAGCTGTTAAACTCTTTGGCATGTTCCATGTAGTTCTTTCCCACAGCGAGAATGTCTCGACCAGATATCGGTGCCAACAGTTTCACTTCTGATGCTGGAAGTGGTGCCCCTGCTGTCCTGATATTGGGAAGGCCTGCTTCGATCACCTGGTAGAGGTTCTCGACAGGGGTACCTGAGACAAATGCCAAGGGTGTGATTGTTTGTGCCTGGAGATCATAGTGGCCGATCCGATTTGCTTTCGTCGTTGGATCAACATAGGCGGCATAGTTGAAGGCCGATTGACCTTGGGGCTGAGACGACATAGTGGAATTGGTTTCTATAATGCGATAATAGCAAGCGATGCAGTTTTGGATTTCTTGGATATTGCAAGGATACAATTGATTTTCTTCGAGAACTGAGAAGACTGCAGGGGCTGACTTGGGGATCTAATTCGACTCAGGGACAATAGATTTTTCCTACAGACGCAAGGAAGTGTAGGTTTGTTTTCACGTCAAAATTTATGGTACCCAAAACAGTAATTAGCTTCGGAGCTTCGTTACCAAGCTTCATCAGTGGTGATCTATGAGCAAGAAACCCGAAAGCGGACGCAACAGATGGTTGGAAATGACAACGCGGGGGTTCGCGGGGATTCGCGGAGATTTACGCAGATGTACGGCCGAAGACGGAGCAATGTGGAGACGCCAACTACTCCGTACCTGGTATGTTAGAGCGGGCATGCGGGGATGTGTTTTGATAAATAGAAATGCTCTTATTGGCTGTTGGATCGGCTATGGACTTTTTGGGCTTGTACGGAGTAGAAGCCTATCCTTGAATGCGTCAATGGTGTCTCAGGACATTGTTTCTCAATGGAGATGTCATTGCGATTCAATGGGCTCGATATCTCGCCGCTAATATCCGAGCCGGTTCAAAGGCTCAAGTAAGCTATCCGGGTCCAAGAGACTCTTGTTATCTCATGAAGGGTGCTCTAGTCCACACTGTTGCCAAGGTATGTATTGTTAGCAAGGGAAGATATGCTCTTGATTCCGAAGCTCGGTCTCAAACTAGATTATAATACTATGGCAAAAATATTGTCTACGGCTATCGTGGCGGTCTAGTAACCTTGAAATACAGATATAACGACTCACGGTGGGGGAATCTTAAACGGCAGAATTGCCGTTACAATAAATATGGCGGGAGGGCTTTTTGCCCATATCCAGGTTTCCAATACAAGGAGAGAGAGCAGCGGGTGATCAAAATCTGTAGTAAGATAATAACAATCACCATGAACCAAGAAAAAATTGCCAGGGGATTGGGGATAGCTTTAAATAAAATTTCAGACTCCAATTTCCCAACACAGATGGGATGTTCATGTTTTCGGGGTGCAGAATGAGCCACGGCGAGGTTCTGTACAGCGCATGTCCACTGCTTGCAGTTCCAAGTATCGCCTCCGGAATAACTCTGTTGTTCTGTTGAGAGCGTTAACTGGAGTCCCCCTTTTTTTGCAGACTTGGTTGTCACTTCATGTCCTGGACTCGATCTTTTTTAGATACATGGTCGGTCACGATGCACGTAAATTTGCTATGTGGTGACACAACTTTATTTTTAATCTGATGGTGGCTTGGACAGAGTTGTACCGAGCTACAGCGAGCTTATTGTTTTAGAGTGGATCTGTGGCGGTGGTTGTGGTGGGGTACATTACGGAAGGCTCGCCGAAAGGTACAAGTGGGGGACCTCTCCGGTGCTGTGCGCTGCTCGGCAGGCTGAACGGAGGTACATTGTATCTCTGGTAGCACAAAGCGCCTTTTGGCGTAGTTGGCAAGTGACAAGCCACGGGTCGGGGGTCAGCCTTGAGCGCTGTAAAGGGGCCAGAGTTCGAATTTGCTCTATGTGCCTTTTTTTTTTGTGAGAGATTGGCATGTCGCTGACCATTTACCGTTTCTGGCAACACAAGGCTTTTCCACTGTACTCCGTACTCCATAAGCCTCTGACATTCCTAGATGAAGTCGGGGAAAAGAGCCGAATGAAGGCTCCCATTCAATGGACACAGTCGGACCATTACATTGTATCCTTAATTGACAGCAGAGCTCTTGAAACATGACGATGGGACAGTGAGGATACCTGTGAATCCCTTGCGTGCCACGCTACTTGTAACATTTATTGAAATATCAGAAGTCAGAAGGTATTAAAGTAACTCAAAAGCTATGCCTAATCTCGCAACAAAAGAAAAAAAAGAAAAAGAAAAGAATACAGAAATGGTATCGTAACATGTGCTGATATGACGTGCCGCCTTATTTGGCCTCCTGCGCAACAGGCGTACCGACTAGCGCCGCAGCAGGTTCCAAAGTAGTTGCCTCCTTGATCTCAGTCTCTGCAGCCACAGGCTCCGCAACAGGCTTCGTTACGACCTCGGCCTCTGCAGTTGGTTCTGGAGTCGCGACTTCAGACTCGGGGGTTGTTGTATCGGCAGTCTTGGGCTTCGCGGTAATCGTGTTGTCCTCCCACGGAGTGGCGCCCATGTTCCGCCATGCGCTGGCGGCCATGAGCTCAACGCCCTTCTCCTTGGTGTGGAACAGAAGCTCGGCGTTGCCGTCGCTAAGTTGTGTGACGGATCGTCCCTAGGGAAGAGAAAATGACAAGTCAGAAGAGAGTATGCATAGAGAGTATCCGCCCCCCTCCCCCCGGTGAATATTCATCCTTCTGGGATAGCTAGCGCAAAAGGGCGAGAAAAAACATACCAGTCCAAGAGTCAACTTGATCAAAGCATCTCCCCAGTGCGCCTTGTAAGTATTCGTCGGCTTCTCCCCGCCGGTTTCGAGGAGAATGTTATCAGCAGCAATCATGGCGGCATGCATAGCCGAGCGACCATTAGGATTCCTCTCGCCCGTATCGGCGAGATCACCGCAGACGTAAATGTTGGGGAATGCGTCGTCGTCGAGTTGAAGTGTGGGCTTCACGCGGACCTTTCCGTTCTCAGCGATGGATGAGGGGGAGATTTGGGCGACGAGGGAGTTATTGGGACGTTGGCCGACGCAGTTGATCTGCAGATCAGTCGTTGTTAGTCAATGCATCCTTGTTTTCGGACAGTACGGGAGAAAGACATACCAATAAATCACTCTCAATCTCACGACCAGACTTCAGCGTCACAATACCCTTCTCGGCATCCTCACCCACAACCCGGTCCTCGACAATCAGCTCAATACCCAACTCGTTGATCGCCTTGAGGGCCTCAGCCTGAAGCTCGGGCCCGAATCGGTGCATGACGGTAGGTCTCGAGTGCACAAGCGTGACCTTCTTATTCGGATACAAACTCTTCGCATCTGTAGAGACTTCAAATCCAGCAGCGCCACCACCGACAACAACAATCTTCTCGGCCTTTTCAATGTTGGACTGCAACTCACGCATCAAGCGCATACCCTCCTCCTTTTGATTCGCACCCACGCGCGAAGGCAACTTATCCGCAATACCCGAGCCAGTCGCCATAACCAAGTACGCATACTGAATCACATCGCCGCTCGCGCGCGTCACGCTTTCCTTATCAATAGAAACCACCCGGTCCTGAATCCACTCAACCTCAGCACCAGCCAAATACGGCCCGTAGGGAATAAAAGCCTTGTGCTCATGTCCCTTGACGACAGAGAACCGCGGCAGAACCCACGAAAAGTAGAAATGACTATTCGGCTCAATGACAATGACGCGGAATCGACCGCCCGACGGCAGCGCCGTGGCGATGAGACGCGCAGCAGCGTACCCAGCAAACGAGGCGCCAATAATGACAATGTTCTGAATGGGTTCGTCGCTGGTTCGCGGGGCAGCTTCCATCTTCTTTTTACTTTGCGCGGCTTTGCGGTTGCGCTTCATGTAGACGATGCACCTGTCGAGCACGTAGGCAACGGCACGGCAAAAGAGGATTGCCTTTTGGATTTTGGACGCCATGGTGGGAAAAGCTCTCGGGAAGTTCGACGGTCGTAAAGGACTGTCTGGCAAGTCTTGAAGCTTGCCTGGATGGCAATTAGGAGGTCACGGCTAGAAGAAAAAAAAAAAGGACACTTTGTATTTTGTCGAGCACAAGACAAAGAACCGAAGAAGAGAAAAAAGAGCAGAAGAAAAGAAAAGAAAAAGCCGTAAAGCCGTTGGGATGTCTCGTGAATAACCCGGCGTATTAGTGAAAGCTATTCCGCGAGCTGCATCGCTGCAAAGCACTATTCCATAGAAAATGGCTGGCTCCAACAGGGGAGGGGGTCAGGGAAGCAGGGGAGGGGGTGTGGTAATAGCGATAGCTTCGCTTCGGGGATAGACGTCGGGTCCGTCCAAAAGAAAAATTCGGCAATTTACCTAATAAAAATTTCTCTACTCCGTACTCCGTACTCTGTCAAACTAAACTAGTACTAGTTTAGCTAGTTTACGGAGTAGACCATTTTCACATGTACAAGTAGAAGTACAAGCGACCCGTAGTGGGGACGCAGAGCACTGACCACCTCCAAAAGATGGCGATATCGGAAGAGCTCCTCACAACTCTTCTCAGAACAGCTCTCCTGGGAACAGCTCTTCTACTCCGTAGAGACGATCCAACCAACCCAGCGATGGAACCATGCACGGAGTAGGAGGGAGTACTCGTACAATTCACGAAAACACAACCGAAAAAACAAGGAATTTGCAAAGTAAACTGTGGTATTCCGATTATAATCTCATCAACATGACATGAAATCCTAAGGGTAAAAAGTAATGGCTGGCCAACCCAAAAATAAAAACAAAAAAAAAAAAACACCATTCCCTCTTTCCCGTAATTCCTACGCTTGCTTTTTATGCGGCAACGGCCTCCTCAGCCTTGGCAGGCTCCTCGTCAACAGGCTTCTTAGCAATGTACTCCTCAGCCTTGGCAGGCTCCTCGTCAACAGGCTTCTTAGCAATGTACTCCTCAAAGGTCATGCCGAGAGACTTGGGCATCAAGACCATGAGGGGAACCTCGACGTCGTTGGGCAGACCGAGGGTTTCGCCCTTGTGGACGATCTTCTCCTTTAGATACTGGTAGCCGAAGCGCTCGTAGAGAGCGGCGGTAGTGGGTGAGGCCTCGAAGTAGAAGGGGAGCTTAAGCTTCTCGGCCATCTCGAGACCCCACTCGCAGAAGGCGGCACCGGCGCGGCGGCCCTGGTGCTTGGGGTCGACAGCGATGACGTGAACGTCTGGTGGGAAAGGGAAAAGTTAGAAGAAGCGAAAAAAAAAAGAGAAAAGAAAAAAGAGGGAAATAGGAAATGCACGAAACAGTCGTCCTTCTAGATGCAAAGGGGGCTAGATGTGCTTGCTACATACACAAGTAAGGGAGACCGCCAAAGATCTTCTCACGAGCCTCGAACAAGGGGTTTAGGATAGTCTCGGCACGGACACGGGCCTCGCCCTCAAGCCACGGCACACCGTGGTTGACACGCTCGGAAGCCGGCCGCGGCTTGTAGTACCAATCGGCAAGGGCCATGCCGATGATCTCGCCCGTCTCGGTATCAAGGCACTTGTACGTGTACTGGGTCGTGTTGTTCATCTGCCACTCGATGGTGGCCTTGGTGTGGTTGGCGCGGAACTCGGGTGTGATTCCGGAAGGGAAGAGAATTTTGAGCATGATGGAGCCCATCTTGTCAGCCTCAAAAGAACGGAAGTAGACATCGTAGATCTTCTCCGTCTCCGAGACGAGGGCAGGGGCCATGACGAACATGATGGGCTGTAATGTATGTGGTATTCAGCTCTACTCCGTAGTTACACTAACACTAAAGCACGGTAGCAAGAGCCATGTTAGCTGTTTGCTTTTTGGTCGTCGTCTATTTGCGATGCGGCCGGTCTGCCATGATGGACTGGGTACACGCGAGCTAAACTGCGGGGGCGAAGAGTGGCTGCGACCCGGGGAACTGGTCCTTGCGGACGGGGTAGGTAGTTTAAATTTTCTTTCTTTTTTTTTTCCGCATGAGCTTGCGTGGCGGAAGGTTGCCGAAGATGCAGCAAGGGTTCAAAGAGGATGGCGGGCGGGGGGTGCTTGAAAAGGGGGACTCGCGGGGGCGGATGGGCAAATGGGCAAATGGGCTTGACTGGCGAGATCCGAGGAAAGATCGACAAAACCGATGGAACTGATAGGTGGAAACAATGGGACCAACACGCGTTCAAAAGTGAGGATCCATCTTGTCTCTTTTTTCAAGTGTGCAGGCAAGACGCGGGCAGGATCTTCTCGACTGGAGGGGGGGGGAAGGGGGGGGAAGGGGGGAGGGGTCTACGGGTAGAAAGCACAGGAGTCTCCACAAGTGTCAATATCACTTACCAATAAGAAAAAAAATTCCACAAGTGAGGTAAAACAGAGGGTTAGAGGAAAGTCAAGATGAGAAAACTAAAATCTGAAAAAAATATAAAAGAACGAGAGAAAAGGTCGATATCTCAAGGTGTGGAGAGGAAGCGGAAACACTTTATGTAGTCTAACAAAATCCGTATTTTTTTTTTCTCTCTACACTTTTCAGCCCTTCCTCGCTAGGAACCATTGTCAAAAGAAGCTAGGAACTAAATACAAAGAAATGTGAAGAATCCTCGTGGGTCTGGGAGGGCTTTTTTGTTCTCTTTCTTGGCAAAGTTTCCCGTTAGAAACCATTAAACTAGATGCGAGAAGGGGGAAGGGGGAAAAAAGGAGAGGGATCAGTTTGGAGGGGGGCGTGGGGAGGGGTGTGTGGCGTGTGGCGTGTGGTGTGCGGTGAGTGGTGAGGCTTGGCGTACGATACAAGTAATACTCTGTAAAGTACGTGTACGAGTAGGAAGCAATTGCTCGTGGAAAGTTCGTATTTGTTCCCTTTTCGAGAAAGCGAGAAAATAGTTTCTTCAGCTGAAAGAGGGCAATTTGCTAGTTACCAAAAGTTCAGGTATGTAATACGGAGTACAGAGTAATATTGGCTTGTGATTGTGAACAGGGGGGGATGCCACATGGATGATGCAGCGGTTCCCGTTCGCTTTTGTCTGTTCTAGGATGGTGGAAAATGCAGCTAAAAAAAAAAAGAATAATGCCAAGGGAAACCGAGGCCAACCGTTGTTCTGTACGCCGATTTTCGCCCGTTTTTTTTTTTCTTTTACTTTGCCCGAGCGCTGGAATCGAGGGGTACTGGGGGGGGGGGGGGGGGGGTTGTAAACTAAACTAGTGGAGGGGTTCGAAGGGTGGGGAATGGGAAGAGAGGTTTGTCTGCTGATCTTGGTCAGTCAAAGAGGTCTTTTTTACATCTTTTTTACATCTTTTTTACATCTTTTTTACATCTTTTTTACATCTTTTTTTTGTTTAATTTTCAGAGAAGGTAAATAAAGATATCTCGTCATTTCTTGTTGAAAAAAAAAAAAATCAATAATCAATGTTAATTACGCAAGTCCAACGAGCCCGTCATGCAGAAGCAGCAGATTGGGGGCCGCAGGCGGATGACCATGCCCCAAGATTATCATATCAGATTATCTCTCCTCGCCTAAGTCAACGCTAAAGCCGTCAATTGACATGTTGATTGGTGTTGATTGACGTTGACGTGCTGCATTCCAGGAACCCAGACAAAGCCAGAGTACCGGTACATAATAGTCCGATGGCTATGTACTACTCCGTATTAATAGTCTCTTTTCTCGCTGCATTAGCGTTTCCCTAGCGCCTCAGTAGTGCATTTGGGCTGTGATTTGGTTTTCTTCTAAGCTAGTTTAGGTGCTGAAAACACACACACAGTGGGATACCCTTCTGAAAGACAAAAGGAACCAGAAAAAAGAAAGAAGAAAAAAAGAAACTGAGAGCGACACAAGAGAGTCGTAGATTATACCAGCTCACCTCCCATTGAGAGCATTGAGAACCGTATTTCCGATACAATCATGGCCAAGACCAGATGCCAGATGGATCAGGCTTCTCGAATACGAACAATTGTCACCTCCCCAGCTTGGAAAGGCCACTTTGCAAAAGCCCTGCCCGAACCCACAAGCGAAGCAAGCCCAAGTACCAGTACCTATTATTACCTACAAGTACGTCCCCCGGACCCAGGCACTACTCCGTAATTTACAGGTGGTGTGACGGTGCTCTTCTTATCAGATCTTTTTCTGCATGTGAAAGATCCCTTGTATCACCTTCTTTTCTTCATCTTCATAGTGAGAAGGAAAGAAAAATAAAAATAAAATAAAATAAAAATAGCATCAATCACGATGTTCTTTGTACTCCATAGTTCAAGGCCACTCCCTATTCCCACAAGATCAGATTCTCACAACGAAAACAAGCATATCAAGCAACCACTTCCAGAGTGAACACTCGACAGCCCATCACATCAATAACGCAACCCCTGCAACAGAAACCGCGTCCATCGCTTAATCATACTACATTCGTATTCCCCTTCCCCCCAAAAGTCGTAACAAAAGGCACCATCCCATCTCACTGCTCCGTAATACGGATACCTCGGCCCTCTTCTTTCCTCATCCCTCCCGCTTGGCAAGGCTCCAACCCCCCACACTAACGAGCTGGTTTTCCATCTTCTTTCCCGCAAAAAAAAAGTCCATGTCCGTTGTGTAAAGAGTGTGATGGCATGATGCACCTGCACTTAATCTAATCTAATCAATCAATCAGCTGCCCCCTCCCCGCCCCCCCAAAAACAATACCCCGTTCCCAAAATGGAAAAACAAGACTGACAAAAAGGAAAAAAAAAATGATATTATCCGACATTCTCGCCTCCTTGCCTAAGCGAAATGCGTTCCTGGCCACCGGCACCCCTGGTCCCGTTTCTCGAGACAATTTCACCTGCAAAACCTTCTCTCTTTGCGCTTGGATTAGTGCCTTGGCTTGGGCGCCGACAACGCAGGCCGAGAGAATCAAGGTCCCTGTCCATCACACGGCGCGGTTGCATGAGTACGCCCGATGCATCCAAATGCATCTTAGCCGACCTCAGCTTGCCATTCATCGTGGCCGATGTGTTCAGCTCGAGCCGCTTATCGGCCGAATCCTTCCCCGTCCAAGTATCTCGAACAGAGTACGGAGTGGTATCTAGTTTACATTCAGGTTGCATCTCGATTTCCCCACAAATTCTTTACTCGGCTAGCTCGTAAATAACATCAAACTTGTGCTGAACATCAATGGTATGTGACCGGTGAGTCGATCCATGCAATTTGTCATACAAGTGACATGTGCCTCGCGAAATCTTGTACGCGAAGAAAAGCCCGGGAAGCTCGTAGTTTTGGAAGCGCAAAAAACTTGTCTATCCAAGTACGTGTATTGAGTGAAGAAGGCCTGAATCCTAAATGACCAAACCACGCAATTGCTTGAGGTTCGTAAGCTTAATATCACGCCACAGTGCCGCAGCAATGAATGCGCAGGCGAGGAATGCACAGCTAGCAATGTACTCGTATCTCATGGCCACCGAATACGAGTCGTTAATGGCCTGTCGCGCTGGCGTCCCATACTTGAATCCGAGCTGCGTGTACAAGTTGCCAAAGATGATGTCAACCCTGGATCCCTCGGGCATGCGTGCCCAAAGTTCCTTCTTAAACGTGACTGTCCAGATGGCTCCCGAGACGGCCGATCCTACAGCCGAGCCAAGGCTGCCAAAGAGGTCGAGGATGGCCATGATGACGGCAACGTGTTGGTGGCCTACAGGCGCCATCATCGCAAGCTCTCCTGCCACCACAAGAGGGCCTCCAGCAAAAGAGATAAAGATCTGCGTCATGGCCACCCAGCCAATGCCTTGGTAATCCCAACGGAACTGGATCAGGAGGCCGACGCCCAGCATCATAAGGGGTAGACCGTAGTAGAGCGTCACCCACTTGAAGCGGCAGGTGAAGCGGATGAGGTAGCCTACGGGAATCGAGGCAAAGCACGATCCTACCCGATAGATGTAGCTGATGTATGTCGTGTTGGTGGCGCTGAGGTCCCAGACAACCAATAACATGGAACTAAAGAAGTTGCCCCAGATAGCAGCGCACGCGAAGACGAAGAACAGCATGATGCCGCCGTTGAGAACAGTGCGATCGGCAAGAAGAGACACGGGGATAAACGTCTTGGGCGCCAAATACTTCTCCCAGGCCACGAAAACAAATAGCAGAACACCGCCGACGACAAACATGGCAATGATCATAGGCGATTGCCAGCCCCGGCTCTGGAACGCCTGCAGACTGATGGGTAGCAACAAGAGGGCCATGCTGGCAGCGAGGAAAAGGATGCCCAGAATATCGATCTCGACAAGGTATCGGTACACTGCCTTGGGCGTGATGTGGGTAGGCGTGCTTTCCACGAGTCCAGCTTTCTGGGCTTTGCGCTGGTTCCAAAAGAAGAGGAATACTAGCGGCAGAACAGTAGCGGGGGTCACGATGGCCCAGAGGCCAAGTCCCCATCTCCAACCGATGCCTTTAACGATTGATTCGTTAATCGGACCGCCGATCCATGGGGTAATGATGTAGGGCGAGGTGGCAAATGCCAACATCAAGCCTCGGTTGCGCAACGAGGAGGTATCGGCAATGAAGATTGTCAAACAGTAACTGACAGCTTGCGAGCTATGAGGCAGAGGGAGGGTTAGCATATGGGCCGAAGCAAAGGAGGAAGACAAGAGGTTACACAAAATCTAAATCGAGGAAGGAGGCGGGGTCGTGGGGAAAAAGCGACCCCTGGAACACAAAACGTACCCAACAGTATAAAAGACCTGGGCAGCAGCATAAGTCTGGACATTCTTGCAAGCAGCCATCATGATGAATCCCAATGTCCAGATTAAAAGGGACAAGGCGAGACCATGAGGTCGGCCCCACGTATCTAGAATCTTGGCGAGGGGTAGTTTTGAAAGACCGCCGACGATGCTGGAAACGATGCTCATGACGGGCGTGAGCGAATGGAGGGCGAACTCGCTCGTGACGAAGGGTGTCAGAAATCGAATGACCACCTCTTGCAGGGACGTGACGAAGTAGATGAGCCAGATGCTACGCAAGTTTCCAAGTCAGTTAGTCGACCATGATGGCCAAACCACCCACGGCGTCCAGATGCCGTCCGGAATCCGGAAGAATAAAACTCGAGAAGAAGAAGAAGACAAAGTCGCACGCGAAGGGACATACAGTGTATAGGCCATTATGATGTGCGTTTTGCTCCAAACTAGGGCCACGGCTTCAACCTTCTTCACTCCTGCCTGGAGGTCGGGGGCGGGTTGCTCCTCGGCCACTTTTGATATCTCATCTCTATCCTGAAGCTCAAGCGAACCATCCTTATCGCCCGGAGTGGCCGCAGAATTTGCCCTCTGGTGGTTGGCCTCTGGTGAAAGAACGGTGTCGTTGCTGTTTCGCCGCAAGGCCGAAGCCCAGGATGAAAAGGGCGCCATGGCGGGGGGATCTTGATCGATTGTTGTCAGCTGGGTTTCTGAACTCTTTCCGGACCTCTCTGACAGGATGAGGAGAATTGAATTAAGTAGGAATGCCAAGTGTGGTAGGACAGTTGATACACTTTATGAAATCGAAGAAGAGGGCTCAAGGATGGAAAAGCACCTTTTAGAATGTCGAAAAGGCGTTGTTCAACGACGCAAAACCTTTTAAGAAGTACAAATGGACAAACACCAGGTTTAGGTAAGGTCCAATATTTCTCAGTGGCTGCTTAGGAGTCGAGTGGGTTAGCTCAGCTTTGCGAAGGGTGGTGGAGAACAAGCTGGGGAATCATGCTCTGTGCTGTACAAGTACGTAGGCCTCGGGTAATTCACATGAAGCTTGCAAAGTCGGAAGCGCGATCTTTCGTCACCTTTTCAGCGCTAGATGCGGGCCGGTGAGGAAGTCGAGAAGAAGAGAGAGAGAGAGAGAGAGAGAGAGAGAAAGAGAACTCCCCCACTGGCATAAGACGGAAGCGAGCAACGAAAAGCCTGATTGGTGGTGTGTGCACATGCGAAGAGAGGACTTGGAGTGGAACCCCGGTCTAAGAGACGTGGGCGAGGCAACCCTACTTCATGATCACATCACATAGTACTTGTAAAAGGCCTAAACTAGTATGGCGGGAAACGATGGAGTGCTCGGAATTATCCCGTGGAGTGATGTCTGAAGTGGCCGCCGTCCACTGACGCCTGTATGAAATCGAATCGCTCGGTCGTCGGATGGGACAGACATTACGGATGTGGGCGCAAATCTCTTCCACTGCACTGCACCTTTCCGAGTCAGTCCATGCAATCTGGATAGGGTGGGGTTAGTATTGACTGACCTGACAATCCCTTGTTGATTGGCTCGCCCCAAGCTTCCCAGTTGGGCCAACGCCCGGGCAGTCAGTCCCTATTCAGATTTATTATTGCTAGGCCAGCACCTACTCCATACGGAGTAGTACTCCTACTCCGTATTATTGGCACACCACCGGGGACATGCCCGCTCAACTGAACTGTTGTTGGTTTGGAACTCGACGCTCCTGAGCTGATGGCTAGCCGTTCGACAGATGATCCTCCCATTCTGTTCTTGGTCGATCATTTTGACAGTTGACCATGTCTCCAGTCAAACACATACGGAGTACACAACTGCACAATAGTTTAATTCCCCCAATGAGTACTCCGTACACGTAGTTTACAAGTACACGATTGCTCAACGCACTCAAGAGGTCGAAAAAATGAACCTTGTACATGTACGAAGTACTAGTACTACGTAAACTAAACTAGTCTAGTTTGCACAAATTAAAGCAAGCCCCACACGCATACTTGTACAAAAACAATGCAAGGACACTAGTTTGTTTCCATCTATCTTATCTGATGATCAGGCGCAAAAGAAATTCACCCCCCACTCGCCCGTACTCACACTCACCTCCATGTACACATACATTGAGCTTTTCACTGTACTGTCTTTTCTTCCGTCTCTTGTTGCCAAGCTAAAAAGAAAGTGCGGAAAGAAAAGAAGAAAAGAAAAGAAAAGAAGAAAGGGCGTACTCACTTCACTGTCACTCGGAATACGTGACCTAACAACCCGATATCGGCCATCTCGCACCGCACAAGAGCGCAGCATAAAGAGATTTCCAGTGACCAAAATATGGAGTAACACACAAGATGGGTATTTTTTCTTCTTTTTCTTTTCTTTTCTTCCCGACCTCAAAGACACAAGCAAAGGACCACAAGGCAGCCGAGGTAGTACTCACTTTGACACCCCCCCCTCTCTCTTGTCCCCCCTTCCAATCCTCAACCTGTAAAGGTGTGCCGTCTATTTCTCAGAGAAGGAAAAGTAAAAATCTAGAATACATTACACAGAGACACGGGAAGAATGTCACTCCTGCACAACGTGCTACAAGCAACACAATCGGCTCCATCTAGTTTAGAAAAAGCCCTTCCCCCACCCCTAACCCATCAACTACGGAGTAGTACTAGATCATCTTGACGTCGCGCCGCCGGGGGGGGGCGTTCAAATCAAGCATCAAGCTCAGGGATACAAGAATGATCCAACACTCGCAGACCAACAAAAGCAAAGAAGAGTACTCCGTACTCCGTAAAGAGCGAGAAGAGGGGACTAATTTCCCGTTCTGTTTGTTGCCAAGACACCATCGATCAGGGTGCAAAAAGCTACTCCATATGCAAGTGGGGAGCATTATTACTTGGCGATGTGCAATGAAAAAAAAAAAAAAAAAAAAAACACCCCTACAGCAAACAGGCCCCAGGACCTTGGCCCAAACTAGTACAAGTATGATCCCATGAGAAAGCTCGCTCCTCTCCTCTCTTCCCGTGCCCCCCGAATTAATAGTCACCTAACAAAGCGATTCCTTTTCTACCTTCGCTTCCTCCCCAACTCAATCCACACCTTTTCCCCTTCCTCTTTCCTCTCTACTCCAATCGCCGTCACCAAACGAATCACACACAAGAACATACCTTCGTTCCACACACACACAACCACACACACACCAATCCATAATGAAGTCCTTCGCCCCTCTCGCCCTTCTCGCCGGCATTGTCGCCGCTGCCGAACTCCCCAAGGTCGAGGACTTCTTCCCCTCCTGCTCCATCAAGTGTCTCGAGGATGCCGTCCCCGTCGTGTCGAGCTGTGATGTGAAGGACACATGGTGTATCTGCATCTTGGATAACTACCACCAGATCTCCAGCCAGGCCACTGCTTGTGTGATCGTTGAGTGCGGCACTGACGTTGCTGTCGGTACGTTTAAGACCCCATCTAGCCTACTCAATTCCCCTCAATCGCAATACTCATCCGAGTGCGATTCGTCATTGTGGCGCCCTTTTACCCTGCATCGAGTGATTTCGGAGGGATTTGCGGTCTCTTTTGCAGCCCAACTCTCAAAAAATTCGCTCAATCGCCCACCAAAACCCCAAATACTATGGCATGACTAACCTTGTAAACAGGTGAGGTTCTCCCTGCCGCTGAGCCCTTCTGCTCCGCCGCCACCTCGGCCCACGAGGCCGGCGCCACCGGTGCTGCCACCGGTGCCGCCACTGGTGCCGCCACCGGCTCCTCCGAAGCTCCTGCTGCCACCACCACTGGTGCCGGATCCAGCCCCTCCGATGCTGTTGCTACTTCTGCCTCCGAGTCCGCCGCCGCCGCCGCCTCCACCACTGCTGCTGGTAACAACGGTGCTGCCAATGGCCCTGCCCTTGCCATGATGCTTGTCGCTGGAGCCGTCGCTGCTCTCTAAATCTGCCCGCTTTTCTGAATTTCGGATTTCTCGCGCACTCTTGGATAATTAGCCTTAGGATGCTCGGATATTCCTGACAACCCCGAAAACCTGTACTATATGGTTTCTGTAATGAGGATCGCAACCCACGCGCCCCGTGTTTTATTGACCGTCGTGGTGACGTGGAATAATAATACCCAATTAACTCTTTCCAACCTCAATTCGCGGCCGTTACCCGTACCCGTGTTCCTGTATTGTGACCTACGGCTCTGTATCTCTTGATAGTCACACGAGCCCGATAGCTAGTTGTTCAAACCGTATCCAATGATGTTTGATAATGCTATGGCTGAAGAAAATTCTAGGGATGTGGCTCTACTGCTTCCTAGAAATACAAGGGTCTTAAATCCCCGTCAAAACCCAGCATTCATTTAGAGTCTTCAGAGTCTCTTCCCGAGAAAAGGGAAAGCACCATCATAGAAGCCAAACAAGAACCCCCATACCCACCACAAGGAAAACCAAGGCCGAAGGTGTTGGCACGTGTCCCGAGTCAGGCTGCCCCGAGTCAGGCTGTCCCGATCCGGGTTGTCCAGAACCAGGGCATTTTGAGCCGTTTTGTCCTGAACCGGGGCGTTGTGCTGGGCTGGAGTTCCCTTGGCTTTTCAGGTCGCACGAAAAAGCACATTGACGAAGAAAATCTTTCTTCGTGGGCTCCATCGAGCCGCACTCGTTTCTGACACAGGCCAGGTTTTTACACGAAGTAATATCTCCCAACCCAGTGATGTTTCCGTAAGGGTCCAACCTAGACCATCTGCCCTTTCCGTTCAAAAATCTGAAGCGGTTGCTATAAACTAGCTTGTCCTTTTCATCTGGCAGGTTGATTCTCCGTATTGCCACCCTGGCGCCTCGCGTGCCGTTGGGCAGAGCCGTCTGAGGAATGACGAGATGAAGGTCGGTGGTTTCGATAGTTTCATCGAAGGCAAGATAGCAGCTTGGCTCCTAGTTCAAGCCGGGCGACAGGTAAACTCGGTATGAGGCATAGTAAGCATCCTCGGAATAGTGGCCTTTATCAAGATCATTCCACACCGTCAGCTGGAAAGGTCTGTCGCCATAGATCGTAGTAGGGACTTCGAGACTAAACAGAGCCTGCACGTGGTGCACGAAGATGGTGATGAATAATGACCAGCCGAGGATGAGGGGAGATAGCTTGTGTTGGGGCCAAGGCATTTTGTTGTAGTCTGGATCCAGAGACCCTGTTGCCGCGCGACTCGAAGTTTGCGTTGGTTGTGCTCTTTATTTTGTTCTCCAGAAGATGCTATTTGGCGTATGCTCAAGAAGATATACTTTGCTTTGTTCTCAAGAGAATATGTTGTTTTGTTCTCAGGACGATATGATACTGTCTCTGGCGTCTTGGAGATATCTGTAGAGGATAGAGGAGAAGGGTAGGGAATGCCATCTGCTTTGAATAGTAGGTATGTAGATGCGAGTTCAATTCGTAGAACGAGAAGAGGGAAACCTGGACCCAGAGCTGGTATTTTTTAACATTTTCGAGGATGCTGCCTCTCCTTCAATTTTGAGGCTGTCTTACGTTGACTTCCATACTGTGCGAGGCAATGATGGCTGCAAGCTAGGAAAGAGCCAACCACAACCTGCTTGCTCCTTCCCAGAAACAAGGCCATGTCCTTCTCTTCATTCAATTTTTTTCTCAACTTTTTCCGAGTCTCAACAAGATGGCCCGACGAGGTAATCCCCCCGAAAATCGCTTTCGCCAAAGAATGATGCCATCGGTACTGGGGAAAACCCCCGAAGAGTTCCATCCCCACAACACATACGGAGTAATAATGAGGGGGAGTTCGAGCTAGAAATCTCGACGCGACCCCGACCCCGCCACTAGAGCTGGGAAATCGGTTGGACGGGACATTTGTCCACCGAAGCTAGACTGACCACTCGACGCATATTAAAAGGCCTTGGACAGCCAACTATTCGTGCGTTTAATTTCACAGTTTCCAACTCCTTGAAACCATAATTCTTTTCTTGTCGTGGTCATCATTTACTGCATTCTCCCTTTAGTAAATCAGGACTCGGGAACAAGAATCATGGCCGCCCAAGCCTCACTCGTCCCGCCCACCGGCGTCTACGTCCCTGTACCAACATTCTTCCTCCCCGCTGACCCTGTGACAGGTGTCCAGGCCCTCGACATCGAAACCCAAGTCAAGCACAGCATTTTTCTCGCGAAGGCAGGAATTCGTGGTCTCGTCCTTCTGGGGTCCACAGGCGAAGCCATCCATCTCACTGGCGCCGAGCGCTCTGCTCTCATCTCGGGATGCCGCAGGGGCCTTGCTGACGCTGGATACCCGGACTATCCCATCATGGCCGGTGTCCTTACTAACGGTGTCGACGAGACTCTTGAGTGGCTTGAGGAGCATGCCAAGGCTGGTGCACAATGGGGCCTTGTGCTGGCGCCTGGCTACTTTGGAAAGGGTGCGAACCAGGCCAACATCAAGGAGTGGTACGAGACTGTTGCGAACAAGAGTCCCGTGCCCATTCTTATGTGAGCTTTCCCTCCACCTCATCTTCTTTTTTTTGGCCAACAGAGACATTTTTGTTTTTCTTGTACTCTAATTTGACTTGTAGCTACAACTACCCTGGTGTTACAAACCAGTTGGTTGTCGAGCCGGACACATACGCTGCCCTAGCACAACATCCCAAGATTGTGGGTTGCAAGATGTAAGTTTTCTACCTTGTTCCCTCTTCTTGCTCGCCATCGTGCATCATACCATTCTCAGTTGAGATATTATTTTCGCCTCTTTGAAGCGCTCATCTAACTTTAACCATTTTCCAGGTCCCACGGCGACGTCTCCCTCCACGTTCAAGCCGCCCTCGACCCGCGTATCGACCACGACAAGTTCCGCGTCTACTCAGGCTTTGGCGCCCAACTCGGCCCCATCGTCCTCTTCGGTGCCGCCGGTGTCATTGATGCGCTCGCCGGATTCTATCCCAAGACCGTTTGCCGTCTCATGGAGCTCTCTGAGAAGGGCCCCGCCGACGCAAGCACACTCGCCGAGATCCGACGCCTGCAGTATGCCGTTTCGCGCGCCGAGGACTACATTAGCCGGACGGGCATGTTGGGTATCCGAGAAGGAGTTATTCGCGTTGCTGGCATGGGCGTTGCCGAGGGCGGACGCCTTCCTCTCAAGGGCAGACTTGCGGAGGCAACCTGGAACGAGTTGCACCCTCTGTTGTTGAGCGGCATTGAGGAAATTGAGAAGTCGCTGTAAAAAAAAAATAATAATATTAACGCCAGAAATGATCAATGGCAAAATTATCGAACGATCAAAATGAATATTTGCATCTGTCACCTGCCGCCTACTGTCTCCTTAGCCCCTTCTTCTCCTATCCATTGTTCTCCAATTAGTTGCTTCTGTGAAGAAATCTCGTCCCCAAACGAAAAGTCATGTTCTGTCGCCCATATCCACCACACTAGCCAAACCCTCCCCCAAACTATCTTCACTAATGACAGTGCTGCCCCGCATTGCCCCACGACACATTCAGTTCTCGGTGCATTTGCCGCCGAGAGACCATACTCCGTACATGAATTGCCATGGCCAACAGAGCCTGGCGGCAGTTGCAGGGTCCTGTCCGGGGACGATTCGGCATCTGTTAGATGCCAGGAGCATCCGGGGGTCCACGGCGGCAAGACAACACTCGTACTACATGGGCAAGTCGCGTTTGGTGCACCTGCGCGATGCGATTGACTGATTGTGTGAATATCTGAGAGTAGTATTTCAAAATAAACGAGGGTATCTGTAATCCGCTATGCCCTACAATGAAATGAGAAAAGAGTATAAAGAAACATCGAGCAATGCTTGAACCAGAGTTGTGTCCCAACCCATCCAACACCAAGGAGTGAGAGGGAAGCAGCCCGCTTTCGACATATTGGGAGGTAACCGGCCTGGAATTCCAAGCTCGAAGCAGTCCGTCCTGTTACCGGACAGCCCATCATCCCCCAGTTCCAATTTGAATGTCGTCTTTGCAGTCCACTTTAGGAATGTCGTTCGGATTGATAAAGATCACATCGCAGCCCTCGATCTACATTTCCATTAGTATTGGGGTCAAATTGACAAGGGGTCATTTGAGGCTTACCCCTAGACAAATATTGAACAAAGCTCTCGAAGACGATCCACCTCCGAATCCAAGGCCGTCGTCTCCACAACTTGAACCGTTCTTGAAAGGCAACATGGTTAGTAACGATAATTGATGTGGCAGTTGAGAGCTTCCGCGGCCATGGGAACCACTTACCAGACATTGTAAATGTTTTTTGAGGCAGTCGCAAGCGCATGATGTCAAAGATACGACCACCTTTTCCCCTTCACAGTCCATCACTTCAGGTGTGCAAATATCGGCCAGTGTTGCCAAGGGGCTTGCGAGAACGAAGCTAATACCGTTGTCGATATCGGCGGGTCGTGCCTGCACTGCAAGGAGCAGAGTTGATAAGATGGCCAACAGCCCAAAAGACGGAGAGATCATCATTGCCACTTGTTTTGCAATGGAAAGGATCTGAAGTAATTATTCAAGCTCCTCTTGTAGTCGATATGAAGAACTTGCAGGCAAATACTTCGTTCTTTGCAATGCGTTGCCGATGAACGATTGTGCAAAAGCTGTTGCACGTCGGATTGCAGAAGAGTTAAACAGATGTGTCACGCTTTGGTCTTCAGCCTTTCCTTTGTTTTGGGGTTTTTCGAATGCGTCTGGGCAATAAGGCGATGATCAGGGTATGCCAGCTATGTGCGAGAGCAGTGGCGAGGGGTGGTGTTGGGATGATGTGATGTGGGGTGGATGAGCAAGAAGACCGGGAAGGACAAGGCCAAATGCCGAGGTGTGCTTCCTTTATGAAGAGATTCCGTGGCTGGATGCTGGTCTGTGCTTGAACCCAGATCTGGAGAAGGCAACCAGCGGGAAAGGAAAGTGGAAAGAGACTCGAGAGGTTTCTAAGAATAGGACAGGGCGGCGAGTGAGCTGGGGGCCAAGAGCCGGGACGAGCACAGAAATGATGGGAATGGAAGAAGAAGAAGACCGAAAGAAGGCCTGGGTGATGGGATAAAATCCACGGAGGACTTGGTAAGGGAAGAGAAGATGAATATTCGCCAAGTGGAAAATAAATGAGCACGGAAGGTTGGGGAGAGAGGGATGGAAATGAAAGACGGACGGCACGAGACCAGCAGCGGAAATAGGGAAAGAGCAATTGGCTTATTTATATCCATTTAGGAGAAAGAACTTCCAAATCAGGTTTGCTTGGCTGGTTGAATTGAGAAGGAACTGCTGCTCCAAGAAACTCCCTTCTCCTTCCTCTTTCTTTGGTTACTTTTTGATCTCGTACTACCTTCTTGCTTCTCTATGATGTAAAGCCCAATTTATTCGGCGCCAATTCCTACCATATCTTCGTTTTCCATTTGCTTCAAAGACAGGTGACCCCGAGTTTGCTCCGCGACCATGTACAGATGGCCAATATGTTTTCTCTTCTTCTTGCTTGATGGTTGTGTAGACAACTACTTGACTAGGCAATCTGACCACCTCGTACCATCCTTGTCCCTGTCCCAATATCTTGAGCCCCCGCCAATCTCCGAAAATATCAGGTTACGGAGGCAAAGGGCTCCCATGATGAACGGACACCGGGCCCCATGATCATCTAAGGAACCACTTATCGTCCGGTAAAAAAGGCAATTAGGACACGAACCCAAGCCTAAACAAGCATCCGCATAATTCGGAGCCACCCATTCATTTGACTGTGGGAACTTAGCCGACAGACACTTGGACTGTGCTATCGATATATGAAGCATATTAATTGAATTACCAGACTTGACAACTTCTGGTTTCCTCGCCAGTTTGGCTACAACCCACCAGAAATATGCCCATTACCTTTTAACAGCAAACCTCAAGAATTGATGATGAATATCGAAACTCGATTCCCTGCCAGACCCGGAAACCGCGGACATGAACAGGTGTGTGGATGCATACACGCGAGTGCATATCTTAGGGCTTCGGCCGAATTGCGCTTCACTCCCTTACCCGTTTTTCTACCAACAGCAAGCATCGATTCTCAAGATACGTTCTCGGATGTAGCTTGACGATTTTCCAACTGGGCGGGTGGCCCATGTCATGCAGGGGGTCTTTCGGTCTCGTCTCCGTGATATTGGACTTGCCAACTTGACATATCGAGCCTCATGTAAACCAGGTACTGTTGACTACCAACTATTGTAGTCACAAACTGCCCCATCAGCATCCACCGGGGAGTTGGTGTTTGGGTTCAAGCGACATCCACCACAGTGAGTTAACTGCATGACTTATTTGTTGAGTTTCAAAAAGGGACTGAACTCGGAGAGCGATGAAAAAGCATAGAGGACTGCCAAGGTTCATCGGAATACTAATGAAATAGCCTTTCTGTCTTCCAACGCAGCTCGAAAGATTGTGATTTATTGCCTACAAGTTCCGTGAAGGGCATCAGGCACGGGCGTTCGATTATGTACCTTGATCCTTGCCTCTCATCTGGCTTTCTGACATTACTTTCGCTGCGCGCTTGACGCTAGCTATGCATTCTAGCAATGTCTCTTGCGATGGTTTTTGGTTCGGTTGGTCTGAATAGAAAGTTGGTGTTCTTAGTGTTAATAGATGCACATAGTCTGAAGAGAAGGTTGTCTGCGTAATGCGATGGTGATGAGAGGGAGATGTTGGCAGTGGACTGAAGCTATTACCAATACTTCATTGAAGTGCTAGTAGGATAGGCTCCCCTCCTTGTATGCTCCATGCGATAGTCAGTATCATGTTAAGAAATACGCAGGTCGTCTTTGGATTTCTAGCCCGATCGGTTCTACTGGGAAGTTCCCATGTACGATATTGTTACAACCTTGCAATATGCAGATGTTTACAGGCGACGGTTCGAATATATACTGCTTAAATATTCGTCACAATCAGGTAGAATTGAAGGAACCTTTCTTGACTAACGATCTATCTAGCTAACATACAGGAGAAAAGGACAGAGTTTATAGTTTGAAAAGAGGACAGTTCTTAGTGATTCCTTGATGTTCACCACAACCGGACCAAACACACACTTATCACTTTTAGTTCGCTAAAGGAAAGTGTCTCAGAAGGTTGGGTAACTGTAAGCTATGTGCCTGCCTACAGACGAAATGAAATGCCAGCTGACGGTATGACAAAACCGCTGCCAGCAGCCAAATTCAAGGGAGAGCTAGATGGAGCTCTGCATCGACTCTGGTGTTCAGAAAAGCTCCAACAAAATCGATTTGTTCGATTTCATAGTCCCAGACTGCTGCCAATGCTAGCAGAATTCGCCATGTTGGGGGCTTTGCAGCGGCGGCATAGGTGTTGAAGAAGTCTATGTTAAGGGTCTGTTGGAAGCCCCTACCAACCAAACGCCCTTTGTACTTCGTTATGGCTCCTTCAGCCATTCCTTGCCAAAGAGGCGATTCAGCGCGTGGTTATGGAGGTTTTCGTAGCTTTTCCGGCGCTGATGAACTGAAAGGCGCCACTAGAAACTAACTGTTCTAGTTCTTTAAAGCTAGCTTTTACCCACTTCTGGGATTCATAATGTTGAGTCTGAAAGCCCTATAATTATAGAGGCTTTAGAAGGGGAATCAGCTTCTACGCCCGCTGTATCCTCCGAAACTCTAGAAGAGGAGTCAGCTCCTGAGACCGTTGTACCCTTTAAAATCTTAGAAGGGGAACCAGCACCTGCCAGTACTCAGTAGCAATTACCGTTCCGAAAGCTACAACTCAGAAACTGGCCGAATACGAGAAAACGGATGTTTCCGATGAACCCTCTGAAACCTTAGAAGGGGAACCAGCTCCTGTTCAAACGCAGTTACAGACCCCTAACATAGACTTCTTCAACACCTATGCCGCCACTGCAAAGCCCCCAACATGGCGAATTCTGCTAGCATTGGCAGCAGTCTGGGACTATGAAATCGAACAAATCGATTTTGTTGGAGCTTTTCTGAACTCCAGAGTTGATGCAGAGCTCTATCTAGCTCTCCCAGAAGGTCTTCTTGACTACTATCATAGTGGACCTGAAGCTTCTAAACTTCTCCGAAGCTGAAGGGTACTGATTTCAGGGGTACCTGCCAAATTGATTGTAGAAGCCTTTGATGACTGATTTCGCTTCTAAAGCAGTTTGGTCTTTCGATCGCAGAGAGCGCACGACCATATTGTGTTTTTTTTTTTCGGTCAACTATAACAAGCACATAGGGCTTGTTATTTAGCGGTGTAGGTCGTATGACAAAAATGTCACCTTCAAGTCTATGAAGGGCTCTTGGTGGATTTGCAATCGGTTTCTTAGAAGCTATTTTGGTGCTTTTTGCCATATCTGTTGCAACCTTGCAATATGCAGAAGTGTACAGGCGACGGTTCGAATATATAGTGCTGAATATTGCAAGGTTGCAACAGGTTATGAGCCCGGATTTATCGACATTATAGCGCTACCATCGGCATTGCGAATCACCAATTCGACGAAGTTTCGATTTTCACTCGAAAATCACATTCGGCCTCGTACACAACAAAAATTGATCGCTTACTTCCCAAGTCACGCTTTACAACAAACTACTGTGCATTCCTACTCGTTAATAGCAGTCAATTCCTAACATGGAGGCTAGCTATAACGCATCTTTGGAGCAGCAAATTAGCTCCTTGACTGCACAATTGCTCGAAATGCGAGCTAAGTTTGAAGCGTTGACACTTTCGGCACGTCAAAACAATGACTTTAGTGCGCTCACTACCAAGGAGCTTGCCAAACAGTCATTGTCAATCTCGGAAAAACAAAAGCTTACAGGTCCTGAGAACTATCAACAGTGGTATCA
Organism: Graphium sp. VPRI43844; assembly: GCA_019925285.1. Taxonomy (NCBI): domain Eukaryota; kingdom Fungi; phylum Ascomycota; class Sordariomycetes; order Microascales; family Graphiaceae; genus Graphium; species Graphium sp. VPRI43844. Next base: position 49,303 of record JADHKT010000027.1, on the reverse strand, counting down.
GGCTGTCTCCATCCAACTGAGAGCCCTCCAAATAGCCGAGTTTTTGGAAAACCCACATGAAGTCTCAGAACACTTGTCAGACCCACAGAAGGCTGCCCTTTTATTGACACTTCGGAATACCTTGAAAGATGGTCCCTTGGCAACCATTGCGTTTGAAACCGACCCGGCCAGAGCCTTTGAACGACTCAAGCGTCAATACGCTCCGACTACTTCAGCCCTACGAGAGGAACTTTACCGGAAATTTCACAACCTGAAGTACGACGGGAGCAAGTCAATTGTCGACTTCAACGCCAAGTTCAACACCTTAGTCACCAGACTGCGAGGTGTAGGGACTATTATTGATGAAACTGATCAGATCAATCGCTACTTTGACATAATGGCTGATCAGTTTCCTCAATGGACTCAACAAAGCAGAGCTTTCTTACGCCAAGAACAGCGGCGCCCTATGATTAGCGGTGTCCCTCAGGCGTCGATCGATCTTCTAACTTTCCAAGAAGATCTATTAGCAGAAAGCCAAGGACGAGCCGCCAAGAACGATGACCATCCGATGACTTTAAATGCCAACAACAAAAAGCCCTTTAAAAGTCGTCGCAAACCAAAAAAGGGCAAGAAACCAGTCAAAAAGAGCCAAGATAGTGCGAAAAGCACTAAAAACGTTGGCAGCTCTTCGACGGAAGCCTTTATCGCCACGTTCGCACTCGATACAGGCGATTTCACTGAAGAAGTTGAGGATTTAGATGCTCATTTCAGCGCTAAAACCACGACAACTTCTGATCACAAAGAGCAAGCTGCTTGGCTTTTTGACACAGGGTCTACAGTGCATATTTGCACTAACAAGGAACTATTTACTGACCTGAAGCTTTCTCAGTCACTGAACATAGTGACTACTGGGGCTGGAACTGTTAAACCGCTCTGAGTCATCTGTCGAAAACGCGGAAGATGCCACGGAACCGGAACTTTGCGAATCGCCCGAAACCACCGAGTCACCTGAAGAAAGACAAGACGAAAGTTGAGTAAGCAACATTGGGAAATCTTCATCCCCGGTTTGTCAATTTCACCAGATTGTGACGAATAACAAGCACTATATCTTCGAACCGTCGCCTGTACACTTCTGCATATTGCAAGGTTGCAACAATATCACAGCTTTTACACACCAAATCTTGCGGTCGGAGCTTCTGAAAATCGGGTATTCCAGTAGTGACGCCAGCTGTTTGAACTGAACTGAGTGTCGGTTCACTTGAGGTTGTTGCAACCTTGCAATATGCAGAAGTATACAGGCGACGGTTCGAATATATAGTGCTTGATATTCGTCACAATCAGGTAGAATTGAACAAACCGTGGATGATGATTTCCAATGTTGCTTACTGGACTTTCATCTTATCTTACAATCTATCTAGCTAACATACAGGAGAAAAGGACCGAATTTATAGTTGAAATGAGGAAAGTTCCAAGCGATTCCTTGATGTTCTGTTTACAAGACCTGACGTAAGTCAAAACCTTATCAGATCTACATCGACCACATTGCTTGCCACAGACCTTCCTCTGGAAGGTGCTAGAATCCAACTTGTAACTTGTACCATGATGGACCTGCAGCGCATAGCCTCCTGTAGCTGATCTAGAAGCATATTGGTTATAGTGCGTGGGACGCTCTATAACTCAACATTCTGGCTGAGGCGGTTCGGTGCTGTGTTGAGGAGACTGGCAGTGTGATGCGATGCATTTCTGCTCCAGCTCATTATAGGGCATAAGACGCTTTATTAATAACTATAAATTCTAACCATATATTATAAAGTCTAATGTGACTAATCATAAAGCTCGAGTGTACAGAGTACAAGTAAATATTTGTCAGGCTAAGAGGGCTTATCAATGTTTTAGTTTTGCTTTTTACGTCCACCACACGCGTCGAATATTCTTTCCTCGCGCTTGCCAAAAGGGCGAGGCTACTAAAAAACACTTTGGTGCATAGCTCGCCTTGCCAATGCTCTAATCCCCCCCCCTTCAGATACCCAATTTTTGTCCTCTATTCTCCCTTAATCTCGATGCTTGCTTGCGAAGGCCTAATGCCAAACACTCCTCCACCCCCCACTCGACCTAGTTGACGACACGTCGCGTGCAAGTCAATTACCTAATTTCTGATGACCTCTTCAGAGAAGAGGTAGCAGATATGTTGGAGCGTTGGCTCCAAAAACCACGGCAGTCGCAAGTCATAAAATCACCAAAGCCTGCGAAGCCTCCCGATCATTCTGCAAAACCTCGCGCACAAGCCATAACATTGAGCAAACCAACCCCCACCCCTGCGAAACCGAAACCTCGTGGAAGACCGCCTCTGAAGAGACCCCCGCTGCCGTTCGTGATCGATATTCCGCCCGCACCCCGGCCCTACACACCGGAGCTTGCTCCGCCACTTGGCCGTGTTACACTTCGCCCCATCGACGACTCTACCGCCTACATACGAGATCGCGTGATCCTCCCCAGCACTAAACGCGAAGACGGTGCTATTCTTCCCAGATATCTGGCCTATATTGTCGGATGGTCTGATTACCCAGCGGCAAGCGTTCCGGTCCGCGCGGACCGTATCCTTGATTATGTTTCCCCCCTGGTTTTGGAGGAATTCGAACACGCACTCTTTCTCGAACGGCGCAGGCTAGAGGAAGCTGAAGCCGCCGCCAAAGCCGCCAAAGTCAGACCCAGGGTGCCCAGGAAGCGCGGCCGGCCGCGCCTCGCCAAGCGCCGTGATAATCTTCCCCAAATCCCCGACGACAAGCCACCGACCCAAAAGAAGAAGCCCGGTCGTAAGCCAAAATCTGCCGCCAGTAACGGTCTTTCTCTGTCGACGCCAATCAAAACCCAGGCTCAGATTCCCTGGTATGAAGACATTGACAACTTGGAAGACGAGGAAGCCATTTCCCTCCAGTTATACGGTGCCGATGATCGGGAGGCGGACCAAGACTATATCCCAGATTTTGACTCTACTAAGAGTTCAACGGGACACGAGGACGGTTCGGTTCTTGGGAGGTCAGCTTCGCAATCCCCCCCACCACCCAAGCGAGTTCGCCGCCGAACAACCCAGCCCATTTACACAGGATTTCAACCCATATTGAAAAGTCCGTCTCGGTCCGCAAACCCTAGTGTTCCCATGCGAAATACAGCGAACCCTTCAGCCTCCTCCTCAGGTGCCAGCTCAAACCCAACGCCCCTCAGGGGCCAGTCAGGCAGTGGCCATGCGGACCCTAGCAATACCACATCTACGGTACTTGCGAAAAACTCCCCAACCCTACACACCGTTGAACCTATCCCTACTCTTCAAGTTCGCGATAACTCAGAAGAGTCCAAGGCGTCATCAAACCGAAAACGTAAACGACTTGTTGATTACAAGGGAAAAGGAACTGCTACTTCCGATTCACCGCCCCCACCACCACCACTGCCACCGCAAGCGATTGCGACGGATGATGGCGAATATATAATCCAGCAGTTGGAGGGTGTACGGACCGAGACCCGTGGCAGGAAGCGAATACGCTATTTCAAAGTCCGTTGGGAAGGGAATTGGCCCCCAGATCAGAATCCAACCTGGGAGCCTGAGGTAAACCTCCCGCCACTATTAGTAAAAGAATTCTTACGACAAAGTAAGGGCCAGAGTCCAGAAAAGGAAGCGAATGGCGCGCCAGGCACCTCCCGTTGGATGGCTAAGAAACATACCAGCGTGGCGGATATATCTGAAGATGGAGGTGGCCCGTCGAATTGGGCAGAAGCGCCCCTATCTCGGACGGGAGAGGAAGTCGGGGAGACTTCTGCCGCCGTTACGGCCGACACGCATCCGAAGATTTCCTTGTAGCTGGTCATATGAATTGTTCGAGCCTATGCATATCACGAATAGAATGTCTGCATGAAGAAAGGAGGGGCCTGGACATGGCGTGTAAGAGAGACACTTGAGGAATATGGAAATAGAGTGAATAGGCGCGATGTCTGTCCATGGATGGATTGAAAGAGGAGACGTTCGGCATGACCTTTATACCCACTTGCAGTCTCAATTAAGATGCGTTGAAAAGTACGGAGTACACTGACCAAAATGGCCGGCCCATGTTCACTTTCTAAGATGCGAAGTTTGCTCTGTAGACGTAACAGTCCCGTCGTTCCAATCAAGAGAACGGATGCGAAGACAACTTGTCTTCCTCTACTCCGTATTTCGGTACTCTGCAAAGACTGTAACGACAGTGTGTGGATGCAGACCTGATAAAGTCCCCTCCCTTCCAACACCGATTCCGGACGGAAAGCACCGAGCTCAACAAATCCTATTTTTAGACAATTGTTCGGCATGAGAATATGAGAATTCCAATGTCTGAAGACACGGTAGAAAGAGTAACGTTAAAATGAAGGGGAAAAATTAACCCTTACAACCTATTACGGAAACACGGAGTGAAAAGATGGATTTCTCGACATATTTCAGCCTGAACTGAGTAGCCCCTAACCTACATTGCACCAGCCCATTCTTCTTCTTCAATGGATGGATCGAAAATTCTATTTCTGGTATACACGACCGGGACGAGTAATCGGGATCAATTCAGGACTACCCCAAATCTGGAGCGTCGGGGCGAAGCGAGGTGCAATAGTTTTATATGCAAATAGAGGTAAGCCCTGGCCGTGTTTCCCTATTATTTGCAATACCCCACGTTGACCTCGTGGTGTTGAATGCTGCATCTCTTGCTATGTGTTTACATATAATCGTTGACAAGGTCACATCTCAATATTGGGCGCACCAGTCTCAACATACCCACGAGGCAAACCCATCATGGCCAACACACAGCCCCTGTTCTCCCTCTTCTTACCCATCCTCCTCTGGGGAGTAGAAACTATCGTGGCAGGAGTGCCGCCATCTCCCCGTGCCGTCGCCGCCGTCCCTCCGTTTCCCCCCGGTTTCGATTTCAACGAACTGCAATGGCAGGGCCGCTTCGAGTCGTGCGATTACCCTGACATTGAGGGCATGGAAGACGAATGCAATTGTTGGTGCCTCCATTGGGCTTGCGTACATACGGAACAGGCTGTTATTTCTCTTCTTGGAACACCGGAGGTGTTGTGTGGGCCGTTGTATCTGGTTTCGAAGCATGGTGGAGGACCGACTGTTTTTGCGGATTGGGTTGGCGACTGCATCAAGGTTTGTTCATTCCTTTTGCAAAGCGGGAGGGTGCTTGTTTGAGGACTTGAGATTGGCTGACCTTTTATTACTAGGAAAATTGCACTACGGCCGTGGTACCATGATGGAGAAGAAGGGGGCTAGATCAAGAAGGATGCATGCATGGAGGGGATATTACCAAGGCAATTAGACGTGATCAATGGAACTATTGCGCAGACTTGTGAAGGATGACGGATTGAATCAAAGAAAAATTGAAAACAGATTACCAATTGAAACTACTCCTGACACTGACTCAAGATGAGAAAGCCTACGCCTCCTCCTGCTTAACATTCCCCTTCCCCTTCCCCGTCTTCCGTCCAATCCACTTCCCAACACGATGAAGAGAACACCCCTCGACATCCAACCTCAAGTCACCAATCTCCTTCCTTAACCTCTCAGTCTCAATCTTCTCCGCCGCCCTATCACCTTCACTTTTCCTCCGTCCCGCAATGACCTCCTTCATCGCCTGTCGTAGTTGTAAAGTGCAAGCCTCGACCTCGGCACCTAACCTCTCCTTTTCTTTGTTCGCAGCCATGCATTCGGATAGCGCCTTGTCGAGGCGTGATTGGAGGCTGATGGTGCTAGTCTGCGATGCAGAGTGTGTTGTGCGAAGAGAGAGGTTTTCCTGTATCAGATGCTCGGTTTTCGAATGAAGGGAATCCCGTTCTTTACGAATGGAATCTTGATCTTGGCGGAGAGAATCTTGATGTTTGAGGAGGGAATCTCGTTCCTCGCGGAGAGATTCGTTTTCTGCAATCATGTTCTCGCACCTTGCCAAAGCTTTCGATTCTTGTACTTTGGACTCCTCTACCAGGCGTTTCTGCTGCCTCATAGCTTCTTCATGTCCGGTCGCAGCAATTTCTATTGCTGCCGTCTTCATGACTAGACTCATGTCAAGCTTCTCAATCCGTTCTTTCAATTGATTGTTCTCGCGCGTCAAGGGCACTAGTAGTTCTGCGCCTTTAACGAGGTCTTTTTCTCGCTCCTTGAGTAATTCAACTTCTCTCCGCGACGCCGCCAAAGAACACTGTGCAATAATATCGAGGCTTCTTTGCAATTCCTCCTTTCTCTCGTTGGCACTCTTCAGTTGAGTCTCTGCTGCGACGAGATCCAACTTGACAGAGACGACATCTTCTGACTCGGGCGTCGCTTCGCGGATAAGGTTAGGGACCGCAGGTCCTGCGTTATTAGCGGCCGTTTGGTAGTGCATGGCCGCCTTGTTCGTGACGCTGGTCTACCACTGGACAGTCTCGGCCCTCTTGCCTTGGTGGAACTTTTGGCAGAGACAAAGACCTGCGAGGTTCCAAAGCTCGGCCCGTGTAACGTCGCTGGGCTTCTTTGAAGCGAGGAAGTCTAAGCATCTCAGGATGGGCTCTGAGGGCATGTCCCAGTGACAGCGTGACTGAAAGCGGTTTTTGCCAACGCATTCGAATTTGTCGTTTTCGCCGTAGTGGGCTATCTGGAGGCAATTGGCGGGGTCCCAGTATGTGGGATTGCTAGCGAGGAGACGGGACATTTTTGCATGTATGTATGGTGTGTGATGATTTGTGTGGTGTTTGACCAGGCACCAGGCACCAGTCACGAGGCACGAGGCTTGTTCTGTTCCCCCAATAGTGTAACGAATGGAGCAAATGGAGAGGCCAGAGTAATTGAGGAGGAGGAACGTGATGTATTTGAATGCAGCCTATCCACCGACATTCGTCAACTCGTGGAAAGGAATGAAGAGACGAATTTCCCCTCTTCCGTCAATAGACGTCGCGATTTGAACCACAGGAGAACATTCAGCACTGCCCCTGCAGCCCGCATGCACGTTGGACTCAGCCCCATTGACCACTATCACAAACCGAGTGACAAACCAGCTTAGCCGCCCGAGACAAATTGAGCTTGAAAATCAATTACTCGAGACATATATGTACTGGCGCTGTCAGGGTCATTTCGCAGCCAGCCAACAAAACTGCCTCGTCTGTGAAACAAGGTATCCCGTGGTGCATGGCGGTGAACTGATGGTTCAAGAGTACATGTGAAAGTAAGAAGAAAAGAAAAAAAAGTCATTATTCATATCAGTACCCCAAACCCCAAAAAGCAAAGAATTCCACGCAGAGCAGAGAAGTAAATCTCATAACCCTAACCCTAACCCTACTCGTCATCGTCACTATCCATTAAAAACCCTGCAACCATCCGCCTTCGCGGTCGCGTCTTGGCGCTCAGAACAGGCTCATCGTCCTCGTCGTTACCCTCATCATTTCCCATGTCCTTTTGAGACACTGGATTGGTCCCCATGATCTTGTGCACGGATGAGACATTTTCCTTATCCTCGTCTGCATCCGTCATATTGTCGTCGCCGTCTTCAGCCACCGCCCACTCTTGGGTTGTGCTCAGTAACCGCCGCCGTTTGTTTTTGGCTGAAAAGTGGGATGATGCAAGTGTATCTGCCATTTCAGAATCCGAGTTTCCATCCGGGCTGTCGCTGTGCGAGAAGGTGGCACTCGCGTCGCTCTCGTCGTCGTCACTCAGGAGGATGGCTGAGGACTTTCTCTTGGTCTTTGACTTGGTCTTTGACTTGGTACTGATGCTGAGGAGTGTTTGGCCTGCCACCTCGGCAGCCTTCTGGTTTCGTAGTCTTTGTTCCAACTCGCGTGCGAAGAATTCGCGATCGCGTTCTTCGTCCGATTCATCGTCACTTGCGTGGACGTACATGTCACTCTTGATCTTCCGTGCCTTCTCCAGCTCCTTTTGTCTTCGTTTCTTTGCTCGCTCGGCTAACTCAGCCTCGTCAGGGGACCGGCTACGACGTCTCAGTCTACGGGTCTTCTTGGGTCTATTAGGTTCGTCGATGCCACGGCGCGTTGTTGGTCCACCAGCGCCGAACAGAATGTCCAGATCATCGTCGTCGTCCTCCGACTCCTCTGCGGGCTTGGCTTTTCGGGGGGCGGGTTTGCGACGCAATTGGTTTTCGGCGAGCTCGCCTGCTTCAAACGTTGGTGGGCTGAACTCGGCACTCTTAATGTAGTCAAGATACTCCTTCAGTTGGTCTGCCGTGATTTCGGGTGGAATGATCCATGTTGACTCGAGTGTTTCTTCCACATTTTCCCACAGTCGCCGAATGCCAACAATCTTCATGAGAAGACGTAAGTGAGAATTCTTTAACATGGCCCGGCGCCTGCCATCGTTGTCAGGCTTGACAACTGTGTGTATCCATGTTAGAAATCTTGTCGTGCTCGGAAAGTCTCCTACAAGAAATGAAGAAATGGCTGAACTTACTGTAATCCGGTGGTTTGGGGGCCTCTTCTGCGTTCTGGGCACCGCTTCCATCATCCGTTGTCTCAATGGATGCAATAATCGTTCCAGTTTCGGGTCCATTATCTTCGCGCAAAAGAGCGTCAATTGCGTCGCCAACCACAGTGTCTGTGACAGATGTCGACGTCACTTTTGTTGACGCCATGGCAACGTGGGCAGCGGCCCAGGCATGTCTCTCATCTTGGGCACTTTGGAGCACGGCCTTGAGCCATGTTAACTCATCGGCGTGGCTCTTGTCCAGTAATGCTCCCACGAGAATAGCAATTTGGCGGTCGAGTTCCTCTGTGTGCCGGAATTCAAGCTCCGCAGCGGGCTTAGGTGCAGCGGACATGGTTTGTTTCTGATGGCCATGCTCCAAGAAGAAGGCAATGTTGGGCGTCTTGGAGAACAACATTTCGACGAGGAGCTGAGGGCGCTCTTCAATTTTTCGAATACACCTTTTCAGGATTTGCTTGATGAGTTCTTCCCAATCCTTGTACATGGCACAGCTCTTGTCGAGGGGCTCAGGGCCCTTTATCATGCTATGAAGCAGATGAATAATGTCCACGCGAAACAACATCACGCCCAAGTCGTGCTTGAAAGCCAGTCGATAGAAATAGCGGTGTACTCGCTTGAGCTGATCGTCGTCGAGGTCGCGGTAAAACTTGAGGAAAACGGTAAAGGTGTCGACCACACCCTGAGGCGTGAATCGGTGAGAGAATTTTTGAAAGTCAAACTTGCGCTCGCTCATGGCCTTTTCAGCAGCAGCCTCATCGTTGCCGGAGCCGTCGTCGCTTTGATCGCCATCATCCTCGACGCCCTCGCCACCATTTTCCTTGTTCTTGGCCGCCTTCTTGCGCTTGCGTGCCCTACGCCTCGACCGTACCTGCATATCGACGTTTTGCTTTGAATAAGCTTCAAGGATGCGTAAGAAATGATGTGTAAGGTCGGTGGCGGCATCCAAGAAGTCGAAGCCCTGGTGGTTGTAGTTGCGCACGACATTCAAGACGAGATCGTGCAGAGTGGCTTCGTAGAAAAGACGGCTGAGAATGTTGTCGGCAATCTCCTCGTCTTCCTCGTTTCCAGACGCCGTCATTTCCTGAACAGTGATGAGAATCTGTGTAAGGCAGCGCATGGCGGAAATGAGATCCTCCCAGCTCTTGTTGTCGTAGGCTGTTTGGAGCGCTCGATGAAGCGTGATGAACATTTCCTGATTTAGGACGCCAGCGACAAGATTGAAACTGTTGATTACCTCGCCGTTTGCCGTCTTTGTATTCATGGCGTCGGGTTTCGATTTGCGACGCATGCGTTCGGCTTGTAGAAACCAAGAGACGAGGTAGAAGAACTGGCGCGAGTGGTAATGAAGAACATGGCCTTCCTCACGGTCAATAGACCTTCGAATGCTCTGAAACAAGGGGTTGAATCCGGAATCGAGGAACTCTTCCACAAAGGACTTGAGTTGGTCGTTTGCCCTCGTGTTCAGTTTCGGCGCAGGGCCCAGATCCTTGTTTGCCACCCTATTCTTGCGTTGGTGGCGTGGCGGTCGGAAGCTCTTGGAATCGTCCATCTTCTTTTGTCGGGCGGCCGGGTTCGTGAGGGCGTCCTGGCCCGAGAGCGAGGACATTTTGGCCCCCTCGCGCTTGAGCCAGACCATGGTCCCGAACCGGCTGTGTCTCGTAGGCCCCTTGCGATTATGCGCCTTGAGCATGTTGTCCTCCTTTTTCATCAGACTAGATAGCTCGTCCGACTTGGCTTTCATGTACTGTTTCTCCGTCATAAACAACTTTTTCAAGTCAACTCGTTTGACCAAATGGAAAATGATTTCCATGACAGTTGTGTCCTCGCTCTTGAAATCCTCGCCCATGTTAGAGCACAATGTGAGCAGGAAGAGAAAGACGTCCTGATAAGCGAAGGCATCAATCGTTGCAGATCGAGAAACTTGCGACTCGTCACCGGGGTACTCGACGTTCGGGGGGGTCGTAATCATGGCAATGTTTCGGAGGAAGTAGAGGATGAGCTTAATGACACCTTGGTCTCGAATCGATCGCTCTTTGTAGGGTGTAGCAATAGAGGGAAGGGCAACACGAATGGCACTATGGAGAATCTGGGCACCATCGTAGTTGATGATGGCGCGTTTGTAAGCAAGCTGGGCGAGTTCGAGTACAGGAATGTGTCGGTAATGGTTGACCGTCATGCTCTCGGGGTCTTTCTCGATGGGCCAGGTCAGTGGCACAATGGTCTCGTAACAGGCCAAAGCCAGTCTCGCTTTGAGACTATTTTCCGTCTCACTCTCGGGCCAGAGAGCTATGATGTGAAGGAGGTCGGCCTCGACAATGTGGGATTCGGCGAGACATCGTGCAACATCCATGCGGTTAGTCTTTTCGTCGTAGAATCGGATCCATTTGCGAATATCTTTGAGAACCTCGAGGGCGTCGTCACCAAGAACATATTTTCCATCCTCTTCTACACTCGCGCCTCCCAGCTAAATCGGACGTTAGCACTCCTCTATCGGGCTAGGCATGCACAGTTATGCATAGTTGGGGAGCGAACATAAACATACAGCAGACACCAAACTGTTGATGTGCGCCCGAACCTCGGGATGAACGACATCTGTGGACCCGTCTTGCAACTCCATGGCTGCGATGTATGCGAGAGTTTGAGATGGATGTGGTGTGGCGTCGAGATGCAATCAGACGAAGCAACCTGCATTTTGGAATTCAAGATGCCCCGTCAAGAAATTTAGTGGCATTGAGTTCTACGCGTTGGACGCGTCTTTTAGTTTAAAGTGGAAAACGAACTAATCACGTAAGTACGGGGGTACCTACGGAGTAGTACTTGTACCTCTTGGACTGCTGGAAAAATCTCGGCACCAAGGGACCCCGCCGCCATTCTCCAACCTTGATCATCACATGCTGAAGTTAGCAAGATGGATGATTACAGCGAGGACAATGCGGGAATCAATAGTATTTGGGAAAATGAAAGTAAACTTCAAAAGGAAAAAAAAAAAACCAATATCAATATTCAAATTAGTGCCTGAAATTGGACTTAGTGTCCACATGTACTTGGGTTAATGTGCTCAATAACTCGGGCCAAAACTACTCCGTACCGTATGTAACCGAGCTTAAACAGCCCCTCCAAACTTTCGGCAAAACCACTGTAAAGAGTGCCCACAGGAACCGTCCTAAAGCGCTGTGGGCTAGCCGCTCGGCATTGGAGCTTCTCTTTTTATGAACCGCTTTCTATCGTCAGCACGAGAGACTGAAGCTTCACATTGACCACATTGACCAAAACCCCCCAAACCCGTGGACACAATCCCTGTGACCATTTCTGCACCTCTACCTTTCCGAGCGTCTCGATTTTCCCAAAAAACCAAAATATATAAAAAAATGTCAAGTGCGCTTTACCGCAGCACGGCACCAATTCTCGGTCGCCAATTGCAACGCTCGTTCAGTACCACATTGCGACGTGATGCTGCCGAGGTGAAGAGTCTCGGCGTCATTGGCGCTGGCCAAATGGTAAAATTCAAATTCACTACGCGCGCGTCTTGGATTCTCCAAAGGACGGCGCCACAGCCTATCGCTGAATGTTGCATTTCCGCTGACACCGTTGTATGATTTCTCTTCTACAGGGTCTCGGCATTGCCCTCGTAGCCGCACAGAAGGCCCAGGTCCCTGTTACCATCGTCGATTCGTCAAAGGCCGCGCTGGACAAGGGACTTGCATTCGCCGGTACGTCATTCGACACAAATTCCCCTCTCAGCTCTACAGCGCAGAACCCAAATGCCGCGAGAGGGCGCCGCAAACATCTGACATGAAGAGAAGAGAAACTCCTCGCCAAAGATGTCTCCAAGCAGCGCATCACCCAGGACCAAGCCGACAAGGCCCGCGCCCTCCTCACGCCCTCAACCACCATCGACGACCTGGGAAAGGTCGACTTTGTCATCGAGGCCGTCCCCGAGATCCCCCAGCTCAAGTTTGACATTTTCGCCCAGCTCGCCCGCGTCTGCCCGAGCCACGCCATCCTCGCCACCAACACCTCGTCTATCTCCATCACCAAAATCGCCGCCGCCACCACAAAGGACCCCTCGGACCTCTCGGCGAGCTCGCGCGTCGTCTCCACCCACTTCATGAACCCCGTTCCCGTGCAAAAGGGCGTCGAGATCATCAGCGGTCTGCAAACGAGCGCCGAGACGCTCGATACGGCCGTGACGTTTTGCAAGGCCATGGGCAAAATCACGTCCGTATCAGCCGACACACCTGGTTTCCTTGCAAACCGCATTTTGATGCCGTACATCAACGAGGCCGTCATCTGTCTCGAGACGGGTGTGGGAGACCGCGATGCCATCGATGCCATCATGAAGAACGGCACCAATGTCCCCATGGGCCCTCTTCAATTGGCTGACTTTATCGGTCTTGACACATGCCTTGCCATCATGCGTGTGCTTCACGAGGAGACTGGCGACTCTAAATACCGACCCAGCGTGTTGTTAAAGAAGATGGTAGATGCCGGATGGCTTGGAAAGAAGAGCGGAAAGGGATTCTATGATTATTAGCATATTTGTATTTTCTCGAGGGAAATGAACTGATGAAGATACTTTGTTCCAATCTGTACTGGTAATATCGGGGCTAATTGAATAGACTGTTTTGGGTTGTCGCAATGCTGTTGTGTGTTCTTTCTCATGGACCAGCCCAGCCCAACCACATAGTCATCCCCATTCTCCATTCCCGAGAATATCATGATGGACCGCACATCCAGCCCTGTCTTTCGGCAAGGCTACCACTTACTTGACACCTGCTGCCTGATCCCGGATGCTCCATGCGCCGCCATCAATCGCCCCATTAGACACACCGGCGCGCGCATCAACCGTCCGACCAGGCTAGTGTAAACAATGCCATGAACAACCACATCTCAAAATGCAAGAAACATCAGCCGGCCTCGCCCCAAAGACGGCAATTATACCGCACACAACCCAAGTCGCACGTAAATAGAAAACCAAGTCAGCAACCCCTCCATCCTCCAGACCTGCGCCTCACGGCATAGTCCAACCTCATCCTCCATGCTCAAAAAGAAGACATTGGTGACGAGGCTATCACACCACACACCACTCTATCCGAAGCTCTTCCCCCCCCCCCAAGATATGCAAAAGTGCAAACTTACAAAACCCCCACATGACGCCAAAAAAAAAAGTTCTCCTCTTGAACGATAAACGCCGTCCGCCTCGCTACTCGCACGTCGCACGCAATTATCCCGATGCCGAGAATCGTGATCGGCCGGAAGTCCGACGAAGCGATACCCACGAAACAAAGCTGAAAGCAGTTTGAGACGCTGGATAAAAGTAAGAGCATTACAGCACATCTTTTAGCGCTCGTGCCAAATTTTCGTAGAAAAGAAAAAAAAAAAAGGCGCGCTCAGAGGTATCTTGTCATGATGCAGGGACGCAGAAACGTGTTTGATGCCAATGGAGACAACGCGTACAAATCCAGCCAACCATCACGACTTTTGATATTAACCCACCCTCCATTCCCGTCCAAATTACACACTCCCTCTTTTCGCTTCCCGTCCAGCCTCCCGATTAACACTCCAATCTTAATCCTCGACCTCCGCATTCGGTGTATTGAAGAAAAGCCAGAAAAAAAGAAACCAGCTAATCAGCCACCTTCCTTGCCAGCCATCCTCAACGCTCAATGTTGACAAACGATACTCCGTATGTAATGGGCTTCCCTCCGGGCTCTCCCGCCCTATGCCTCAAAAGTCTTGGAACACATACTCCGTAAAGACGGGAGCGCACACCACACCTTATTTGATACACGCCAGAACACCAGTGCACTCCCTCTCCACTCCAGCCCAGCCTTCTCCCACCCAAGTCATTGGCTGTCGATGCGTACCAAAGAATCACCGTCGGCCTTTCTATTTCAACCTAAATTTCAAGGAGTATGCTAGTCCCGGTATTTCTGTCAGCTTTCCTATCTTGCTGGACTTTTCTCATCATCATGTGGACTCAATGTTTTGTACTTGCACGGAGTAGGTATTTGTGACTAGCACGAAGCCCCTTTCTTCCCTTTCTTGGTATTTGGTGTCCACGCCCCTCGTTGCCAGTTCCATTTCTTGTCGTAGCCTACCCTCCCTCTCGCCTTTAGTTTCCACATGGGTGAGCAGGATGGGCATCGCTGATGCCCAACACTGCACATGGACACCTCGTACCTTGCAGTAGTATGATAGAGACCCTCTCATTACCCAACCACCCCCTTCTGTGCCATGTCACGTTGCGCCGTCTCTTATTCTTGCTCCCTTCTCCACCAATACCAGCCTTATTATAGTTGAACTGGTACCTGCTTCTCTAGGTTGAGATGCTCACGCGTCCCTTCTCTTCGTCTCTCTTTCTCTCTTGTGCATTTATCCTGAACTCTTTACTGTAAAAGACTGCAAGATTTCTTCGTGAAAGGATCTCCATATAGAGATGTCGTCTTCTTTGACTTATTTCTGTTCCGCAAGTCAGCCCAAGGCAATTAATCAAACGAACCCTCGCTATTCTAATGTATTCTTTCTTTCTAAATTTATAGTATTCCGAGGTCATTTGCAGCTACGGAGTATGTGTATGTGGGAGAAATAAACTGGCCAAATCAGCTTGTCTATGTTCCTGGATGAGTAGTTCTAGGTCATGCCATGCAGCACGCTACCGAATCAGGTACCCTTTCGTGTCCAGCGAGGTTATCATTGGTCTGAAATTAAAATCGCCTCTCAAAGTGGATGGATTCTTTGGAAACTGTTATGAGCCGTCACTACTTGGTTCCTCAGCGGGGAAAGGCACAGGAGCTGGCCGGAGAAATTGGAGAAATTGGATGTGGTACGTGTCCCGCTCATGCTGCCGTATTAGTAGCGCAACTGACTCTGAATTGCCCACCTTCATATTAGTGCAGACCTGGAGGGCAATTCTTGGCGTCTGCTCCAGCTGTCTTGTCGAACCCGTCTTTCGTCTTTCGTGGCGAGTCCCATGATAGACGTGGAGAGTGCCTTTAAAGTGTATCCACTACAAAGCGCTTGTTCTCGTTTGTGCATTTTGTAGAGAGGGCTGGGTCGTAATCGTGGGAGTGTTCGCCTTATCACAGACTCTCATGTCGATATCTTGATCCTAGCAAGTCCAAATGTATTCCAGGCCATGTAACGAGACATCGTGGTAGACGAGTAAGCTGCGGAGGCTAGATTGATCCGCATCCGCTTCACTCATGCCTTGAGCTAGCTATGCAAAATAAGAGGGCCACTAGAACGAAGACGTTGTGGTAAAAGAAAAAGACCCGAACAGATCGAGTATGTACGGGTGGGGTAGGTCGAGACCGACTGTTGTGCCATGTTGAAAATTATGCAGCCCGCAAGCGAGCTTTCCGTAAACTGTATTTGAAGGATGGAGAGGGAGGCAAGAGAAGTTCTAAAGACGGTTTGCATGATGAGAAAAGTGCATTAAAAATCACTTTCCACTCTAAAGGTGTGCCCACAGGGTCGAGGGACACATCCACAAAGGTTGATATGATAGAGAAGTGACTAGTGCCGTATATCATGGCCTCGCTCAAAGCTCTCCATCGATAACACTGGTAATTGAGCAACTTTGAGTTGGGTTTGAGAGGGGCCTGGTCAGAGTAGAGGCGCACAAACGAATCGACAAATATGTTCCAACTCTACCTAGTTCGACCCCGTGCACAAGGCTCAAAGTCTTGGGGGAGCAAGTGACAAGGCAGCGCCGGATCGCCGGGGCGTCAGCCGGCAGCCCGAAATTCCTCGCCAGAGTTGACTGGGGAGGCCCATGAGAAAAATTCATGTGATCAGACTTGACAGCATACAGGGCGTTTCTCAGAAGGAGGGCGTGTCGGTGGGTGTGGGCCGCAGAAATTTCTGTCGGGTTGATGGACTCGTTATGCAATGAAAGGCGGCTTGATATTAGGAGATGTCCTGGATCAGGTGAACGCATTCACTCTGACTGGATGCGGGTAACTAAACAGGTCATCCTCGGCCGGATTGGGTACATGAAGATACAGAATAATATATTTCGCTTGGGTAAGAGTGGGGGAAGCTGGATTGACAATATCCTTTAGCCGTGGCGATGTGCTTGGTGGGAACTTTATGCTTTGAGGTATCAAGTATTGAGTCAAGCCAAGCTGATAGGACTTTTGTACTATGTATTGGCGAGAGTGGTCAAGACGGAAGGAAGCCAGGTTCGCCAAATTCATATCCCGATGATACGCGCAACCGATGAGGTGCACGAGGCGGCGAGATCTCAGCGTATGCGACGCAGATATCACAGCCATACAGACATATGGTACTGATCTGGGATGCCTTCCCCGTCTAACTGATAATCAAGGGTAGAATGAAAATAGCAAAGCATAGCCAAGGTGACCATCGTGGCTCAGCTGGTCAGCTCTTCGTCAGCAGCGAAAGGATTTGAAGAGGGCGATGCCACGGCATAAACATCCTGGAGGAGCGACTGCCAGCTGCGGGGTACACCTCGTGTAGAGTAAGAAGACGATTCTCACTCGCCTCCGGGACAAGAGTTGAAGGAAAGCTAGCGCAGCGTAGAAAGTCTCGACTGCGTACATGCCTGAAAAACCCCCGACCAGATGTTCAGGCATTGTCCTCCTTGCCAAGGAATGTGCAGCCATGGTGCGAAGGCCCGGGTTTCTTCTTTCAATCATTCCCCTTACCCTGGTGGTTCATGAAACTGAGACAGCAGGTGGCGAAATGGGTTTCCAGATCAGTGGGTGGACGTAGAGGAAAGGTGGGCGGGAGTATGGTGATTGGCTACCACGCGACCCTACCACTATTGACCCATTTGTATTATGTGCATAGCACGCGCTGAGCTTGCTCTCCACGCGGCAAGGAATACCAAAATCGGTGAGGTGCCGATGATTGAGAGGTTCTTGCCGAGCACCCCGCCGTTTATTCCAGCAGGCCAGGAACATTTTGCTTCCCACAGGTCATTAAGCCTCTAATCATAGCAGTGGTCAGTATACAAAGATAAAAATGAAAAAGAGAGAGAAGGAAAGCCACCCTACATGCTCTACTCCGAATCATGGAAATGAATGGAGAAGAAATAGGCGTCACCAGTTCGTTGCTAGTGGTGTGCTACATGTTACTATTACCTGTTTCTTCCTCTTATTCCTGACCTTATTCGTCGTTCCCAAAGCTCGCTAGAATATGACACGGTGTGGTTGCCTCGCTCTAGCTAGATGGATGGGAAACAATCGGAAAACTCATCGACTCTGTGCCGCACGTCTACCAAGGCAGTCTGGTGTGGTGAAGTCGCCAGGCAACTAGCACCGGGTAGGCCATTGATCCGATCAATGCTTATGTTAGGCAAGAGTGAAAGTTCGTTCTAGCTATCGCCGTTACGGGGCATTGTTGGCCCGTGAGAAAAGCCAAAGTAATCGCTCTGACTAGGAGGCGGTGAGGTGCACGTCACAGCACAATATGGCATTCTTGAGAGCGCTGATTGTCGCTGGCAGGGTTCCTTTTTGGCGGATTCATGCCGCACGTAATACCCGAGAGACAGCGTTATGCAGCGCGTTGCGGGTGACAGGCCGGCTCGTGTGAAGGCGGGTCAGCGTCGAGACGATGGTGCTTTGTGCCCCTCAACGACAAAGTATTTCTTAGAGGTAAGATAACCCGACCATACGTACCTACAGTTGTTGGCAATTGATACCTCATCTGACTAGCTTTTGATGGATTGCATGACTGGAGCGGGGAGGAAGTGGAAGAGTGCATCGAAGAAGCCAAGCGCTCTGTCCAATAGCAGCGGCTCGTTGAGACGCAAACAAGTTTGAAGATAATGAAGTCATCTATCCCAACCATTAGTTGGAAGCCATAGGATCGTCTGTTGTGCCAGATGAGGGAGGTCTCGAAGACCAATATCCCAAAAGTGAAGAAAAAAACCGAAAATAGGCTGTCAATTGGCCTCGAGTTGGAAGTTGGAAGGATGGATAGGGGGAAAGAGCCAGCAAGGCAAATCTCTTGCCTGTCTCAATTCTAGTACGCATTGCCAAACGAGTTCCTAAAACATGAACTGTCTCAAAAAAGCTTAGGGCCTTTGTTGCCTAGACTTCGCTAGAATGAACAGTATGGTAATACTGGACATTTAGGGCTTGACCGCTTTTTTCGGCTGGACTAACCGTCGGACCGCCCCCCACCAGGCACTGCCAGAAGCCTAAACCAATTCACTACCGAAGGGCAAGATGCAAGTTTCAACACCAACAACCCGTCAAGTGGCTGCGCTGCGATACCGCAAGTGTCTAATTGCAAATGAGTGAATTAAATCTCCGGTTTCATTCCACAAGAAGCAAGACGCACGAGAGGCGCAGCAGATGTGCATCCAAGTTGCTGCTGCCACCTGACCTCGCAGATGTCATGACTATCAGGACGGGCTGGCTCCATTCGGATGCGACACAAAAGCAGCACACTACTCCGTACTCCGTACATGAAAGGAGGAGCTTGGGGGCTCGGGTTGGGGGGAACCCAATTGCTCGACAGATTAACTTTCCTCGAGTAACGTAAACACGATACGATGCCAATGCGAGAAAAGAAGGAAGAAGAAAAGAAGAGATCCAAACTCTAGCCCTCGAAGCCAGCCAGATCCAATGAAGCGAGAATGATTGGTTCTCCGACGCCGCCAAAACCATCTACATACATACTAATAGCCACACGATGCACGCTTCTGCAAGGGACCAAAGCAAAAGCGCCCCCCCTTTAATGTCTAATGTCAGAAACCCAATCATTTGTGTCACCACAGTGCAACCAGGAACAGCCGTGGCGTTGAAGAAGCGGGACGCCGCTCTACATCCTCTTCTTTACGCCACCACATCTTTTACACGAGAAATACCGCAGGTTGTATGACGCGCAGGGTAGCATGCACAGGGTACGAGCATGGCAAATTCAGACAAAAAGTGGACTGTCCGCCCCCCATCCTGATGCTTTATTTTCTCATGTCTTGTTAGTCGTCCTGTTGTGACCCCTACACCAAGGAAATATTGATGCAGACGTCGGCATCGCCATGGCATCATAGGATGGGCTAAGTTGTCTCTCGCCTGCTATTTTTATTTTGCATCTTTGCATCTTTGCCCCTTTTTCTTGCGTTCTTGGGTTTATACACCCGAGATCTATTTTCCACACGAACGCACATGCATAAGCTGGCTCCTCACAACTGGCGCAATTATTGATTCCAGAAGGCGATCGCCTCAAGGTTGGAGGGCTTCCCCGCCTTATTTTAGCGGGCGGTCATTTGGGATGTTTCATGCATCTAGACGCTCATTTGGACAACATGGATGGTTCGGGTGGTCTATTCACACGCTGCCATTCCGGCAAACCCCCAACACATAATTATTCTCGGGGTGTGTGCCTGCTTCGAAGGTGTGCAAAATTAAGGATAGCTTAGCTGGTCCCAACACACGGGATGCCATATCACTTTCATATTCTCTGGAATCGAATCGATGTGTACTCCGTAGTGAGGGAAAGAACTTGACTGGCCTGGCCACCGCGGGTTGATTGCCTCCCATTTCCTAATACGGCCTTTCCGTCATTCATGGAGCCGATCCGTACCCAACATGAACAAAGTCTGGAGAAACCGTCTCATGTCTTCCCCCCCCCGCTCAACTACCAACAAAGCATAATCTCCCAGCTTCTCGTTGTGACTCTGTTGGGCTTTCACCGCTCGTCAAGTCGAGCCCCCCGCCTCCCTCACCAGGTTCGCAGGGACAGCCACGGGCAGACGCTCGGTCCAATTTTACCAATTGAAGTGATGCAGCGAATGGGGTTTATCGCTCACCTCCGCTGTTGATTATGCCTGGAGGGGTCCAGGACATGAGCTCCGAGCCGCCATAAGGCAGACGGAGCATGCATATGGTGGAAGTCGCAAAAGGAATGGCAACTGTCGATTTCGAGTTGTCCAGGAACTTTTACGAGAATGCATCCGAATCGCAATGCAAGCCAGGATGGCCCCTGTAACCAACATCGTGCCTACAAGGAACTAGGAAAGGATAGCAGAGGCGTTGGAAATCTTCCGCGAATAATATTATTGTTGTCAAGCCTCTTGGTTTCACCAGCTGGCCACCAAGAGGAGTGGAGATGGTTGTGCCAGCAGGATCCCAAACTCCAGCCGCTCTGAGAGGCGTGGTCTTGTCCTCCCCCCATTGCGTCGCCCACTCCCTTCTCTTATTCAGGGTCGTGTGGTTCGCACATGCAGCATGCCAATGTGCTACATGATATTCATCTCAGTACGAAGGCGATGATAGATCTCAAGTCTCATGGCAGTAGCGGGGCCAGGCTGACGTTGGCAATAGGGGGGATGGTTCACTGGTTTTTTTTTTTTTTTTCCTTTTTTTGCTGCTGCATCGTTTTCTTTTCTTTTGGATGCGAGGCCAGGCCACCTAGCGAAATTCTCCATGCGAAAAATCATCGCATGCATCGCTACTGGACGCAGGTACGAACAATGAGAGACCTCGCCCGCGCCACCACCCCACCGAAAGACGAGACCACTGTAAGTCCCTCGCCCCGGCCTATTCGCCCATTGTTTTCGGGCCCTTCGGTCCCTTCGGGAGCCACGTCTCAGCCCACGAGCCAACGAACCTTGTCAATTCGATTAGGTTAGGTTCCGCTCCGCCAAAGAAAGAAAAAGACAAGTACCCCTCCTTTCCCGCGCATATGGGAAACCAAGCATGGTGGCATGGCTACACATCCCCGAGACAAAAATCCCTAGAGGCAAGAAAATAAGAAATAGAAAATAAGAAATAAGAAATGAGAAACGGAACACAGAAAAAAAATATGATGAAAATAATGACTACGGCAAGTGTGTGCTCTCCGAGACAATAAGATTTTCGTACCACACAGGCCCAGCTTTGAAAAGACACACATTCAAAGATCGTTCCAGGTTCAAAAGGCGCAGATCTAATACTCTTATTTTTCTTTCTTTTTGTAACCAGTAGGCTTTGTTTAGCACATCCTTGTTCGCGTGGAACAGAATTAGATGCATGTCTTCCTCGGCCTCCCGAACCAATCCTGTCAAGTTTTCAGGCACTGTAGTCTTATCTTTGTGTCTTTCTCGCAACCTCGTATTCTGTGACACCATCACATTTCAGACCGATCTAATGCCGTGAACGATAGGGGCGGAGACTAAAAAAAAACACTCTAGGTTATCCCTTCAATTTGGTTTGACACTTCAGCTAGTTCTCATATTGACTAACTGTATCACTTCAACCTTCAGGTCTTGTAAGATCGTCTGGGGGGTGCATCGAAACGGGCGTCAGTCTTGGGGTTCATTTCATCTAGCATTGGCCATGGCCTGGCCTGGCCTATGCGTGAAACTCCTCCAATTCGTTTGCTTTTTCCCCATACACTGCCCTCCATCTCGGTAAATATGCCGACGGAAGCGTGTACCCTTCATCGACGAGTCCGGGGAGCTATACTGGGAATGAAGTGCGATTAACCCAAAAGTGACTTTAGGAAGAGGGGATAGTCTCCATCTTGGCGCGGCAAGTTCTGGTGGTGCTGAGAAGGATGTTTGGAATGGTGTGATATCAGCGATAGGGGATAGTGTTGCTGTCCTGTAGCAGTTTTCAAGCTCAAATTTAGTGCCTTTAGTTGACTGTTGCGCGAAACAAAATTTGAATCATTCCACATTTGTCACTTCTGGAGAACAGGAAGAAACCGATAAAGATGTCAATGGCGGGAATCAAAGAGTGCCAGGCATGTTTTAGTGGAAGAAGAGCCTGAAGAAAGTCGTAACAAATGCCCCGAATTAGTGTGGAGCATGCCTGGAGATAGCTGGTAGAAGCCCATTGAAGGCCAGGCCAGGCCAATAAGATAGCCCAATTGACAACCGCTCTCTCCAATATAAGACATTAAAGGAAAAGTGACAATCGAATTAATCAAACCTTTTTTACTTCCCTCTCCCGCCAAATTGAGTCCATTGTACATGTGCGCACGGTATTATTAAGGAGATAAAATCCCACCCTACCCCAGGTTTTACCACACAGTAATATCCGGCACCCCTTGTTGAAACTCTTCAGCAGCTTCGACGTTTCTTCGTTTCTTCTGACAGAAAAGTTCCCAGATATTTTCTAGCATTGCTGGTAGTATTTACCAACCCGGAGCATTTCTTCATTTCTGTCCCTATTCCCGATACAGCGGCCTTGATTCTCCGGTCCTTTACAACGGCGGTCTGACCACGTAATTTTATGCCAAGCTATATGGGGCACGTAATGTCTGTCCAATTGCGGATAAAAAAGGGATGAGGATCACCAAGGCTGATCACTCATCTTAGTCTTCTTTTAGGGAACACCATATAAACAGTTGGCCCCCAAGTCAACCACGGCGACACCGGTGCATGAGTAGGACCAAATCTGAAATTTGAGAACTGTCTGGCGAGGCCTGGGTTGAACGGAGATGAGTGTATCGTATCATTTGTGATTGAAGCTCGACTATTATCATCCATTCGGAGGATAATTTGATGAAAGGGGCAAGACCCATCATGCCATTGTCAAGTGTAACGTAAGGAGGCCAGCTGTCATGATATTTACACAGTTGAAGTCAATTGTATGGGTTTGTACCTGCATTCGGGTTTGACAGGATTGGTTAAAAAATATGTAACTTGTCCCAGACACTCGGCTTTATTGACGCTTGATTGAGAAGCACAGTTTGAATTCTGTACGTATGGTAAGTCGATTGCGCCCCTTTATTATGTTTAGAGCATGTCTGTTCTGTCCCTAACCTGTTTGAAATCCCTATTCTGGACTAGCTGCCCACAATTAGAGATTTGACAGATCTGTCAGGTCCCCTCAAGTAATAAGCTAACATGGGCCTTAACCAAAGTCTTACTTTGGTTGGCTAGACCCCGCCAAAGTTGAAGGGCAGGGAAGGTGGGAGATCGGCCAGAGAGCCGCGCCCCGCCGGCCCCGAAAAGAGA
The DNA here is from genome assembly GCA_019925285.1 of Graphium sp. VPRI43844. Classification (NCBI taxonomy): domain Eukaryota; kingdom Fungi; phylum Ascomycota; class Sordariomycetes; order Microascales; family Graphiaceae; genus Graphium; species Graphium sp. VPRI43844. Next base: position 25,922 of record JADHKT010000027.1, on the reverse strand, counting down.
AATATGAAACCCTGCACCATAATCGATCAGCAATCGTCCTTGGAGAATAGTGGTTCAGAAGGGACAAACTGCGTATAATGACGGGGCGAAAAAGAGGCACAACACAGTAGTCAGGGCCTCATAGTTTGAATTTGAGGCCGAAAAGTGATGCTTCGCAGGCTTTGGTCGCGAATCGAACCAGCGATGTGCACGATGTCAGAATACCCTGTACAAGTATGGAGTACGAGCACATCATATGTACCTTGTACCCCCTCCAATTTCAACGTAGTATCTCGTGACATTGTGCGGGGACGAACTAAGGTACCATTTATGAGCAAGGACACACCAACCCATCCACCAACGCACTTAACTGGTCATAAGCTACATCAGATCATAAGCCAGACCATAGCGTCTTCTCACTTATTGGACGCAGCTTCCTTCCTCTCTAAGGGAGGAAGGACGCGGTACCTTCGACAAAAAGGACACTGTACCGGGTCCAGCACGTGGCTTAAGCAGTGAAATCCATCGTCAAGCTGGGGGGTCGGGGGGGATTTCCGTTGCAGCAGATCCCCATCAGGGTAGGCGTCATCTCGAAGCCTCAAGGACTGTCGATCTCTTCGGCCCCCAATGTCAAGCAAGACTCCCCAAGGAACGGTGGCCAGCGAAGCACTTCTTTGTGCCCGGACAGGCCTAGTGCATCTTCTCGCTGCATATGGCTGGCCATCCTGCCATTCTCACTCTTCTCACTCGTACCAAATCAGCCTACGGATGTTCGGATATTCGGGGGCAGTTCCAGCCACCATGTGGAGATCAACGTGGGATGGCACCTTGGGCTTTCCAGAAACGTAATTCTGTGGCTACGGCTTAGATTACCGCCTGCTCCCCACCGCCAAATTTGCCCAAGCAGCTCTTGAAACCAGCAAAGGCTGGCCCCAGTGTATTCATAGTCTTCATTTCTCGCCTTGCTCCTCAAATCTCGGCCATTTCTTCCTGGGTATCACTGGTTGTGGATGTGGGCGTCGTGAGACGTGTAGCAGCGTGCTAATTAATCTGCTAAACGCTAGGTAATAATATGCCGTACGGAGTATGGAGAGCGCTGGAGAAAAAAGGGGGGTTTACCAAAGAAGGGATATCACACTCCGTTGCAGAGGGTTAGGTTCCCAACGAGACGGCCTCTGGTTGCCTTCCTGTCTCTGGGGTACGAAATAACGTCTTTCGAGAAGAGGAGCAACAGAGCGGGGAAGGCGCAGAAGAAATCAAACGATTGGGTCCAGTATTCTCCCTGTCTATGATGAAGGAGCGCCATCGGCCCAATTCCGGGACTGAGGATTTAAGGTGGAAGAGTTTCTTTTGGACAGACGATGCTAAAACATTGTCATAATAGCGGACGACGGGGATGGGGGAGGAAATGCTCCCACTCACATAGGGCAGCATTCTATTCTCGAGGAGGAGGGGCAAGGTTTCTGGCTTGTCTTCGATGAGGGGAAAGGGGAGATCGAGATGCTGACCTCATTTCATCCTCTCATTTACAGGAAGGAACCAAAAGAAAGACCAAATACATGGCATGGGGCTGCAACATGCGAGTATCGCCATCCTCAGAGGGAAGGAGATGCGACACGAGAGGGATGGAAGCAAGGAAGGCGCACCACGAGAAATGTGGCAATTGCAATGCACGATGAACCCTGCTGTAAATTCTGGACATGTTATGTCTTCCCGGTGCTACACACCATGATGTCCTCTAGATGGCCGAAGCATTGCAGAAGAGAATTTCTACGTCCGTTTCCCCCTTCCTGTCTGTTTCTCAGCCCTTTCGTTGTTCTTACCCACCTCGGTTGTCCCTTCCCGCATTTCCATGCCCATGCCCAGCTCCCCGGCTTGGTCTAAAAAAGTTCGCTCGCTTCTCGCTCAACCCCGCATGCCATTCGCCCCTTCCAAATAAGCTCCTCGTTTCGCTAACCCAATTTGTGAAAATATGATGGGAATGGAGATGTTCTGTGCATTGGACTATTAGGATTTACACATACACCATATTCTGTACGGAGTAGGTAGTGTTGAAGAAAGATATCATTAGTCTGCTTCATATTCTGCTAAGCATCATCTATCCATTTTTTTTTTCGTTTCTTGGGTCCTCCCCGATCCCCTCGAAATCTGGCATGTCTCCCGTCTATTGCCCCTGGGCCTGGCACCTGTGGATTCCCACCCCTCCCCCACCCCCCTTGCAATAACACACGCCCCCTGGCTGGCCTCTTCATTTCTTCGCTGTCCGCGCCCCAGAAAACACTTAGGCTGGCCAGGCCACACCCTTCTGTCATGCGTTCTTTCCCTTGCCAGAACTTGAAGTCATGGGATTATTAGAGGATTGGCAGGCGCAGGCGGAGCAGTTTCCTGTGCAGTAGCCAAAAGCTGGAAGAGAAAGAGGCCTACAAACTTGGGCTCTAGCTTTCAAGTTCCCTTGTCTGTCCCAACTCTTCCACACTCCACACTTCCACCCCCCACCACTGTCCACTCACACCCTCTTGGGCATTCCGTCCTTAGATCATTGCTTCTGCTTTTTTTTTGTTTCCACTTCCTTGCCGTACACCATTTTCCTCTCGAGGGCAGATCGATGCAACCTTGGCGTATACGGCTGTGGGCTTGAAATGCCACTATTCATTTCTTAGTCCCTCGAGTCCCTTTCCAATACTTCATGAGAAGCATGTAACGAAAGTGTTGCGAGTCTGCTATTCACTCGAAGAGATGGGCAAATACCAGAGCAGGCTTGGGTAGATGCCTTGCCAGGGAAGACCGCATTTCGGAATGGCCATGCATGCCTTTCCTTGAGCTTCTTAATGCATGCGGTGTCACGGCTCGGCCAAGCAGCCAGTTGACGGGACGCCCTGTACATTTTACCAGAGAGAATGGGCGATTCGGAGGGAGTGACAAGGCACCAAGCAAGTACTCCGTAAACTCTCAAGGCATTATCCATTCAGCCGAAGTCTTATCGACCAGCGCGTGTCCAATATAGCCCTAACACTCTTCACGACTTTGCTTTCTCAAGCCTTCAGTCTGGTGTCTGCCCCCCTCCCAATGGAGAGGCTAGTACCAGTCACCCACGAAGGGTATCTGTGGTTCGGCCCCGTCTACCCTCGGGATAGCATCAACTCGATATGGGTCCTCATTCTCCACTGCTCGCAGGCAAAGACGTACGGCTTTCTCGAAAAGACGTACCTTCAAACAAGTCTCGACAGCTCCACACCCCTCAATATAACCACTGTGTATCGGTGGTCCCAAAGTACCAGATACAGTTCTGCAAACTTGGTTCGAACTGGGGGTCCCTCTATCCATATCCTGCATGCTCTAGTCTTTCTTCTTAATCGGCCGTGCAGGCCCTGCTCCTTGATTCGGATTCTCCCAGGCTCGATTACTCCGGGAGGAGGGGGGCGGCCATATTCGATTCGCTGGTATTGTTCCCGCATTCTCATGATCAATGGTTGTGGTAGCAGAGTGCGGGTTCCTTTCTTCGAGGCGCCTTGTTAGTATCACCGTACTTTTCTTATTTCTCTTCACCCTCCCCCCGACCACAATGGAACCTTTTCGCAACCAAACCATTGTGCTTGACCTCTCCCGCCCATCTCCAGCTGACCCCGCCATTCGCCATCTGTTCAGTACCCACCCTCGAAGGACTATACATACCTCGAAGCCCCTGCCTCGTGAAACCTGGGGAAGGCCACTCTTCTCTGTTGTGCTTCACCCAAGTCACTCTCTCTCGCCCCTCTCTCCCAACCCGCACGCAACTCTTAAACGTCTTTCGTTCCCTTTTCATTACTCGTCCCCTCCTGCTAAGGAGCGTACCGTTGCTGTCAAGTCTTTCCCGTATAGACTGCGGTTTTGCCTTTTCTTCTTCCGTTTCACCTCTCGTCATTCTCTTCGTCTTTACACAGATCCCCAGGCTGGTGACCATTGCCCCCCACCTTTTTGTTCTTATATTTAAACACGCCCACCTCTCTCTCGCTCCCAGTCTCTCAGTACATAGCTGCTAGGGTTACCCTATCCTGCCTCCTGTCTTCGACAACTGGACCATCTTGCTCGTCTACAGCTCCATTCTTACACCAGTCCTCTTGATTTGCTCACATATTTATATGTAGTTCTTTCCCCACTCGATAACCCTCTTGTCCTGCTGGGTTTGATCTGCATTCGGCAACAATATCCAGGGCTTTTTCCACTCCAGCTTCATCTGGCTTCCACGAATATCACTTGCGTACCACTCACTCCCTTGCCTTTGATTCCAGGCACGGCATTCCGTGGAAGGCCCGTTCACTGGGCCGCCATACCCCTCTCTCTATTAACCGTACCCCAAGGAACGCGGGACGAACAAAATAGGCACGAGTGCCTAAGTAGAAATCTATTAGTCGAGCCCGCCCATCGTCATTGTCCTCCCAATGCTTGTCTCCAGGCAATGTGACAGTGAGCACAACAACTGGTCTTTTCCCAAGTTCGAGACCACTTATCACAAGTCTGCGAGCTCTCCACGCATGTCGAACCACTTCGAGACCCCGTTGTCGTCGCAGCCTGATTGGCAAGGGCAGTATTCATACCTGCCCCCATCAGAGAGCTCCATTTTCGGCCAGCCATACGAACATGGCAACGACCATTCGGAGGCTGCGCAGCCCAGGTCCGCCGGAAACGCGAATGCGTCGCTTGAGTTAGCCATTAAAACTGAACAGCCTTCACTTCTCGAGCCTCTGCGTCGCGGATTTGATCCCCTCGGGCTTCGCCAGGGAAAGCTCCCGTCCCCCACCCCGGAAAATTCTGATGTTCAGCCCGACCAATATGCGCCCAAGCCCTCTGACACCAATCAAGACAATGCCCTTGTGCAGCCAGATTCGTCCACACTCACCATAAATACAAACTCATTACCACCAGTATCGGCGATACCGCTCCCCGCAGACACGAAAACACTGCATTTAGGGCAGTCCCATACTGACCCAACGACGCATGGAGAGGAAGATGACGAGCTGCTGGATGACGAAGACATGGTAGAGGGCGGGGCCACCTCCCAATCACAGACTGCTGCCGAGCGCACGGCTCAACGGCGAAAGATGAAGCGCTTCAGGTACGATGATCTAGAACCTTGAGCGCGCACACGAGAAAGCTTTGACTAACCCAAATCCGCCATCTGTCCTAGGCTTACCCATCAACAAACTCGGTTCCTGATGAGTGAGTTTGCTAAACAACCTCATCCTGATGCCGCGCACAGGGAACGACTGTCAAGGGAAATTCCGGGACTTAGTCCTCGACAGGTCCAGGTCTGGTTCCAGAATAGGTTGGTGCATCTTTATATCCCATTCATTCCTGAAAGAAATGCACCTTCGGCAACACGTTTCCTTTTAAGCATGTCCAAAAAGCTTGTTTCTGACAAATTAGTAGGAGGGCCAAGATTAAGAGGCTGACGGCCGATGACCGTGAGCGCATGATCAAAATGCGTGCAGTTCCAGACGACTTCGACAATGTCAGTGCTTTGCACTCACCATATGGAGCAGTGCACGGACTGGGAACACCGATCACCTCTCCGGTAGACTTCGGCACCTCATCCTACGCCGATCATATGATTCGCCCTCTCATGGTAGATGTACGTCGAGCGGAGGGTGACGAGCATATTTCCCCAACGGGACTGAGCCCAGCCTTTGGCAACATTGGCTTTACTCCCACTGGAAGCATGAGCAACCCCGACATTATTTCTCCTCTATCCCCAACATCAAATGACCGCTATTACAACAACCACATGTCTGCACCTCTGAGCGCTGGTCCGAGAAATTCCAATCCATATGGCCGGCAGGGCATGATGGATGGATCCCTTCAAGGTCAGAACCGTCAAGGTGTTCGCGCCCTACAGCCCTTGCAACTACGCGAGACTATGAGCCGCTCTCGATCCGAAAATCTTCAATCTCCTTTGCGTTCCAGTATGTCCTGGAAGGGGGACACTATCGATTACTCGACATACCCCGGCAATGGAAGTCCCCAACAAATGGGCCGAAGTTCGGCAGTATACCAGCCGGAGCAAATCAATGTTTCGTCGGCCCCGATGGGCTATGATTCGAATGCATATTCATGTAAGTCTAGGGAAGATGCCGATTTTCTACATGCAATTGTCACTCGATTCATTCTTCTCTCACTTCTCTGTGGGACGCTTTTCTCAAGACACCAATACTAACTGCACCCTCTGTGTAGCCAACACTGTACAGTCCCCCGTCGGCATAGGATATCCGAGCATTCAGCCAAACCAAAGCCGAAACTCTCGCCTCCGAGCTGCCTCGGCAAACTTGCCTCTTGGCCTTGACATCCGAAACCAGTATCGCTCTATCAATACGAACCAGCCAACAACCCCAAGGGTATCGGGCTCCTCATACAGCGCAACGACTTACACTGCGAGTTTCCCCTCGGCACCTCTCACAGCACCCATGGACTTTTCCATGGCACGCAGCACAAGCACAATGAGGTCCGGGACACAAGATTACTCGATGCCCCAAATGAGCGCCCCCATTGCACAGCCGAACGACTTTTCTCAAGCTTTCCAAGCTAGCTTGTCTAGCCCAACATCCCGGACGCCTATAAGAGACTCGTTTAGCGGCTCGCTCCACCAAGAACAACGGAATGATGGTTATGGCGAAGAAATAGGCGCAAATCCTCTCAAGCGGAAAGCCAGCTACTCGTCACTTTCAGGAAATAACACTGCCTCAACTTCAGGAACCTCCTCTCACTCGATATACGGAAGCACGTCATGATACTGTGTTTTCCAATTTTCCGGCAGCCGAAGTAGGTTTGTTTGACAGCAGGGCCTGTCTTTGCCTTGCCTTCCTGCTTGGTTTTCTATTTCCTTTGTGCTTCTCTTCGTCCAATTATCCCGGCGTCCGTCACTTTGTCATGATGGGAGGCCTGTTGCGTGCGTCAAATACGCTTTTGTTTTATTCTTATTTGGCCTAGTACATTCGTCTGAATGTTGTTTTCACGACTCGATCCTAGCACCAGATCGTACCTCCTCCCAAATCGCGAGCAACCACAATCGCATTGTTATGATATACGTTCCAGGGAATCCTGCTCTCTTCTTCTCTTATAAAATTTCAACAATCAATTTATGAATCAATACCCATCTTTTATGTTTTCCCAACTTGTATCTTCTCTATGTTGCCCTCCTTGGCTTCTCCTCCGAATCCTGAAAATGCAGAATTCATGTCAAAGCCAATGAAATTGATCTATTAAATCTCTACTGATCCCGATCCGTACAAGATATTCCTCTTACTTTAACAGCCCCGGCATTGAGTGTTTTACCACATAGCTGGAACATTAATTGATTAACATTCTCCAATATTTCTTCGTTTTCATTCAAGAAACATATTGAATGTCGGACTCCTTGACCTGTGCTCGAGATACCATGAAACCACCTGTGTAACCATATTAAGATGCGGCTTTAGAGTTACGAGGTAGTAAGCAGTCAAAAAGCTGTGTGTGTGGAGGAGGCAAAGGAGAGCTCCTCCTCCCTCTGCAAGTAATTTGGGCAACAGCTTCCCCGCAATCTGTCCCGGGTTTGTGTCCTTTGCTTCTGCGCGATGCAAAGAGCAAAAGAACAACCCCTTCTCCCCGCAGCCGTCGACCAGCCAGGCCCCGCTCGTCTGTCTCTATGTCCTGCATATTGGCTCGACTTCTGCGCAAGACTTAGACCTTCTATCCACGTTTCGAAATTGCGGAAAAGGTGACCGAAGAGCCAGGCTCGGAGGGGAGTCTGCATTTTTTCTACACTTCGATATATTGGCTTTTTATCATTTTAGTTCCTTCCCATACAGCAGTAGTAATGAACAGGGGACCCTTCCTTTCATCGAATCTGCGGATGGTCTCTTTCTTCTTTCTATCCGGTCTAGACAAGATGAGCATTTGCAATTCCTTTTTCGATCACGAGCAGCACTTGATAGTACTGTAGACGGAAAATATGCTTCTTTTTTTTTTTTTTTTAATATAGCGTTCTTCAGAGTTAATGCAAGTCTAGCCGGTCACATGGAACCCTGTGATTGGCATGACGATCTGCATTGTTGAAGGGACTTATTCAGAAGGCTTCCGATCAGATAATTTATCTTGTTCGGCATTGTACATTGGTCCTCCACGCTAAATTTTCTTCTAGACCACTGGCAGTCACATAAATGGTTGATGTCTTGCAGGAGGTGAGATGCTTATAATTGAAGAATTGTTATAGCATTGCACACATGTGTATATGTCCCTGAAGTTATCATGAAATCAATTCAACACAGCTCACAATGGGTTTAGGAGCAAGAGGATCTCCGTCGGTGATCACCAGGGTTCGATTGTCAGCGTAACCAAGCTAAAGGACATGATCTTCCACACCGCGAATGTTAAGGGATGCATTGGATCGGAGGAATATGTTCCACCTTTCGGAGGATATTCTGATCGTCGCTCACTTCATACTCCATCGACAAGTCAGAAAGGGGAAGATCGGCCAGGAACACCCTGGATGTTGAGGGCACTGGGGGTTAGTCACAGTGGCGCCTTTCCAGCATGGGAAGCGGATAGAACTTAGGAAAAATGCGTGTCTCTTGAGTACTACTGTCGAGTTTTTTTTTTCCCTTTGTTTTCCTGGTGGTTGTGTACTATGTGTGCCGTCCAATATGAAGATAGATGGGGATATGTCGATAGGGCTAAGTTGCAAAGTACATTAAATTTCTACATGGCATGTCACTCTGCATAATACAAGGGAAGCTTTGCTATTGAGATTTAGTTCATCGTGTTTGCGCCGGCCATCGCGGAAGAGCGAATGAGAGGAATGAGAGGTCTGGCGATACTCCGCATCCGATGCAGATATGATGTAGAGAGTGAGGAGTAGGTATGCAAGGTACGGAGTACAAACGGCTACATGATATCAGGCCACACTATTGAATGTAAAAAACAGAGTCTTCCTTGTCACATTGGCTCGTCACATTGGGAATGACTTGGTGGTGTGGAATATGTACAATGATATTGTCCGATTGAGTGTGGAGAAGGAAGACCCTTTGGCTTAGTCGGATGTGAGTGCCGAAAACATGGAGGTAACTGTAGGAGGTAACTGTACTCCGTAGGTGTAGTCCAGACGGCACAGGCGTGTGTTAGCATAGATTAAAAGGAAGCCCGGATGCTTGTCCAGTAGGTCACATTTCCTGTTCTGTCAGAAATGTTACCAGGGCGTGTGTGTCAATCAATGGAAAGACAGTGGGGGACTGTGATATAGGATATAGGGTGATAGAAGGGATATTGAAACGAGCATCACAAAGAGTAGCTGTACAGAATACCCTACCCTTTGATCATTGTGAAGAGCCAGAGACGAACAAAGATACCAGTCAAGAGAGCGCCAGGCGGGAAATCTGATGGGCACAATGGTACTCCGTATTCTGTGGTTCAATACAACGTACATGTGGTATATGTGGTATATGTGGTATATGTGGTATATGTGGTTGGTAATATATGGCAACATCATCCGGAGAGTGTGTGAATCTGTTCTTACCCGGTAAGTACCCACCCTTTCCCCCTTCGTCCAAATGTAAATTCGAATTCGGGTTCATTTATCATTGATCAACAAAGACAAACATGTTTTCCTCTTTCTTCTTTACGTTCTTGGTCATGTGTTGTAGATTGCAGCTATTTACTGGCTGGTTCCACCCATTCAGGCATTCAGGCATTCAGGTGAGAATGGGAGGAGGTGAATTCGTCAAGGGTTCATCATCAGCATCAGCTCACACGTGTTTTCTTGTCTTTCCCTGCGCCGTATATTGGTTTGTACTTTGGAGATAAAACTACGTACGTGTTATTACACACAACGCGAATCTCGCTTCCACGCGATGTCTTGTTGATTCTTTGCTGAGTGGGTACGCAGAGGGCATTGCTCAAGAAAGTTTTGAGATGAATGAGAAATAAAATATAATACAGCTCTTCATTTCTCTTCTTGAAACAAACTTCTCGGTGTAATTTAACATTTAACATTCACCCGATGAGACATGGTGAGAGAAGGCAATGGGACATGGTCATTTCTACGGAGTAGCCTTTTGATCAATGCTTCGGAAGCTGCCATGCTGGGTATAATGGCTTCGGCAGGTGGAAAAGCTACGCTACAGGGGCTGAGAAGGTAAGGTGGTATGCGGGTGACGGATGTGACATGATTCCATGGCCAGCCAGCCAGCTTCTCCCCTTTCATTTTCACAGTGAAACCTGGTTATTGCTCTGGAAGGGAACTATTCAAGTGCCAGAAGGGGACCGAGTTCAATAGTAGGAGTACAGAGGGAAGCCAAAAAAAGCCAATAATTCCGTCATGAATACGGAGTATTGTTGCTACCAAGTTGATGCTGGGTGGGGTGCTGTTACATGGGATGTGTACGGAGCAGTAGGCAAATTAGCCGTAGCCACCCGGGAAAATCTTGAGATGCCGGGAACTCGACTTTCTCAAGTCCAGTTTAGTACTTGTATGTGTAGGTCGTGCAGTATTCCGCCCATTCCGCCGAGGGATGGAGGACAGAGCTCCATTAGTCTCTTCCTCCCGCTTTCCCTGAAGATGTTATGACAGGTCTCAGGATGGCAGGAGGAAAGAGTGCTGTTCAACAAAATGTACAGAGTACGACACACGTTATGATACCGGGAACGAGCTGGAATGCAACGCTACATGGTAACACGTTGCCGCATCCAACCCTCTCTCCTACCAAGAACAGAAGATACGAGACAGAAGCCCTGAGTCCGTGCCTTGCTATTACCTACTTGCCTACCTAACTCGTCCGAGTCTTCTGTTCTGCTTGGTCACGTGTGAGGATCGAGGACTACAGTTCTCAGTGAAGTACGGAGTATCCGTAGTTTACTAATAAATTCTCCTTGCCCGCTATCTCTCCTTTTCTGGTTCCTTTTTCTCCTATAGGAGTATATGTCTCATTTTCATCAAATATTAGCTTCTTGACCAGGAAATAGAAAAGCCCCCAGCCAAACAAATGATCACATCCCCTTGCAGCTAAGATGCATAAGACTGAAAAGTCCAAGAACGAGAACAAAGATGTAAGAACAACTTAAATCCAGTGGCTGGGATGACCCGTCTTTCTCGGCATTAGCCACTATCCCTCTCCTATTCTTACAGGTCGCCGGCCCTGGCATGGGTGTCCAGGACGCGGCTGGTTTATCAGGATAATTTCAGAGATTGATTAAGTTTCCACAGGTTCTACTCCTTTTCGCCTCTCAGGCCACACGCTCACCCGGAAATCAAGTGGGAAGAACCCTGTTAGTTGATTGCCTACCCTCCCGCTATTGGGTACGGCCTTCTGAAACTACTCGCTACCGGTTTTCATCCCGTTGACCAATTCTTCTGTCTCTATTCTGGGGCTATGGGGGATTGGATGCAGTGATAGTTGCCTAGACTTATGTTGGCCTGCCTCTTGTTCCCCTAAATCACAGGGCCGAATCACTAGCTGACATCTTCGTTAGGCGCTTTCATTTGAATTACGCCCTAGGTGCGAAATATCAGAAGAGAAGGTTGCTACTGCTTAGCGGTTGGGCTCGGGCCATCTCTGGATCAATAACGACCTGCTGCCCTGTCAGGAGACTGCACCCTATGTGTTTAACTGAAGCAAGCTTGCCTGGAAGAATTCTCTTTTAAGGCTTTGTCTATGGGTTTGCTGGTTGCAACGACCTAGAATAATCACGTCGTCAGGCCTGGGAAGATGGCTTCTACTGAGACAACCGAAGATCTCGGCCCAAACCAACAATACACCTTGGCTAGCACCGACCTCTACCTCACTCAACATACCACTTGGTGTTTCTCCCACGAAATGCTGGCCTGGGCCAAAGTGTGCTCTTTCCAGCCTCTAAATACGCTGGAGAGGATGTGTCTCTGCTCTCAGGTTCTGCATAGCCTACCCTAGAGAGACACGACTAATACCTAGTTCGTCCTCCCACAGTATATTGCTGTCTTCTGGAACAATACGATGGCGGATAATCTCAAGCGAGACCGCCTCTATGACGCCTATTAGCTCACCAACTTCTACCCTCTTTGAGGCCTCAACAGTACATCGGCTGCTAGACAGCCTGGTTGTTTGAACTCCCTGGCCGTGCTTTTTGCTCTTTACAGACTCAACTTGGGCTAACAGAACTGAACTGTCTGCTCTCACCTGGACCCTCGCAAGTGCTCAGGCTACCATCTACCACCCATCTACCTCGGTCCCCTTTCGATAAAACTTCAAGCGATCAACCCTTGTACTCTTGGCTACTTTCTTTTCATCACTGGCATGTATCATCCGTGAGATAGCACTGTGCTACGGATCCCAGAGGCAAAATATTAAAGTATCCTCTACTTGTAAACTCATTTTGCCGAGACTAAGCATGTCGCATTCATAGCCTGCATGGACCGCTTCAAGGTTAGTGAAGGCCAAAAGCTCCCCGATATTAGGCACACCCTCCAGGAAGCCCGTTCTTCACATTCTAGCTTCTTTTAGCTCTTGGTGCAGATTTCTTGAATGACGCCCCTTTCAAGTTAATCTTGCTGCTGTTTGAAAGGAGTGGAAGGGCCAAGAACCTATGATGTGCGCCTCGCCCACTTTACTCTCTCTTGCCGAACCCCAGTCAACGTATTCGTATTGACGCATAATAGTAAATGTGCCGGACCATACCATGCTTTGCATACGAGAGCAGGCGTCAGAACCGGGACAAGATTCGTTCGATGATGGATGTATGGCGTGCATATTGTTGAGCCAGTGGGGGGCAAATACAAGTGAGTGCCCAGACGACGTGAAGAATGCTATGTGTCACCGCGCATACAATGCCGATGAGTAACCACACACCATTACTCTCTTCTCCCGCCTCCCCCGAAAACGGAATACCCATGCTCCCTCTATTATTCTCGGTCTTCGTCACTTCCGAGCTTCTTTTGAGCGGGAGAAATCATCGACCGAGCGCCGGACCAGGAAAATGGATGGCGGTGAAGAATTTGAGCCGAGCAAGAGAATAGTATGGAACAAACACGGAATGGAAACACCGGCAGGGTTCGTCAAACATCGTGACAGAAGTTCATTTCGTTGAGGCAAGCGGGGTAATCCTGGAGAGTCTGGCCGTGAGTCCGATGAAGGTGCATGCTGGGGCCTTCATCCCCCCTAGTTCATCCCCCTAGCCCACGATAGGGGGAACGTGACATTGAATTTCCATTAAGCGCTAGGTGCTGTGGTCCAAGGTCGGGTCTGGGTGATGGCCAGGAGATGGCTGGCTCGAGGAGAGAATGCCCCGCTCTCCAACGCAAGTGGAAGAGAATCCCGAGCATGTTGGCAGGTAGGCGGTGTGTTGACTGGACACCCTGTGCCCAGCCACTTTTATCATTGTTCTACCAAAGTGCCAATAGAAGGACATAGAAATCACAAAAGAGGACAAGAAGGAAAAAAGAGAACCTTGACAAAGGGGGATCTAATGGGCTTTTATGAATATTCGCCTCCTAGCATACTGCGAATAGTAGGTAACCCTTACAACTATTCATGTGCAATACATTTTAAATCAAGTAATTTCATTTCTTTATAAACATAAGAAATAAGAGGCTCTCGGAGTGCCATGTAAATGAAAGACTTATTAGGTTATGTGCCGGGCCAGCATAAGCATACGCGAAAACGTCAATTATGCCAGTATGGAAATGGCTACCGGATTTCTGTGGTTAGTTTTCAACATCTCCGGTACTTTAACCACCAAGCCAAATGATCTGAATCATGATTATGAGTTCAGTCTTAAGTTGAACCTTCTTGTGACAAGAATGGGGGGGGGCTGGAATGATATTGAGGCAGGAGACAGGGTCAAAATCGCAATCGCACCGGAGAACAAGGAGATCCTACAAAGAACATGACTTGCAGAACTAGTGCTGTAATTCATCAACAAGGTATTCAGAAACGAAGGGGAGGGGTGTGACTTCTAATATATGCCTGAGCCGCGACAGTCAGCAACAGCGCACGCACAAGCAAGATGTCGTTCCTCCTCGTCAACCATTACAAGCGAGCAACCGCATGCCCACACACACATTCAATAGTCCACCTTGACTTATTTCAATGTGCCATAGACAGCTCCTTCCCATTGCAGCAGGGATTCTTTGTCGATATCAAAAGACGGCTGTGATAGAGCTCTGCATTCTGCATACCGCTAGTTCGAAATAGGAATGTGGCGCAAGAAGAAACTAAGGCTATATTTCAATATATAAATGCATGTGTGCGAGTGCTTGATCGAACCAAGAATTATAAAACCGCCGACATAAGGCCTTCTGTGCCCGTTCTAGTGGCTTAGACGCACGCTTCGGTTCCCCAAGTTTTCCTGAACGGTAGACTAAACTTTGGGAGGTAGGTTATCCCTTTCGAGGGGAGTGGGGTTTCCATAGATTCTTTTCGTGAAATGCCATCCTAAAATGGCGCTTTCGGGGGCACCACTACCGAGTGGTCCGGCCTAGGACTGCTTGTTACCGGCACCGGCACCGGCACCGGCTAGGTGGGTCTTCCGGGCCCGGATAGGAGGCTGTTTTGGAGTTTTACAGAAATGTAAGAAAACAAAACGAAATCATGGTTAGAACATTCTCATTCCCTCTTCATTATTCGTCGTATCTATGTAATATCCGCCCCAAGAAAGCTAGCCCATATATCCTGCCCATAAGGGAAAATCATTTCTTGCATCTCGTTAGCACTGGGTTTAATAATACTCCCATCCGCCGCTGCAACACCCCTAACGACATCCCCGATATACACCTCGATATTCTCAGCCCCCTGGGATCGTCCCTCGAGTTCCATGAGCGCATCAAGTAGCCTCACGCCACGCTGTGCAATGGAACTGCTATGGGCCTCTTGCTGGATAAAATCCCGCGAAAATTCTACAAGACTACGGATTTTGGCGTGGTCGAAGCTGAGGAGGTTTTCGGACTTGAAGAGAAGGACGAATATGAGGGCGACGGAGCAACTGATGACAAAAGTGTGGGTTGTCCACATTTTACGTGCTATTTTGGCCTCTGGACTGTCGGGCCAACGTTGGGCGGCCTCAAGAGCCTGTTGTGCGATGGCGGTTGAGGAAAGCTGTTTGGGCACGTCAGTAACAGTAACGTCAGTAACGTGCATGGCAGAATGTATTTGGTCCGAAACGCTATTACCTGTGTAAATGCGAAGCGAGTATCGCGGAAGCAGGACAGCTGGAAATAGCGATGTACTGAGAGAATCTGCAGTGTCTTGTGAGCTTTTTGTAGGAAGAGAAATCATGGCTTTACAGACCTTGTGAGCGGTAGAGAGAAGAACCAGTCCTGGCATTAGAATGCAAAAGGCCTTATTGGAACCGTCTTTGCAGGGTGTTTCGTTGATTTCGCGCATGTATGAGGGCCAGGAGGCGTAGAGGTTCTTGATTTCCCGGTCGGCCCAGACTACCTGGTCATAAACTTTGAGGATATTTTCTCTGTCGTCTGACGGAAAGCCGATATTCTGCAAACGATCCTGAAATTTCCATATGACAATTGAAACTGGGGGGCTTGATCAGATACACGATTTAAACCTGCGGGCCTCACAAGGGCATTCTTTCTTACCTTGGTTGAGACAGTTCGCCCAACGGCTTGGTGTCACGCTTTCAGGGCCCTGGACCGCGAGAACACCGCTTCGTACCATTCGTTCAAACTCTTCAAATGTCTCGCTAGGCATTGGCGTATTGAATTGTGACATATGAACTTGACATGTATTTTGAAACGGTATTTGAAACCAGTCGTAACGAACAAGAAACCACCATATTCGCTTTTCAATTTCGCGGTCCACGACGTCTTGTACACGCCCCGGAGGAGGCAAATCCTTCTCGCTACCGAGACGGTGGAGATTGAGACACTGGGACATGCGGATGGCGGAGGAGACGAGAATGCATATGAGGTCGGACTTGTCAAAGTTGTGAGCGACTTGTAAGAGCAGACATATTGTCTGTACCGATGTGAGTTTGTGGTCAGCCATGAAGCCGGCGCGAAATAGCGTCTCTATGCTCTTGTCAAACAAGATTTGGGAGACCTCGATATTGGCTTGAAGAGAAGTATTAGTCTGTAGGCTTGTTGAATTCAGCGAGTTGTGGGACGCATACAGAGGGTGATTTGTAGGGACACTAGGTCGGTCCCGTCCATATGGAAGAGGGTATGCTTTATTATACGACATGTATAGTCAGTCATCATCTATCATGGAGATTTGAAGATGGGATATGGTCAACACTTACAGATAGAATGGCATAATACAATGCCTTCCACGACATGTCACAGTCATCCTGGAGTACGTTTTCTTCAAACTCACGCTGGAACGTAGGCAGGTGAACTGCGCAATGCATCCAAGAGAGATGTGACTGGTGAAATGCTAGTAGAACCCTCGACGTCTCGACGGGCAAGAAGATATCCCAAGAGGTCTCCAATAAACTACTACTAAAGCCGCTCGTTGGCGTCCTGGCTGATGAGTTGCGCCCAACAAACCGGTTGAGCACGCTTCGACGGCCGTGGGCCAGGAATTGGAGGGCAGCGGCTGCTTCGTTTGTCATCCGCCTATCGGAAGTTTGGCTCGGGGATGGCAGGGTCTGCGCCGGTCGAGATGCATCTACGTCAGGAGCTACCAGGTCCACGGCAACGGTGTCGGTCTGGGGGGTGATAAGGTCCCTTGGCGGAGCATACTCGACAACGGTGGAAACAGACGGCCGTGTGATGTCCAAGATGGAGTCTATGGCGCTAGAATCTATATCACTGGGTGGCTCCGACGGATGCTCCCAAGCAGGGGTGAAATTATCCAGAAAATCCTCACGTGTGTTCCTCCGTGTCGTACGTCGACTCACCACAGCCACAGGTTCGCGCCAGCAACTGTCGGCTTTGTTGTGGCGAATGCATGAAGCGCAAGGAATCGTCTTGGAACAGCGGATCTTTCTCCGGGCGCATTCGGTGCAGGCCAGGACGGCCCTTTGGCTGCTTCGGATTTGCGCCCTCGTCGACATGGCCATTCTGCATGACGGCCGAGATGAAGAGAGTGTGGAGAAAGAAGCTAGACAAAGCGGCAACCCCCCGATGGAGAGAAGGTTAGAAAGGTTATAATCCATCACGTGTCGTCCTACAGTCACTGTGGCTAGGGCTATGTGGGTCGCGACCGCGGAGGGAATTGAAATCACGGCCGAGATGGATGCACTATTGTCCATTGAGTCGGAAATTACGGAGTAGTGGCAGGGGAATCCTATCTGAAAGGGGGCACTAAAATAAAGCTCGGCCGAGGCGCTGGATCTACAAGCCGAGTGGGTTACCATCACGGCCGAGATGACGATGCAGTCTCGGACCGGCATCTCGCTACATTTGATCCCGCCCTCATCGAGCAAGTCGGAGGCGTTCTCGGTAACCCTAACCTCTTAGTAGATGTCTCAAGAAATATCAGTCTTGTCTAACTAGATAAATGCCAGCAAACATCCTCTAGAACAGACTTTGTCTTCTTATAGTCTCCTGGAAATAACACTATTGTTACGAATATCTTCAGACAAACACCATAAAGTGATGCAATGCTAACCAAGAGTCCATGCCAAGGTACTACCAGTAGCCATTTCCGAGTTTCAACTCATATCCTTGCACCAGCCAGAGTGGGGGGTTCATCTCGGCCGAGACGAACCTTCACCTACAATACGGTACAGAAGCCCAACCTCTTACGTTATAACAAGTTGAGAGTGATTTTTTTCAGCAATGCAGCTCGGCCGTGGCCAGCCTATTCATCGGAAGGGCTGGCTATAAAATTGTGCAATGATTTCGCATTGTGTTCTCATGTTAGGCTTTTTATCGCGATGACAATTTGACTCTTCTATCCAGATCCCCCCTACTGATCCTCGGATATTGTCCACTGGTTAGCAATTTCAAACAGCATCTCGTCGAATCGGTCCATGATACAGAAAGAGTTTGCCCAACATGCGGTCAGAAAAAAAGAGCCCGATTGAAGTCTCAGCCGCCGTGCTCGGAAGTGAGAGGTGAGTTAAGAAGAATAGCAAAGGAGGGATTATGGAAGAAAATTCACGCTAAAACTTCAGCAGACAGTCCCAAGACCTCATCGAGTCCCAAGACACCTCCGGTGACACCCAATCCAGCGCTACTGTCTCCGGGTCCTTCCTAGTAGGTTGGGATGGAGACGACGACCCGCTCTGCCCCCGAAGCTTCGGTAGGCTCCGGAAATGGTCTATTGTGTTGGTGGTCTCGTTGACCTGCTTTTGCGTGTATGTTGCTCGAGGTGCCCCTATCATAGCAGGACTACTGACCGCGGTTCTTGGTGTGCCGTAGAACTGCCACCAGTTCCATGTACACAACAACGTACCAAAACATGGAAGCCGAATTCCATAACACGCACATAATCTCGGTACTCGGCCTTTCACTCTTCGTAATCGGCATGGGCTTCGGCCCCTTGCTCTTCAGTCCGCTGAGCGAGTTTTACGGCCGTCGACCGATTTACTTAGTCTCATGGACCATATATGTCATCTTCGTCATTCCACAGGCCGTGGCTCGAAACATCGAGACTATGCTGGTAAGTCGGTTTTTAAATGGATTCTTGGGTGGCACATTTCTCGCTGTTTCGGGCGGCACTGTCGGTGACCTATTCTCGAAACAAGAGCTCGCTTTTCCAATGGCCGTTTTCTCGGTGTCTCCCTTCTTCGGTCCTTGTGTCGGGCCTGTCATTGGGGGTTTCATCAACTACAATCTGAATTGGCGGTGGACGTACTACACTCTCCTCATATGGTCTGGAAGCATTCTAGTTATGCTTGCTGTGCTGGTGCCGGAGACGTACCGTAAGTATCTACTAGTATTATCTACCCCCTACATACTAAAACACGTATAATATTGATTCCAGACGAAACATAGACCTGGCGTTGCTCCAACGCAAAGCAGAGTCGCTCCGGAAAGCCACGGGCGACAAGCGGTGGACAGCAACGACAGGGGCGAAAGGAAGATCTCTATCTCGGTCCCTGGTTCTGTCTCTGTCCTTGCTCCGTCCGTTCCAACTCCTTATCTTTGAGCCCATGTGCCTGAGTCTCTGCATCTACTCAGCCATCCTTCTCGGAATACTCTACATCTTCTTCGGTGCCTTTACAGTAATTTTCACTGAGAATCACGGCTTCAATACCTGGCAGTTGGGATTAACTTTCCTCGGCATTGGATGTGGACTTATCATCGGCATCTCATTCGATCCTCTCTGGAGCCGTGTCCGCACCCGTCTCATACAGAAATTGTATGGCGAAGGAGAGACGGGAAATGGCGAGCCAGAGTTTCGCCTCCCTTCTGCAATAGTTGGGTCGGTAGTGGCTCCAGCAGGCTTGTTCATGTTTGCGTGGACAACCATGGCGAGTGTCCACTGGATTGTTCCGTTGATTGGGTCCATGTTCTTTGGCATCGGGTAGGTTTGTTTTTCTTCTACCTCTGCTACTAGAAACTGATGGTCAATTCTTCATCTTCATCCTCTAGGAACGTCATGATCTTCATTGGAATATTTACATTTTTAGTAGGCATATTCTTCGTTGCTTAGCTGTATCATTACTAACTAACCCCTTACAGGTCGATGCGTATCCAAGATACGCAGCCAGTGCTTTGGGAGCCAATGCATTCGTCCGCTGTGTCTTTGCTGGTCAGTTGCAATCCTTCGCACAGAATCACAATGCCAACTTGCTAATCCAGGATCCAGGAATCTTTCCACTATTCGGGAACCAAATGTACAAAAAGCTCGGGTTTCAATGGGCCTCTTCACTTTTGGCTTTTCTCACTGTCGCCATGATGCCTTTTCCCTATTTGTTTTTCAAATACGGAAAAAGAATACGAGCTCGAAGTCGGTATGCTCGATCATGAGCCTTTGAGTAGCAGTCGGCTCGTTGTGCAGAGCATAGAGAGGTGGAGAGGGTGAAATCAAATAGAGGAATATTGACGAGTTGGCCAGCTTCCAAGCAAATGGAATACCCGCACTATGGGCCAGATACATTGTGTGCCAACCACCCAGGCCAAGTCGCCTTTGCGTGTAGTAAGAAGACATGTTAATAGTAAAAGAGGGCCATATATTTGCTCTATGCTGGTATGCTGGTACCTCGCTAGTTTGGACTGCATTGTCCAAAAAGTGCTTCTGTATCATTTTGGACGTTACTGCTTCTTCCTTTCAAGAGTATCCTCCGTATAGGTGCCTATTAATGGACCACTTCCACTGGCCTACTATAAAAAGAGCATGCGTAACAATGCGGTCGTCCTGAGCCCTGTTCCAGTAACAGCCCTAACCATCAGACTGCTCATCATCATCATATTGACTTTCCCTCCCGATATACCACACGATACTTCATACTCCGTCTTTCCTCTCATGTATATCGGGTTTCGAGTCTATGTTCTTTTTCAGCTTCGTCTCGATTGTTGCTTTTGTCTTCGTCCTCAGCCTCAATAATATACCGAGGAAATATCGGAGCCATTGCAAGACCCATCGTTGTCGTTCATCATGACTTCAGCACCACCCTCCGGCTCTTCCCATGGATCCGTAGGCGTTGACACTTCTTCTGGAGATGACACTTTGAGCGACACTGTTCTGGCAACAGCAAAGTCGTCCAGGCAAGTGGCACGGGGGAACCGGCAGAGAGCCTTCCCTCCTCGGTTCCGACAGTCCATCCTCTGGCAATTATGCCCAAAGAGACAGTTTTCCTTCCTGCAAGCACCGCCTCGCGAGCATGGAGCCGAGTGTGACAACCATTCGAGCACTCTTTTGAGCTCGCTGGGGATTTGCCTATCGTGATCAAATTCGCAGTTTTCGTTTTCGCAAGTGCCGATTAAATTCTTGCTATTGCAAAGTCTCTTGGAACCGCGCGGGCCCCTTACCTTTTCCAGCTCGGAACTGGTTGGTGGAATAATATAAAAGTCGAGGCGGTTATCGTATCTGTTGACGGCTATATGGCCGTCGGGGATCGAGCCTTGTTTGGGCAATAGCGCAACGTCGTTCTTAAAAGATGCTACTTTTCCCTTCTTCGAGTAAGAGCCATTGGCCATGCTTCCATCGGCAGGGGAATGATCGTCTGTGTGCAAAAGCTTGCACGCGCCTCCATATTTGCATTTACCTTGCAAGTTGAAGGTACACACCCTCATTCCGTTGTTGTTATGTGCTGCCGCAGACGACTGCGACTGCGATTGTCCAAAGTTCGGGCCACCCAAGAGGTTCTCTTTCTTACTAGAAGTCTGGGCGGCCGAAAGGCCAAACGCGCCGAGGGGTGTAGAGCGAAACACCCCGGGCAAATCTTCAATCTGCATTCCCAATTTGTTAAATTCATTGTGAAATGCGACACTTTGTGCTCGAATCAAGCTAAACCGGTCGTTGGCATATGGTGTAAGGTCGGCGATGTAGCCCACATCGTGGCAGGCCGCAAAGTATATTCGTTTGCATTGCGCATTGGCACCGTAGAGTCGTAGCATGGCTTTCATCTTGAAGTCGGCGTTTTCTTTTAGTGTGCCGGCGTCAACAAAATCCGCGAGGCCATATGAACGGTTGAATCCGGCAACGAAGGGGGTAAGAGAACGTTTCTCCGCACCAGAAAGCCCATTTTTATGAAGACTTTTGGACAAGCCAGCTATATTGGCGTAAATTCGGATCATGATTTCGCAGTTGTGGAGTCCATGTGCATGAAGACTCTGTTGGACGGCGTCGTACAGACGTTTTGCTGCCCGACTCCCCCCTTCCTCGCCAGCGAGGAGGAAGCCGTCATCAAACACGTAGCCATCGCCATCCACTAGAACGAGGGCAAAAGGGTTACGCTCCTGGCCACGAGCCATTTGCTTATAGCGTTCTCTCCCATCTCGCTCCTCTTCGTAGTCACTCTTCAAACTCTCATAGCTTTTGAGGAGCTGGGCAAATTGGTCCAGAATTTCAGACAGGTTATCATTTCGACGATAGTCGGCGAGCTTTTGAGCGGCCTCTTCGACAGGGAATGCTTTCATTATTCCGATCAAGGGTTGCTCTACGTTGAATGATGCCTAACCCGTGAGCGACCGGGCAAAGACGTCATGACCAGCGAATTGATTAGTATTAGATTTGCAAAATGGGGAGTCGGAAAAAATAAAAACTACTTGTGCTTTCAGAACGAAAGTGTGTTTTTTTTTGTGTTTTGTACTCCATAGTACTAGTTCCCGACAAGACTTCCCCCGCCTCGAACTAAGGAATTCCTCAAGTCAAGTGTACTTTTTTGCGGAAGAAGCTTGTTTGCCGACCTTTAGCCGTGTACTTGCTTTTACAATTGACATTCTACTCAACTGACAGGTCTCCACGTATCAACAAAATAACAGTGGGTCACGATTGATCCTCCATACGTACGGGGCGAAAAAGTGGAAAACAGTGGAACTCTCATGGGCCTTGTCCAATAGGACAACGTTACGGAGTAGTACATAGTAAACTACCGATCAGGCAGCTTCATACCACCACTCAGCCAATTCGACTCCCCGGCTCTCCCTACTCCAAAGATGTCATTACCGATCCATCAGTCAAGATCGAACAATGGACCGCAACGCCGGATGGAGTATCGTAGTCCTTCTGTTGTAACTGACTGACACCGACCGAGAATCAAGGAAGATTATCGCTAACCTGGCGAAGTCTTACCCAAAAGAGAGCAAATACCTGGGTAATGGAGACAGCATGAGTTTCTGGTATCGTGCCAACGAATTTCTCGACGCGTGCAGAATTGCAGAACTTGACGAGGCGTATCTGGCTGATGCGTTTCCGATTATGACGACTGGCCTGGCTCGAGACCACTGCACTTGGCTGGCCCGAGAGGCGAAAGGAGACTGGCGAGTAATCGTGAAGGGCATGGAATTACGCTTCGAAGACGATCGGCTACGCCGGGCACGAGGAGAGGACTGGCAAACCGTTACCCTCGCATCTCTGGCTACTTCTCATGGGAATACTGGGCTACCTCTATCTGAAGTCGTTCAAAAGCTCTTCAACAAACTTCACAGAGAATACAGTACTCACTGGACAGCCGCCTTAGCGATCCTGAGACCATGCTGAATCGGTTTATCTTTGCGTGTAGCACCCATCCAGCCATTGCTACCGAAGTTGCAGTTCATTTAGCAAACTGTAACACTACGGATCAACTCTGCTCCGTACTAAGAAGTATTCTGCTGGCGCAAGAGCGACCAAGACCCAACCAGCCAACACCTGCCGACATCACCATGTCTTATCGAACGCTCTTTTTCGGAGGATTTATTCCCAAATTTCTTCGGGCGGTATTCCACGCCCGTGGTAGGTTCTTTCAGAGAGGTGGACCTGAGGTAGATGATCAAACGAGACCCACTGTTATTTGTTTGCTACGTGGAGACCTGTCAGTTGGGTAGAATGTCAATTGTAAAAATAAGTCCAAGGCTAAAGATCGGCAAGCAAGCTCTACCGCAAAAAAATTGCACGTGCCTTTAGGAATTAATTTCCTAATCATTCGTCGCGGGGAAGTTTTGTCGGAACTAAATACAAAAAAAAAAACACTTTCGTTCCGAAAGCATTTCCTCCCCATTGTGCTGATCTTCTCTCCCCAAAAATATCTTCATGTCATCTACCAACTAGTGACACTTCGACCACAAATCAACAGACCTCTCCGTAGCCCAAATCCCAGAATTCAAGTTAATGCGAAGAAACCAAATGTCCGAATCTGCGTCTACCTATATCGGCGATCCCCCAGCTACAGCTGAAGAGACACAGTGGCTCAAGAAGCACTGGGGAAGTGAATTCCATTTCCTGAGAGCCTATGGCCTATCGATCTACGACGAAGATGACCGCGCCGAGGGCCGGGCTATCATGAGGGCATTTATGGAGAGTGACAGGGAGGAAGCCGAGGAGCAGGGCCAGCAAGCCAATGACACACAATCTTCATCCAGGGGCTAACGAGGGTTTTTTTTTTTGTTCTTTGTTGCAGGGGAATGAGCATGGTAGACGATGAGTTTCAAGGAGATGGTCTTGCTCAAGTCGTGTACCTTGGAACGATGAGTTTGGCAGAAACGCCATCCCGGTAATAACTGGGTTATATTGGACCAAACGTGGAAACTTCTTGTGCCTTGACTCACAAACCTAATGCATTATCATTGTGTGATAGTCGTTATCATATCGGTGTCATGGTGTCATCAGCCTTCGAGTTTCCTGCACCAGCAGTTGTTGAAACTGCGCCGGCAAACGTACTCCTAAAAGATAAACTGAGATCTCTTTAAACTGTTAATACTTTTCTAGTCGCCGTTTGCAATTTCAAACTGGCTTTTGAACCCGATTTCCTTTGAGTGTGGATACCCAAAAGCTTAACTGCCGGTTCACTTGAGCTGAACACAAGGGATTCTCGAGAATGGGAATGATAAATGTAAATAGTTGGTAAACGCGTTTGTATTACGTTCAGCACTCTCCGCTGTTCCTGCACGACTGCCTTCTTCTGTAGGCAGGTATGCTGTAAACACGTATGTGGCAAGGCTTCATTTCATCTCTACATGAACTCGCAGAGGCTTTATGGCCACTGTGTACGGTCCTCCGGGGGCAAGCCATAAACCCCTCAGGATCCCAATCCTAACCCATATTGAATTAGCGGAAAGCTTCATTGCCTCACTATGTCGATAATGCGATAATGCGACAACTCCGCATAGGAATGATCCTGATTCGGACACTCCGAACTACCCGACACTCCGAACCATTTTTCTTCATCAATTCTTCCCTACTTATGATGTATATAAAACCCCGTTAAATCCACCAGAACAGAAGTAGAGGGACAGAGAGGACAGAATAGAAGAACATTCTTGTCTTACAATTAAGAGTCTCATACGCTTAAAAAACGCACAACAATCTATCAACACTTTACCAATTCCAAGACAACATCACAATGTCCGACTCGACTAAGCCAACCCTCAAAACCGCGCTGGACTGGCCTGACTGGTCCTACTGGGTGAAGAATGAAGCCCAGGCTCTCCAATTGTGGAAGTATATGAACCCTGAAAAGACTGAAAACTTCCCTGACGAACGCCCAAATGTACCCACTTACAGGTCGTTCCTTCAGCGACCACTAATCCGTGCTGCCCTGGCTCGGCGCCTCGAGGACCGACCCAGAGCCCCAGGGAACCAGTCCACACTCCGACACCAATGGGAGTTGCTGGAATGCGACGTCGACACCTGCACTGACGATGAGGCCTATGAACTGGTCACCCTTTTCTTCCCAACCGACTGGAACAATCTACAAAAATCAGTCAAACTAGAAAGAAGCCAATACGATGAGGACAGAAAAAACTACCTCAAACTTACTAGTATGATCAGATCGTCAATCATCTTACCCCTACAGAGATATTGCGATACTGGAAAGCCAATCCGACGTTGGTATAACGACTTGAAGGAAGGAATAGGTGCACACGAGGATCTCATCCTGGATCACCTCAACCAGGCCTACAGACAGATCATTGACAAACCGCCAAGAACCATTCCAGCAGCAATGATCTGGGTCAAGAAGTGGGAGAAGGCACTCGGAGACCTCGATAACCAGGGAGTAGTGGTGCACGAATCTACCTGGAGGTACGACCTTGTCCGAAGTGTCAGTCATCTGGACTCTTGGACTTTCCAATACAAATCGAAAGTCAGGGATTCCATCGTCAAGCCTGGATACAAGGAAACTGCAGATATCTACATTGCAGATCACCTTGATTCCAACCAGAAAAAAGGAAACAGCGTTTTCGCTCACAGCACCTTCGACGACGAAGAAGAACCGGACAAGCCAACAAAGAGCCGGAAGAGGAGAGCTCGTGACGAAACCGACCAAACTCGTGAACCCGCACCAAAGAAGGTTAAGACCCGCGGAGGAGGTACCACCCCTTCTCAGAACACACGGAAATGCTTCCTATGCAATGCTTTCTACCACAAATCCGAAGATTGCTACTACGCACGCCCTGATTTACGCCCCCCTAGGTGGAACCC
>JADHKT010000269.1:0-10793 GCA_019925285.1 Graphium sp. VPRI43844 | reverse complement strand
TCTTTTTTCGATTTTTGTACATTTTTATATAGAGAATTGAAAAGAATGGACTTTGAATCAAGGTAGCGGGGAAGTACCCCGCGTTTCCACACTTTTGGTATAAAACTGTAGCAAAGAACAGAAGTTCGGCAGTCGAGAGCAGGCACCGAGGGGACGCTCGCTACTCGGGAAACCGAATACTCCGTACTACAAGATGGCAATATGTAGGCGGATGGCTTACCCCACCTAGCCTAGCTCAAGACTTGGTTTGACTGGTGACGGAAATGTTCCAAGTGCATTCTGGGCGGCAACTGTTCACAGGACGGATTGGTGGAACCGGCCGTGGTTCTACTTGTATGCTTCCATGTCCATCCACAAATAGCACAGTTGCAATACTCGTAGCTAAAGTATTACCCTGGGGGTTCGGGAGTAGTGGATTTTATTACAGAGGAACCAGGGAGAGTGTGCATCGCATTCAACAAGAGCCCCACATTGAATGCCACAACCTTGTCAGGTGCAAACGGAGCACTCTGTATCACTCCAAAAGGGAAACAGTTGGGGAGCTGACCGCCACCGTTTGGTAACAAACAAACTCCTAATAATCGAAAAGAAAAAATGTTGCAAGGCCCCTTCCTTCCGGCGACATTTGCACAACAAGCACCCTCTTGGTCCCTTTAGTTCTATCCTCCTCACTTAGGAATACCAGTACTTTGCTCGTCGCAAGGAGGGGAAGCCGCCTAACCGCCTTACCACCCCTTCGGCCCCCCACGACCACCTCTCCCTAATCGTCACCGATGCACCATCATCGAACACTCTGGGCATTCTTTAACCTCTGAATCACATCTCTTTATCATGGACACCCCGAGTGGATGGTCCGATAACTGGGGAAGGTTTTTGGACCCCCAGGCGGGCTATGTTATGGATGCAGGTGAAGCACTACCAGAGTCTCACCTCTCGTCCCCCACTCCCGCAAGCCAACTCGAATCGTCCCACCCATATGCTCGAAGCTTCGATGAGTCGCTCGAATGTAGGGAACAGCTCATCCGAGAAGCTGAAGATGCCCTAAAACCCACGAGCATGCCGAGTCGTTTCCTGTCGTTACCACCAGAGTTAATCGACGCCATCTTGGCTCATCTCCCGCCAACGGACCTGGCTTCTATGTCGGCTACCTGTCAATTCCTTCGCCAGCATGCTAATTCGGAGTTTCACTGGCAACGTTCGGTTCAAGAAAACGTGCCCGGCGCACGTGTAACGACTCCGGGCCCGTTTGCAACTTTCCGCGAGCTCTACATTGCCCACAATCTCCACTGGTTTCTCCCCAAGTACAAGATCTGGTTCTGCGACCGAGATCTAGTGGGAAAGCTGATTGTGGTGCGGTATGACCCGCGCCGCGCCTGCATAGAAGGCTACCAGCTTTTAGCCATCAAGCCCAACGTTTCGTGGGCTGTCTGGGGAGCAAACCCCAATATCATCATCCACGGTTTTGACCCCGTCCTGAAGCTTCACCTTGATAAACCCGTCGTCCAGTTTCGGAAAAAGCGGCAGATAGAGCTGCCCCCTTCTTTAGCTGCCCGTTTCCCCCTACCCCGAGGGTTCTGTCCCGAGGTGCCCATGGACTTTGATGACGAAAACATGGCCACCATGTATTGCAATTTTATGCTTGCTCGGCCATTGGAGCCTGCTGTCGTCGAAAGCAAGGCCAGATTGCCTTTTCCTTACGGCTCACTCTGGCCCCCGCCTGCAATTCCTGCACGCCACCGCGTCACTAGCGTGACGACACGCCACGCTACGGGTGAGCTGTTACCTATTGAGATGCCCGTTAAGAGAAGCGAGGCATCGGACAAAATGTTCCGCATCAGACAGTGGATCGACATGCCGGTAGCCCACGCAGGGCCGGTCAACATGTTTCGCCAGGGGCTCCAAGGTATGGCGAACATATTGACGGGCGTACCGACTGGCCAACCGCCGCCTGACATAGCGCCGCTCGATAGCGTTGGGGAGGGTCAATCTACCGACGACGACCCATTTCAGGGCATAGAATCGATGTGGATGTTTCCTGCGGCGGCGGTTCACCTCGGTGAAGAGGTGACTACTTATTCAACCCTAGACCCTGAGCTTTACACTCCGACGACACTCAAGCCGTGGCGGGGAATCTGGGTGGGAGACTACAGCGCCCACGGCTGCGAGTTTATCTTGATCCACCAGCCGGAGGACGGGGTCGAGAACTTGTCGGACGCGGAGCTCGGGCTCACGCGCCGAAATACGGAGTCGGATGAGATGTGGGAGCAGCGCCGACTAGACGCACGCATTTACCACGGCCGCCTCGAGGCCATCAAGCTCACGGGTGATCCAAACGTCCCACGAAACGAGTACACGTTCGTGGCCGACGATCTTGGTAAGGATGGTTGCATCGGCGTGGCCCGCCATCCACCGTTCCAAGGAGCACGAATCGTCAAGGCCAGAGGACATATTGCAAGGACGGGCTTTCATCACGGTAAGTCGCCGCCT
Organism: Graphium sp. VPRI43844; assembly: GCA_019925285.1. Classification (NCBI taxonomy): domain Eukaryota; kingdom Fungi; phylum Ascomycota; class Sordariomycetes; order Microascales; family Graphiaceae; genus Graphium; species Graphium sp. VPRI43844. The sequence continues at coordinate 8,306 of JADHKT010000269.1, read as the reverse complement.
AGCATACATTTGATTGATAAAAAATTTACCAAATTTCTCTTTACTCGATCACCGTTGCTCTTTTTGCTGACATTTTCTTCCGCTGCAGACGAGTTCGTTGAATCAAGACTTTTACTTCTCTCATATAACCGATTGGCACAGTATTGGCTTGGTTTCGGCCACATCAGCTTTTTTGAGCGTGTAGACATTGACCAATTCATTCGAATTTAATGGCACGACGACCAAGAGATGCCATCGCTAGCGGGGTTGAGGGATACGGATAGTTTGCAATACGATGGCAGGATGCCATCTTGATACCCTTTATGACTTTACAGATGAAGTGAAGGCTAGCACCTCGGAGGAAGGATAGGAACGGAGCACGGCAGTGGGTTTTGGTACAGGTTAAATGAATTCTCGCAATATACTTAGTTGATGATGATAACGATACCTGCTGTCTGTCTTTCAACGACTGGTAGTGTCCTTGTTTGTCGTTGGTGGGCGGGTAAGAGCGATTCGTGTACTCGGTATGGCGTGTGTATTTGACATGTGAGAGTGTAACACTACGGCCAAAAAGAGAAAAAAGTCTCGTTCCTGGACCAAGGCATGGAAAAATAGTGTCGATATCGACGTCATGACAGTGCATTAACCTGGCGTCCAATTGGCGTCACCACACCCATTGAAGCTCACCGCTTTCTTGCTTTTCTTGCTTCGATTCGCAAGTTTTATTTCCTCAATTGCCTACAAGTATAAATGCACGACTTTCAAATTTCTTTCGATGCGTTAAGCTTCTGCACATTCCCTAATTTTGTGTTTGCATCTGTCTTGGCTTGTCTCGCCCATCAAAGCACAGATCTGATTCATGGTGACATGTGAAATTCTACCACGACGAACCAGCCAAATCTCAAGAAAAAACAAAAGACAAAGCCGCCTCGAAACTGCATCTATTACATTTGATTTGATCCTCCAAAAAAAAGTGAGATAGAAAGATAGAAACAGGACAAAATGGCAGAAAGCCCAGAGTACATCCTCCGCGTAACAGCAGGCCCAACATACGATCCAAAAACCCACATCCCCCTCCCAATCAACGACCCAACGCCCCAACGCATCGCAAACTCAACCCTCGGCCGTCTAGAAATCAGCGTGCGAATCCGCGACTACGACGGTCTCCCCAAAACATCCAGTCGCGAAACACCCTACTTCGAAACCGAACCCCACGCCACGAACGCAGACCGCTACGCAATCACCCTGCGCTTCGTACCGCTCGAAAAAGGCGACGACGGAAACCCCTTTACCGAACCCGTCCCTGCACCAAATGAAGAGGGCAAAGGCATCAATGCCTCGGATTTGCAATTCGGAAACGACTTTGAAGAACCCATTCGCTCCCATTTACCGCCAGGTTTTTCAACAGCCCTCAGAATAGTAAAGTACTTCATCGACCCGGGCCTAGAAGGAGACCCTTACGCCGACACTCCCTATCTCTACGGCCCAGCCCTAAGTTCCTTCAACCTCGTAAGAACCGGAGTTCCGGAAATCGATCCCGAAAAGGGAGGTCTCTGGGTCGAAGAAGGAGGCGATGAAAAAGGTCTCAAAGAACGATCCGATTTAGGCGTGCCGAGCGACGCCACAGCCCGCAAGAAATGGGCTTTGAATAAGGCGAACCTCGAGAGTTGGACCTGGCGCTTTGGAAGCGAGTACGCGCTCGACTTTTTCAACCCGTACTTGGATTTCGGAAATTTGACTCTTAAACTTCCGGGGATCGAGTTGGGGCTCATGCGCTTTTGGGATGGCCAGCCTTTGCGGTATGTTTTGCGGAACAGGGAGGCGCAGGAGCCGTACCTTGTCATTGTTTTTAGCCTTCACTCTCGGGATGCGATTGATGCCGATGGCAATCCAGTCGCTCCATCCGAGCGGCGTCCCGCGAAGGAGAATTCAGTTGCGCCGGGCCTCACGCCGTCCAGCGAAGACGAGGTTGAGGATGCCGAGACGATGAAGCGGGCGAGAAAGGAGCTGGCTTTGGGAGAAAACGAGACCAGTTTAGACGATGTAGATTAGACATGTGGTTAGAATGGATAGACGTCAATTATATGCATCATTCCTTACACTAAATAAAAGTCGAAAACAGCCAATACGCCCAGTTCCCTTGTACATTTATCTAGCCCTTCGAAACAGAAAAAGAACCCAGATTGCCAGCCCGTCAACTCTATTCCCTATTCCATGGTATATCTCAATTTCTTTACTCCCACATGGAAACCATACTCGCAACAACTTCATATCTTGTCGAGAAAGAAAAAAAAACGATACATTTGTTGTCAAAAGGTAAGCCATCTTACAACTGCTCAATGGCCCGGAGAAGGACATCCAGTCCGCCCTTTTTGACATCTCCATCGTCCCGCAACAAGGATGCGACATCGCTAAGGAAGCCCAGCGGGATGTAGCATCCCTCCTTGGCCTTGTCTAGACTCTCCTTGAGGCGGCTGGTGTGTTCCCACTCCTTGGCCGCCACCTCGGCACGTTCAATGACCCGGTTCGGGATGCCACACATGGCTGCGCAGTGCATTCCGAAACTGCCCTCGGCGACACCATCCTCCAGTTTGTAGAGGAAAGTTACGCGTCGCTCGTCATTGTCGACGTGAATCTGCATGCGCTTCGCTCGAATCTCGGGATGGTTTTCAAATTCCGTGGCGATTGAGTGGTAGTGCGTAGCGAAGAATCCAATACACCCAACGTGCGTTGCAATCTGGTGCAAGACCGATTGGGCAACCGCCACACCGTCGTACGAGCTCGTACCGCGGCCTAGCTCGTCAAGAATGACCAGCGACCTCGGCGTGGCCTCTGACAAGATCTTCTTTGTCTCGGCAAGTTCAACGAAGAATGTAGATTGAGCTGCAAAAATGTTGTCGTTGGCACCGAGTCGAGACATAATTCGGTCAACGGGCGTCAAGCGCGCCGACACGGCGGGAACATGGCAACCAATCTGGGCCATAATGACGGCGATACAAGACTGTGCGGCTCAAATTAGCGGATACTTGGTTGAGGATGGCCAAACGTCTTCAATCAGGAGATAGGAAAGAGAGAAAAAAAGACTCACCATGCGGAGGACGGTTGATTTACCAGCTGCGTTCGCACCCGTCAAGAGGCTAATCTTGGCCGAATCGCCACCAAGATTGATATCATTGGGAATAAAGCCTGCGACGGCGTTTGCCATACACGGATGACGCAGTTCGCTGAACTCGACTAGGCTTCGTTCCTGGTCGACGAATTGAGGACGACAGCTCGGGTAGCCGATGGAGAGGGATGCCTTGGCCAGTCCAATAAGGCAGTCAAGCTGAGAGATGATTCGGACTGCGAGCAGCCAGGTGGGGTAGTCTGCATCAAATCGGCGGAAGAAGCGAGATGCCGTCTCCTTGGCAATCTGTGAATGTGTCTCTTCAGCCTCACGAAGTTCGCGAACGAGCTCTGTAAGTTCGTTGAAATAGTAACGCTTTACACTCGACGTTGCCGACATCTGGCGCCAGCTGGACGGAACCCTGACCGACTTCGGTGCTTCGATTTGGTAAATCTCCTTGCCAATGTCTGTAAACTTGAGCGTTCGGCACTTGAGCTCCGATTTCTTCTTCTCTAAGAGGGAAACGAGATTCTTCTTGATCTCCTGGATCGTGTCCTGGCTCTCGTCAAAGTCCTCCTCAATTCCGCGTTCGGGAATGAGCAGCTTCTCGTCACGGGCACGACGACGGTCGAATGCCGTCTTCCAGTACGAGAGTGGTTCCTTGAGATCGGGCATGCTCGACAGGAGTCGGTCAATGAGGTTGTTGCCACCACCAAAGGAACCGAGGAGGCCCATGGTGTAGTCGATTTGCTCGAAACCATCGAGCACACGTACAAAGTCGTCGGGTCGGCACGAACCAGCATGGATACGCGAAATCAGTCGCTCGAGGTCCGGCATCTTAACCAGTTGCGACGAGAACTGCTCTCGTATTGTGTGATTGGCGTTGAGCATGTCGACGGCATCTAAACGCTCGTTTATACGCTTGATGTTGCAGAGGGGGTGGCATACCCACTGACGGAAAAGTCTCTTGCCGAAAGGGGTGACACAGCGATTAAGTAGCTGGAAGAGAGTTCCTTCAGAGCCGCCATTTACCGAGTTGCTGAAAATTTCCATGTTGATGAGGGTTTGGCCGTCGAGGACCAAGGTGCCGTCACGGTGGATGGGGTTGTACCACTCAAAGTTGGCTTGCGAGAGGAGGTCGCGCTCGAGCTTCAGAACGCGAAGGTAGTGAATCAGAGCTCCCAAAGCAGACATTAGAAGAGGCTTATCCTTCGACTTCTGGAGGACCTCGGGCCAGCCTCTGGCGGGAGATTCATCCTTCGAAGTAAAGTACCCACCGCTCTCTAGTTCTCGTCGTGTTACATCCGGCTCCCAAAAGTCGGTCTCGGACTTGAGGTAGTTCCAGATAGTCGTAGGGGATGTATTATTCTTGAGAATGCGCAAAGCCTTGGTGGACAGGTGCGACTTCTCCAGCAGGAGTTCGCGAGGGCTGATCTGAGCGACAAAAGTCTCGAACTTGGTCAAGTCGGCGTCGTCGTCAAACTCGGAGATGGAGAAGTGGCCGGTGGCGGCGTCGACAAATGCAATACCGAACGACGGTTGTCCATCCACTATGTTCTCCTTGATGGCGGCACAGTATGTGGCCATGTCGTCGTGGAGCATGCTGCCGTCAACAAGAGTGCCACCAGTGAGGATGCAGGCTAGCTCGCGGCGGATGATCTTGTCGGCCTTGCTGGGCTTCGAAGACGCATCGCCACGCTCGCGCATCTCCTTTCCAAGGGCAGACTCCATTTGGTCCACGCGGGCAACCTTGAACCCTTTGGCAACGAATTGGTTGACCCACATGTCGAGTGAACTCTCGGGCACGCCAACCATGCGCATGTTGACGCGGTCTGTGAGCTTGAGATCGAACATCTGATGGCCAATCGTTGCATCATTTTCGTACAGTTCGTAGAATTTACCCTTCTTAAAGAAGACAACCGTGTCCCACAGTTTTTGTTTGATCTCCCAGTACTGCTTCTCAAAGGCGGAGAAGTTGCGCCAGGCCGATGGTGGGACGTAGATGGTTGCCGGATCAAAGTCAGGGTGACCTTTAGGGTTCCTGTTGATATCGACAATGTTGGCCAGCCAGGGATAGCGATCCTCTGGCTCCTTCTGATGGGGAAGCTCCTTGCGCTTGGGCCGAGGCGAGGCTGCAACGGCGTTACGCGACTCTCTGGGTTGGGCAGGCTCCTTATTGTTGGGGTCGAACCGCCATTGCAGACACGTAGCTGATGCCGAGGGAAGATCATCGCCAATGTCCATGCTTACATCGGCAACAGCCGGTGCTTGGGGAGGGGATGAGGAAGCGCTGGGGCGCTTACGGGCATTCTGTGGCTTTGACTCGGCGCGCTTTCTCTTCTTCGGTCGCGATGTGGCATCGGAGTCGTCCGAGACGACAAAGTCAGCCATCTCATCTGTATAACAGATAAAGAGTCAGTCATGGACAAAAGAAAAGGTAATGAGGGTGGAGGTGGCTTACCATCATCATTCTCTTCAGGAGCATTATCCGGTTCTTCGTAATCATCGCCGTCGTCTTCTACCAGCGCCTGTCGATTTCTATTACGCCGCCGCGTAGCTGCTAGGTTTATCCTATCAAAGGGATCCTCGTCGTCGGAAGATTCAGCGTAGTTGATCGCTCGTTTCGTCTGAGACTATTAGAGACAAGACGTACATGCTGCGAGGCAGGTCCAGTGGCTTACCTTTCGAGTTGGACTGCTGGGAAAATCGGGAGCTGTGGGGGCATCCTGTTTCATCACAATCTCAGCAGGCGTATTCAGAGGCGATTGCAAGGCGTTGCCGAGTACCTTGGTGTGGTTGGAGTCGACATTCTCTTGAGAGCTAGCAGGCTCCGGAGCATCGCTACTGGGTACCAGGGTGATGTTTGAGCGGCTAGGCTTGGCAGAAAAGTTGATTTTGGTGCTCTCTTGAAGGCAAGTCGAAGGTGAACTTTTGGTGGTCGTGGAAGGCTTGGAAGAGGCGGGTGTCGAGGAGGCCTTGGAGAAGAAGCCGAGGATGCTGCGTTGCTTGCCACCTGACGCAGAAGCATTACCAGCCTTCTTAAGGGTGGGCGTCTTCGCGGGTGTGCGGACAGGCACCGAGGAAGCTTTTTCAGGAGCCATGGTGGGAGAGGCAAACGAAAAGCTCTCTCTGATGACCTTCGTTGAGCCGATATCCGCTGTTGAATAAGTCGTCACCAGTGAGTGGTCTGACAGAGTGTAGAAGTATAAAGGTAAGGGATGCACGGATCCGAATTGATAAGCGTAAGCTTCGAAAAAGAGAGACTTTATTCCAGCAGTTCGTGACCGAAAAGCTGTGAAGGATTACTTGGGAAGGAAGTTGGGCTTGGGGAAAGCTATCATGCGGGCAGGTACGGAGTATTCTTGAGAGGCTCCTCTTTTTTTTACCCCCGTCCCTCTTGAGACGCGTTTTGGCCAGGGTGGGCGCGACTTTTATTTAATTGGGATGGGGCAAGCCCCCTAGACCGCGCTTTTTTTTGGCGTCTTTTCCAGGGGGTTGCTGCAGGGTACTCAGCACCTCCGATGTGGTGGGACAAGTCCCGGAAAACCAAGGATCCTGGCATGTGTTGCCAACTGCAAGTCCTCAACCTCTAATCACCTCATAGACGCAAGATATTTGCTATTGCAAAGCCGATAAAATATGTTTCCAATCTACACTTTTTACCAGTTTAAGAAAAGTACTATCTAGTACCATCGTTTGCAGGACTAGTTGCATTCATATTCGTCTAATACCAAAGCTCAAAGTAGACAAAGCTTTGCATGCAGCATGTCGACCTCAGAGGCTCGCCCGTTTCTTGACCACATCGTCGTGCTTGTCCCACACTCGACGTTGGCCTCCCTTCCGGCCTGGCTCACTGACGCCTTCACGATCAGCCCAGGTGGGCGACACGCTGATGGCCTTACCGAGAATGTACTTATTCTTTTCGCGAATGGAAGCTACATAGAGATCATCGCCTTTGTCGAGGGGTTACCCGAGTCTCGGCGTCATCTGCACCGGTGGGGTAGACTTCCTGAGGGTTCTATCGTGGACTGGGCCTACTCCTTGCCTAACGAGTCGGACTTCGGACCCATCCAGCGCCGCGTCCGTGACGCCGACCTAGGGATACAGTATTCGGATGTTGTACCTGGCGGAAGGACGAGACCTGATGGAGTCCGGCTCGATTGGGCCATCTCATCGCCGTTAAGTCTATTGGCGGGGCTCTTACCATTCTGGTGTCTCGACCGCACGGCCCGGGACCTCCGCGTCCCCGTAACGACAGAGAACACCCGCCACAGCAGCGGCGCGGAGGGAGTAAACAGCGTACGAATACAAGCAGCCAACAGCGATGATACACAGAAACTCAAGTCTGTTTTCAATGCCATTCACGGCAAGCCCATCGATGCTCCCAATTCGACCTGGTCCTTCGCTGCCCCGTTCAACGAAGCACACGGCGGTTATGTGAACGTGGAGGCGCCCTCGGGCGTGCCAGGCGAGTCGGTCCGGGGTACAATTGAAGTCGAGTTATTCACGAGTAACAAGACGTCGAGTACCATATCGGGGAAACTCAGACCACGAACTCTCTCTATACATCTTGTCCCCTACAAGGGGCAGGAATAAATCTTACAGGCACGGCATGTCTGGATTGATAAGAAGAAAATTGATTATCGGTGATGTGGAATTGTCAACAATTACGACCGTTTGAAGTCTGGATCTGAAGAATTACATGGGCTCGATTTCGTCTTTGCGGATTCAGTGTACTCCGTACGTGAAAGTCGGCTTCAGGGCCCGGCTTGGGAGTGGGAACCAATCCAAGCTTGTCGTGGTAATTATCCCGGATAGTGTTGCCTATTGAGTGGGGATACCAGAACCTGCCCAGAATCACTGCTCGGCGATGTAAGGGGCATTTTGTGCTAGAGCTCTCTGCACTTGTTGGAAATCTTTTTTTTTTCTTTTTCTCAAGGCTGGAAATAGAGTGTACGATTCTCCCTAATAATGAAAGAGCCATGCATGTGATGGCTCTGGCAAGAAGCTTGGGAAAGAAGATTTTGCCTCCACAATGACCCACTAAATAGAAATTAGCGGGGGGGCAACCACTAAACTAGAGTCGTAGGAATCCCCAAGGAACTAGTTTACTACAGTGGGCGGTCAAAAAAAACGCCAATCCATAAAAAAGGGTTTCTGGCCATTAAAATCAGTTGACTTTAAAGCCACATAACACAACCAAAATAACCTCTTTAATTAT
>JADHKT010000268.1:0-11082 GCA_019925285.1 Graphium sp. VPRI43844 | reverse complement strand
CGAATTATTGAGAACGTATTGAGAACGTAGAGTACCAGTTCCGAAAGCCCTTTTGCCGCGAGCTCCCGAAAGCCTAAGTGTGGAGTACTACGAGCTCGCGCTCCCTTGTTGGAAATCGCACGAGAAATGAGTCACGTGTGTGCTTTTGAGCAGTGTACGGGAGTACGTTACGTGTAGTTTACTCCGTAAGGGTGACCAAGGGCTTTCAAAATGTAATGAGGAAAGATGCCAAGATTTGCCATGACAGGAAGAGGAAAGATGATGTGCGGCTGGCGCTGGTGCTCGGTTCTAATGTTTGGTGTTTCTGCCGCCACAGCTTCCGCCACAGCTTGTTTTGGTGTGGATGGGTGGTTTACAGGTACAAGTAGATGGTTTTGGTCTCTTCAATTGACGGTTTGGGGCCCCAGGACAGCTCTTTCCCCGTAGATGTTGCCATGTGCCTGGACAACCTAATTGTGTGGCTTATGTGTCCATGCTCTACGGAGTACTCAGTAAACTACAGACCCAGTATCGACAAGTCTCTCCCGTCCAGTCGACAGATTTTACAAAACACTCCGTTCTCCCCATCTAATTATTCCGACACCGAATTGACCTTCCATTTCAAATTTCCCCCCGGGTCAGAAACAAATCAGTTACTAAACCCCTCCGAGTGGCAAATTTCATTCTCCTCCGGTCCCGTATCAGAAACCGCTCGACCCCCTCTACTCCGTAGGCTGGCCTTCCGAAAGACAAGGATGATTACGGAAGCACGAACCCCCTGGTAAAATCACGTTCCCTACTATGGCACCAGGGCTTTAATATTCTCGTCCATAAGGGAAAAAAAAAAGATATACTTGCAACGAATCTAAAAATACACCCCGCCTGCGAAGACCCCTTTGCCTCATTACCTCCAATCCTAATGGCCGGGCTCCTGGGGACTAATACAGTTGCCTACAGCCATGCATTAGGGGTGGCGAACTTGCGTTGCCCCTGGGCGTTTACTACCACTAATACTCGGTACGGAGTAGTTTACAATCAATCGAATCCCCAGCCTTGTGATCACTGCATCGTATCAACTCCATGTTTGATACGCTGCTTTAGAATACCGAAATACGTCCCTATTATGTACAAGTCTACCCCGTATGTTGTTTTGACTTCCGCAATGTTGACCTACTATTTTTCCTCACATCTCTACGAGGCAACGACTGCGAAGAGACACACCCCCTCCCTCAACCACAAAAAGATCAAGCTATTTTCCGTGGAGTAAACAGCAGACGCCCCCAAACCATGCTGCTAAAATCCAAAGGAACTACACGTATAAGCCCCGACGCCTCCCCTTCTTTTTCTCCCACGGGAATCGGACGAGCTTCCACAGGTGTGGGTATGGAAAATCAAAGGGCACCGCCGGCGACTCCGTGACGCTAAACCTGCGCGCTATTCTTCAAATACCCATAGCTACCCTGCAAGAAGGGGGGAGCTTATGCCACTCCGCACTATTACCAATACTCCGTACGGAGTACTGCTCTGCGTTGGGTGGGATAATATAATCGAATTGTTGTAAAGGGAGGGAGGACCTTTTAAAAAATCAATTGGCCTCGTATAGCTCGACAAGCTGAAAGCCCTTCAAAAAGAAAACATGAGCATAAGATCTACCAGTAAACAAACTGATCAAGGATACCCAATCTCTCCCTCACCGTCTGATCTCGTTGCTTTGTCTCCTCCGCATCGTCAACCCCCCAAGAATCGTCACAGGTAAGCAGCAAGCCACAACTGAGGCGCAGTTCTTGCATATTCCCCCATTACTAAACCCAACCAAGAAATCCCCCGAGGTCCACTAAAGATTAGCCAGGTGTGGCGCTTACAACTCCCTGCCGAGCCTGTCCTCCTGCGTATTACCATAATAGGTCCAGAAAGCCTCAAATCCGAACTTGAAACGAAGACTGCACATTCGACTAGTTTACTCCGTACATGTGGCGTCAATTTAGGACTGTAGTTTCGGAGTTGCTTGTTTCATTTCCCTAGAAAAAAAATCGGCAATGCAAGAAACGAACTTGTAGAAACTTCCCACATAGACAGGGGGCTTTTGGAGAGCTAACATGATAAATAGACCTCTGAAGATCTGATGACGCACGCCGTCTTTCCAGCCCGGCCACGCGCTTGTTTAGTATCTCTCTTAGAATATTGACAAAGGAACCTGGGAACCTTTGCATCTTTTCCCGTTTCGAGAGATCTTTTGCTAATGCCACATCCGCCTGCTTGTAAATTGAAGACGCGGATTGAATGAGGGCGGAATGGCTAGCCATCATCAAACGGAACAACGTCTGAATTGGGAGCTTGCATCCGGGGACGTGCATCTCCTGCCGCCTCTTTTTCTCGAAACTCCGTCCCGTTCTTTGAGTGCAGTGTATCTCTAAGCCTTTAGCCTAGTGGTGTAACCTGTCTGGTTCTGGCACCCGCAGTTCTAACAATCCTGCAGTCTTCGAAACTAAACAACGGGCAACAAATATCAAAGGTGGGCCGAGTAATAAGACAGCCGCAAACCCTCTCATTCCCCCAGTCGTCCACTCGACCCCAGCGTACCCCCAAACCAAACCAAACCAAACGCCCTACCGACCCTATCGAACCATGACGACAGGGATCGAAACCCAATCAGACGCCGAATCTTCATTCTCGACAAGTTTTTCACCTGTGCCATGCATGCTCTAGTGCTCTCGTCTATTCTCGATTACGTCTCGAGACCCAACAACGAAAAGTCTCATTGACGAGCTCCAATTGGTTTTTACCAACTCCTTTCCTCTGCAGGTACCCAACTCTGGTGGTTCGGCACCCAGTTTTAAATTCTCCTTTTGTATGCAAGTGTAATCAAGGACAGCTCTAAATCCAAATGGGAGCCTTGGGGCATTGGGCATTAAACATGGAAGCCTCGAACTTGGCGAAAGTCGCCTAATCCTTTGCTGTGCAGAAAACGAAGTCGCCTTACAATCGGAAAAGGAAAGAGGCAGCGACTGCTAGCAGCCTGCCCTCCCACGTGTGTGAGTGAAAGGCATCATTTTTGTTGATTTAGCAATAACGACATTGTGAAATAGGAGGCTGTCAATATTGCAACTTCTTGCTGCAACTTATGCTGGGCTGCCTCCGGCTCTAACCCGATCTTCTTCAGTCTCATGTATTTCGGCTCTTTTGACTGATCTGTGTGTCGTGGTTTTTTGTTTTTTTTTCCCTGGCCAAGTACCGTTTTCATGTGAAGATGACGAGATATACCGACGATAAGTAAGATCTAAAAATTGCAGTAAGACGAATGAATGTCAGGGGGGGTTGGTGTATTTTTGGGTTTTTCCACTCTTTCAGGGCCCCAGAATCACCCTGTCATGCGGGCGCAATGGGACGGAGTGTTCCCCCCATCACCCCTCGTCCGGATCCTAACCGAATTCGTGGGTGCAAGGCCATTATTTGGTGTGGATGGGTGGTCGCATTTGGAGAGGCCTCAATCGTCAACAGATTACCGGCCCCCTGGGATTTCCTCCCTGGCTGGCCACTGGGGCCGCAAACCAACCAGACCGTTCCCTTGCTTCTGGGTGCCCTCCATGGTGGACGAAAGAGGAATAATCGTGAGACCCAGGCATGCAGGTGCATCGGACCCCTTTCTATCCGACCAAGGAGACGTGTGCGATGTGCACAATCAGAGACATTCAGAGACATTGACTCAGATTAAAATCTGATAGCTGGGACTAGACAAAACCCTTGCCCAAGAGGTTATTGCCTATTACAGGTGTGTCAATATTCCGTACGGGACCCAGTGCACGGGACCGCCCGAACGTAGCGAGGGTTTGTCTTGGGGCTGGCCTGGCCAAAGCCTGGCCAGACACCGAAAATAAAAATAAAATAAAAACAACACATGATGGCCGAGATGGAAAGTTGCCCAGAAACACTGCCAAGGAAGAACCGCCCAAAGTATAATTAAGATTTCATTCGTGTTGTTTGGTTTGGTGTGCACTTCTGCACAGGGCACCCGAAATAGAAAACCGACGAGTAAAAAGGGCGTGTCTAAGGCGCGGCCCCGTTTCGAACCGAGCGCTCTTCCCATCGTCATAAACCGCCACTGATTTTGGCCCCTGGCCTGCCCTTCCCAGCAAAGAAACGGATGGGGAGGGTAAGCGCGAGGCCGTATCTAAGTAGGTTGCTGTGAGCCGCAGCGCGGCTGACATGCTGCTTTTTTCCCAAACTGCACTAAGGGCCCTTTTACCCAGAGTAAGCGCCTAGGTAGACACTGCAGGCACAGCGGGGTATCAACTAAATTCGTCTTTCGTCCGGCCCCTAGAGGCGGCCTGTGTCGCAAGATATCCCGATGGGCATAATAGCGCCGTCGAGCCGGCGCCGTGGAGGGGGTGCGCCGTGGTCAATGATGGTGTGCAGAGGCGCTGTAGCTTTACCGGTCTTCTTCCCCCATACATGTTATTTGGCTATTCGGTCATTCTTCACCGGACACGGGTGCAGAGCAACCCCAATACAGAAGAGGTCATCCGAAACCTGATTGCCCGATGCAAGTTATTTGATTCTGGCTGACCTACGTCTTGTAACAATTCTTGGGAGAGACTTTTTGTTGTGGCCTGGGCAGGCGGCTGCGGGCGTCTCGATTTTTGCCACATGGGCCTGGAGAGTCTGGTTGCCTGGACAGACATAAGGCCAATTGGGCTGGCGCATCGTCTTTCGAGATGAGGTGTGGGCGAACCAGGGCGTAAAATGGTGCATGGCAGTAATCCAAGTACCTTGCGGCGTAGGTGAGGAAGAGACAAAACGGTATGCAGCAGGCTGGGCGTTTTCTTGGTCGTCTCTCTTCGACCGATTCCGGGCCCAGACTCTTCTGTCTCCTTGGGGAATGTGGGTGCCTGATGCTGCAGGTTAAGAGAAATGAGTGCTGTATCTCAGGGCCCAATCAGTGCTTGCCTTTGCATGTTCTTGGCAGCTGGCCAGTGTAATGGATCATCCCCCTAGTTTGGGCCAGGCCATGACCAACCACCGATCAGCAATGTGCAAATTCTCGTATAAATAAAATGAAAATGATAACGAACCAGAGAGAGAAAATTTTATACGGCCCGCCAAAGATTCTCTGTACGTCACTGGACTAAAGACACTATTTGCACTATGCTCGCTAGATGGCTGCGGGTCTCTTCCGTGGGGTGTTGTTTCCACCAGCTAGGGCATGAGATGAGGCGAGAAGAAGCTCTCTCGTCCTTCCTTGAGAAGTCGAATACACATACGCATTTGTCACAAGTCACTAATACATATATACTTGTCTGCTTTCCAAAGGGGGATATTCTCAGTTGGATTGTATTATTATTACTAGTTGGGTAAAGTTTTGCTCGATACCCTGACGGACTAGATAAAAATTTGGCAAGGCCACAAGTCGCGAGAAGTCAAAATCGCCAGCTTACTTGCATGCTGGCTCGTATGTAGATGAGTGGCTTGCACTTTCCTTTGTTGAAAACTAGGACCTGGAACCGGAAACCCTACTTCCAAGGAGGGGAAAAAAAGAGGAAGTCGCAATCGAGTAAGAAGCAGCACACAAACGACAGTCGTCCCGTATTTCTTTTCCAGGCAGAAACAGCTCTGTCGAAGTGTATCATCATACTTCGTACCGCACCTCACCTTGTATCTCAGAGCTGATTCTCCCTCTTGCGGTTCCTCAGGATCTCATTCTCTCCTCTCTGTGATGCGTCCAACTCCCTTTTCCTTTTCATTTCTCCCATCCTTGCCATTGCACTCTTGCCTCGTCCAACGCAGTATAAACCAGATGTGGCTAGTACTACAACGGTGACTCTTTCCCCGAACTGCTAACTGCTTCTTCCTTCCTCGTCGTCTCATGTACCATTAGCCACAAGGAGCCACAGTTGACATCGAGACACCCCTCCCCGCCCGCCATTCTTGGTGGGGTTTCACGCCCCTCCCCTGGGGCTTTACTACGGTGTACGGTGTACGGAGTATTCGTGACTGTAGCGTAGCTCTTATCCACACGCCCTGCTGCGCCATCGCAATGTACCTTCGTGGGCCAATATTCTATCCCTACATTGAGCTTGGTTTCTTCTCACTCGCAGTATTATCGTCTCACGCTTCGTACTTCCTTTCTCCCCCTCTCCTACAGAGAGAAAATGGGCGTGCATGTGCATTCTCGGGGCGCTGTGTCTCTCCTTCCTCTACGTATTACTCGGCCTGTCCCCCCCACCACTGCCTCCATTTCTCTCACGCCCCACACCTGGGATGTGAATACTTACGTACCCGCTTCCCAACGCTAGTGTAAACTACACTGTAGCACCGTGACCTCCAAATCCACCACCACATTCCACCATCCACCACCACGGTCCTATGTCCTCACCCCAAAATGCGCGAGGCATCCATACCCGGGTGCCCCTGCGGCCCCTGCACCGCCATACAAGAACCAGTCTTGTTGCTCTGACTGCAGGACGCCCTAGGCACATGCCCTCATTGCCATCGTTCACACTCCCCGGCTGTTCGGTCAACATGCATGAGGTCAATTGCTGCCTTGTTTCTCCCACCAATCCGCAGGTACCTTCTTGCTCGTCTCAATGTACCTTGCCAGTCTGCTACCAACTTTCCCAAGACTCGCTCCGCTCTAGCCTAGAGCCGGGAACTATTATAAGGCTGTGATGCCTTCGATCTGTTGTCCCCCCTCCCGTCTCTCTCGGTCCCATCCTTCTTCTCCATCCGCCCTCCCGTTACCTTCAAAAGATTCTCATTCGCTATATCTTTGCTTGCCCTTTTCTCACTCTCAACCCTCCCTCTCACACCGTCGTTCCCTTCTCCGTCTTACATACCCCTTCTCCTCGTCGCTGTTCATCTCATATTCTTCCCTCTCATACCGTTATTCCCACTCCCCGTTGCCTTACTCCATCGGCGTTGTACGCTCCTCTGCCCTGCCACGACACACCCCTCCCTCCCTCAGAAAGTCTTCGCTCGACTACTGTGTGCGTGGGATTCTTCAACTGCCTTCATCCCTCCCGCCTGTTCATATAAGTTGGGGCGACATCCCGGAACTGAACCTCCTCTGATTCCTTCTTCATCACCCAACACCTTAACTTGAACCTCATACCACTCTTCGTTTTATATTGAGTACTTGCTCCCTTTCATAGACCATACTCAGCTCGCGCTTGAAACACATACAGCCTCTCGGATTGCCTATCATACTTCCATCCTTCACGCCACGACATTCAAAGCATTCTCCAACTCAACCCATAACACCCTCTCCTCGACGTCGCCCTCTGCCGAACTTGCACCATGTGCTATCAGGTCACTGAGCTCTACTCAGCCTGCAAATGCCTGTACTACAGACATGCAATTGACCGTTGTCCGGCCTATGGCCAACCAGGCCATGTAATCCAGAGCAGGACCATCTACGTAGGATACGCCTGCACCGCACACGCACATTCATATGGACACGCCGTCCCCAGCTATTCCTATTCAGACTCTGGCTACTCGAGTGGACGGTCTAGCAAAAGACGGTCTAGATGAACCGTGGTGTCTATCCTGCTCGGCACCTGGCCCTGGCCTCGCCTACACTTGGTTCGTTTTTGCTTCGAGGACTGGTTCGATTCGCTCCTGCCTTCTAGAGAGCCAGCTCGAGTAAGACTTTCCATGCCACCTTCATGGCAAAGCGCACCAAGCATGTGCGGCGTGGACTAGGGATCGATCCCTCTCTCTGGAAGAAAGAGATCTCTGCAAACACAAAAGAAGCAAAAAAATGCCCTTCACTTACAATACACCCGGGTACTGTTCGAAACGACGACGAAACGACATGACGAAGAAAAAAAAGGCAATCCTCGAAGCCAACCCGGTTCACTCTCCTACTCACAACTTCTACCAAATTCATCCGACAATTTGCCTTGATGGCAGCACGGAAGCCCGCGGCTAGTATGAGCCATGCAATCATGCAGCCACGAACGAAATGACGATCTTTTTACCGACTCACGCCATTTCCCACCGGTCATCCTCGATACCCCTGTTGATTTTGTCTTACTAAGTTTTCTTATGCTGCCTTTCTTCATTACTCTTTCTCTTTGCACGCCAAATTGGTTATTTTTTGATGGTATATTTTCCCGCATCTCCTTTCTCTCAGCCTCCCTCTCAGCTTTTTCTTCAGTATTTGCCCTTTTGCTTCTTTGGCCTTGTTGGTGATTGTGCTCCTCTTCAGCTACGGCTGAGAGGCGTAGGGAAAATATTGGATAGATACATGCGCGGCGTCTCTTTGTTTCCTTGTTTCTCTTCGTCGGGTCAAGTCCCCGCGGACTCGCTGACCTTCCTTTTTACTAGTCTTTGTTTTCTTGGCGTTCTTTTTATATTCTTTTCTATCTTTGGGTCGTTTCTACTTCTCGTTTCTTATAAGGGGGTTTCGGAATTATGATTTTTATTGCCATCGATAGATGCTTTTTTCTTTTTTTTTCTTTTTTTCTTTTTTTTTCTTCTCTCCTCTAGTCTTCTTTTTTTGTCTTTCCATCTATTGTTTCAACAGTTATTTGGGTGTTACTCGGGAAGTAACACATCCAGTCCGGTGCAGGAGCTCTATGATGGCAGGACCTAGCTTCAAATCCATAATCGCCAGCACACTCGCTGGAACGAGATGTGCATCCAGTCTGCTCGGGAAAGCGTGGAAACTTCACTCAATACTAGTCTTACAAGTCAATTGAAAAGAATTGGACTCATTCTTCTGTTTTGCGTGTAATTGGCATGTTAGACGTGAGATTTGTGTTTGATGGTGCCCGAGGGGAGTTTGGGGGGTGGTTGTGGTGAGGTTGGTTGCATCGCAAAGGTGTGGTGACGAGTTGTTTTGGCGAATTGGTGGTGTGGGGCGGGAGTAACACTGCGAAGAAGAGCTAACAAGGTACAACAGCCCCGTGGGCCAATCTGGTGTTGCCAAACCCCTGTCGATTACTGTTTTGGGTCACAAGACGACCCTGCAGCCATGCACCAAGCAGCCATGCACCAGGCAGACATCACCACCCCCCCGGAATCCCAAAATTAGGGAACCTCGATTCACGTCTACGGAGTATGTGGCTGGACCCTCTAATTTGGGGGCTATTGTGGCTTGCGCGCGCGCATACCCATTACATGTCCCTTACACCATCCCTTACACCACTCGTCTTGTTTTACATGAAGTCTCGGGGTGGGATTCCGCCATGATCCATAAATAAATCGCGAGCATTGCCGCCGGCCAGGAGAGGGAATCGACTCCCACAATCCATTAGTTTTACGAGGAAACTTGGGGGCCGCCACTTGGGTGGTATTCCATGGGCAGAGAATCAAAAAGAACCGGGGTTCAACAGGAGGTACGGAGGGTCCGGCAACAGGCATGGGTGTCCTCTCTCCCTTAGCGGCAGGTTTGCCGAATGGCGGATGCGTAGGCGGGGGAGATGGGTAGGAATAGGCGCAGGCGCGGATGTGGACGAGGCTAGTTCTCTATTGCCCCCTTTTTGGGGGCTAAAGGGCAAGGCTTGATTGGAGGGGAAGGCGAAAGACGATTGGTGTACAAGTACTCCGTAGGCATGTTATATTAAGGATTGGGTGGCGAATCGAGTTGCTGACGAGATCCTGGGTGGTGGAGGGGCGTGTAAAGATGACTGGAAAGAATTAAGCGCCCGTATATTCTTTGATACTGAAACCAGGAAGAGAAGGCCCTAAACGGACTTTTCAGAAGATATTACGGAGTAATAGATTACAATATTGCAATTATGGAATAGTTATGCGGCACTACTAAAAACGGGTCTATATAAAAATGGGTGTACATACACACATGCGTAGTGGTGCCCCACTACCACCCATTTATCGTTTCCCCAAGTAGGCGGCACAATAAATGGGTGGTGCACGAACTATCGGCTGAACGCTGCTCTACAGATAAAAATTACAAAATAAAAAGGCTCCCCTGATTTTCGCTGCTCTTTGTGATCATACGATCTGCTGCACATCTAAGAGTTTTGCCTTCTCCAACTCTAACCCTAACCCTACTTACATCTATCCGTTGTGAGGAACAGAGCTCTGATGCTGATTTTCCGCCACCGAAACGAGAGGGGGGCCGCCGGACACAGGTGTGCACACCTTGCTGCAACCTCGAACTTGCGCTACGCCAACGCCCGCCACCGGATACCGCTGCGCAAACTCTTCCGCGGCGTTCTGTCGAGTCCAGCGAAGTGCGATACTGCACAACATGCCAGCGAGTCATCCCTGTCACGGCGTTTACTGTTGCTCCCCTGGGCAGGGTGCCTTATTCGACCTGCATACAATGCCAACAGCGTAGGCGTGTCCGCCGCGACCCTTTACCGCCGCCCATCCCCGTTGCAGAGCGACTTCCCCCTGCTTTCCTTTCGGTGACAGGTGTGTGGGACTGTGATGGGTATACCATAGGGCCCATGAACAATGTCTGCACGTGGTGTGGTGCAAAGCGCTGGCAGGGGGAAACACCTGGCTGCTGCTGTAAAGGCGGTGCGATTGCAGAGGCTGCTTTCCCCGAACCTCCTGCGTTTCTCCGTGACCTATTGCTCGGTATGTTCCCCTGTTTTCGTGTGTTCGCGCTCCACTGTTGCTCACCGCTGTATAGGTCAAGATAGGGTCGCTTCGGCCTTTCGTCAACAGCTGCGCCGCTACAATTGCGCGTTTTCTTTCGTCTCGATCAGCTGCAATCGGGTGGAACCGCCTGCTCGCGCGGGCGGCGCTCCTTTCAATTTCCAGGTGCAAGGGTCCCTGTACCACTCCACCGGTCCGCTGATCGAGAACGACGGTACCCTCCCGGTCTTTGCGCAGATGTATTTCTACGACGCAGATGCTGCTGCCGATTTCCGATTTACGCAGTACGCGGACCTAGATCGGGCCGTCGTCCAACAGCTGACGGACTACATGTACAACGACAACCCCCTGATATCCGTCTTTAAGACGGCTCGGGAGCGTTTGCAGGAGTCTGCGATGGACGACCGGCGCATAGTGCTGAGTCCCCAGATGCGTTTGGTTGTGGAGAGCGGCAGCGACGGCCGGCGGGAGAACCTACCCACGGCGGCAGAGGTGGCGCTCTTGATTCCCGACGAATTCGCCGACCGGAGCTTCCGT
>JADHKT010000267.1:0-11301 GCA_019925285.1 Graphium sp. VPRI43844 | reverse complement strand
TAATTAAAGAGGTTATTTTGGTTGTGTTATGTGGCTTTAAAGTCAACTGATTTTAATGGCCAGAAACCCTTTTTTATGGATTGGCGTTTTTTTTGACCGCCCACTGTAAGTCTGGGAAGGGGGCATTGAGAAACTACTCCGTAAACTACTCCGTACTCCGTACTTGTATGTAATTACATACATACATCACTGGATGCATTTGCGAAAAAAAAGTACCTTGTAAAGTACACTTGATCAAGCTCCCATCTCCTGGCGTTTCAAAGCCTTCAACCACAACCGTCGTCCATGTCGTTCAGCCTCGCATAATAAATGTATAACATTGTCGGGGTCTTTTGCTGAAACCATGAGCGCGATTGTATGTAAACTCCATGTTTAAACAGACACGAGACAGAACACGCTGTGCTGGCCCTTTTCAAACCAACACAGTCCCCTGACTGACAGCGGAACAGAATTAGTAGAGACAGTCTAAGCCATAGCATCCGCTGAAATGCAAACAAATTCCTGCGAGGACGATACCGGCGTCGACGTGGCACCTGTTCAAGCCCGGGGCCGCTACAGCCCCCGCGAGACAACGGAACTACCGGT
The DNA here is from genome assembly GCA_019925285.1 of Graphium sp. VPRI43844. Classification (NCBI taxonomy): domain Eukaryota; kingdom Fungi; phylum Ascomycota; class Sordariomycetes; order Microascales; family Graphiaceae; genus Graphium; species Graphium sp. VPRI43844. The sequence continues at coordinate 10,716 of JADHKT010000267.1, read as the reverse complement.
AATTGACATTCCCCGATACATCAAGTATGGCAATGATACGTACCAACTCTGTGGCCGATCGAGGGTTGGCGAAGCACAATGTCCGACGGAAGAGTATGTCTGCATCAATTCTCCCGACCCGCGTTCGTACGGCCAGGCGTGGGATGACTGGGGTGTGTGCGCCCGGAGAGCCGAGACGAGAACCTGTGGCTACGGCATTTCATGTCCTGGTGCGGGACGTTGTCGAATCCCGATCTAGGACTGCGAAGAAGGCGAGACCGAGAATGGCGAGCCCGTCTGTTTTGGGCTTTGTTTCATAGATTGACAATGGAAAATGTGTAGGTGACTGGTATCTGGAACTCACCAGCCCGCCCGAATAGGAGCGTGCAGTCGGGAGCATTGACTGTACATAAATATAAAAAAATATGCTTTCGGAACGAAAGTGACGAAAAGTTCGTTTTGTTGGTCCCCGTAAAAATTTCCCCGCGACGAATTAGGAATTAGGAAATTCTTAAAGTCACGTGCTTTTTCTGAGGAGTTTGTTTGCCGATCTTTAGCCGTCGACTTGTTTTTACAATTGACATTCTACGGAGTACGGAGTACTCAACTGACAACTGACAGGTGTCCGCGTACCAAACAAATAACAGTGGGTCGCGATTGATCCCCCAGCCGCTGGTCGGAAAAGAAACTGGAGAACTCCTAGGCCTTGTCCAATAGAATAACGTCATTTGCCAGATCCACTAAATACCTAGAATAGTTTAGTTTCCAAGAACTCCATCGAGTGTGATCAGCCACCAGCCACCGACGAGCTACTGTAGACGACTTGAGATAAGGTTGCGCTGCTGCTGTTTTGTACCAGAGCCTTCCTCGTATATTCTGTTTACTTCTCCTATTACGGCTGGTCTCCATTGATTGCCCGGCCTGGTCGATCGGTGCCGCCTCTTCGGCGATGGCGGGGAAGCCGAGTTCGCTTCTGCCAAGTTACGCTTCCTCTGTGCGAACTCATTGACCTTGCGAGATATCAACATTTGAATGCTCTCGGTCGAGGACGTTGCATCACCCAAATTCTCTACACGTTCGTGTATTTCTTTGCTGATCTTCTCGGCTTCTTCACGTATATCTGCCGATATGACCTCATGCCTGGCTGGAAAAAGCCCCAGTACCGGGGTACTGGCGCTGTCTACAAATATGCCTTCAGCTAGCTAACGATTGCTCCACAACCTCAATATCTGATTACTTACTTGACGAAGCCATCTCTCCCCTGTTCGGCCGGAGTCATGCGAACAAAGATGGTTTTGATGACGAGGATGGAGGACGAAGTCACGGCGACATCGAAGGAACAGAGAAACATATATGGGGAGGTGCGCACCCCGGAACAGAAGGGTTTTAGGAGGCAACGAGCAGTTTGAATTTAAACTATCACAGCAACCCCTCCCCGTACCGGTACAGACCTTGGTAGTGAGCAAGAAGTTAGACTTCGCAGCGAGATACTTACAACTCGCCATTCAGTAGAACGCTCTTCAGTTTCGGGATGACAACGGTCGTGGCCTTTTGGAGTTGTTCAGGGAGATGGCCGAGTCGGAAGCTGGCTTCGGCAATAGTGGCCAGGGCCTGAAGAACCGGTTCCCCTCCTGCCTTGAGAAGGCCGGTGGGGATTCCGTCAGGACCCGGGGCTTTCCATGACCGGGCTCGAAGAGCCTGCTTCACGTCATCCAGTGAGACGGTGCTGGAAACACGGACGGTTTCGTCGTATCGGGGGTCGTCGGGGATGTCGTCGAGAACGGCGGGGGAGCACGGGAAGAAACGCTGTGCGAGTAGCCGGGCCTTCTCCTGGTGCGACTTGGCTCCCGAAAGCCTAAGTGTGGAGTACTACGAGCTCGCGCTCCCTTGTTACCAGTTAACCCCCCCCCCCCCCAAGCCTTGGTGCCTTTCGAAGAGCCATTGATGCCCCACGTGCTTGGAAGAACGATAGGTAGGACGAGAGGGCTAGCCATAACACTTGGGCCACGATGACGACAGCGGACGATTGTGCAAAACGGCGAGTCCAGCCAAAACTCACTAGCAGGGTACTTTATCGACCGAAGTCGGAAAGGAGATCAAGCTTGTAATACCACCACAGCCATGCTCATGCTCATGGCGGACGGGACTTCCATGTAATCCCTTATGACCACATAAAATATGTAAAATATAGAGGGTGTCGGTATAACTGGGTAATCTGATTGGTCTAGCTAGTGCAAACACGAGGTGACCCTGTACGTCCGCAAGTGAGTGTCCTGCGATGGGTACAATGGTCTGATTCGTGATGCTTAGTTGTCTATTCTCAGTACAGGAGTTCGCGACTGTGCGCGAAAGCAGTGACTTTATGGTCCTCCTAGCGTGACTAATCTCGTCAGGTGACGTTAGGTCGCGTCCTCGGGAGCTCGGATGCATTCATACCGACAGAGGGAATCAAAATGGTTCAAAGTCAAAGAAGCCGATGGGGCCGATAATTCGAAATTGAGTGATCTGGCAATACTAGGGTAATCAAGGCCAGAGGGAGATGGCTCAACATCATGATGATAGATAGTATTGGCCCGGGATATTTCTGGGTAGTTATGCACAAGTCAGCATCGATGGCGAGTGCCAGGTGCCAGGCAAACAGGTGCCTCGTGGCCCACCTTTTTGTGACTGAGAACATGAGAGAAGTCAATATTAATGGACCGATTTGCAAGGCGTAAGTTACTCGGCACCATGGATCGAAAATTATGGGGCGCTCGATGGGAATGAAAGATTGCTTGATGGGTTGGGTACCTGCTTCATAAGTGGATCTGCCCACGTACCGATCACCCCCTCCCAAATCGATCATTTCAAATACTCTCTTCCACGGCATCACCACATCACAAATGGCGCAGTATGTCAACCAAAAATGAAGCTATTTCTGTGATTTCAATGACTATATACTAATTAACTAACTATTTTATTTAGCTATACCGAATTGAATTTGAATAATGCTATTAACGACATCCAAGTAGAGATCTCTCACCGACATGCCTTAACGCGTTAGGGGATACCCTCGACTTTAGTATAGGACCGACTAGATGGCATATAATGAGCACGCAAGCAGAATCCTGTGCCTCTCTCTATATACAGAGGGCATGCCCTCCCAAGGATGAAGAGAGGAGAATCCTCTGGAGAATCTTAGAACACCCTTTTTTTACGTGACCCTTCTCGCCGCTTGACCTTTTCTTCTACCCATCTATGAGCCTCTAGACCTTTATATTGCAGCGATTCCTGGAGTGTATCGCCCCGATCGGTAGGTAGGCCTTTTATAGGAATGCCAATGGCGAAGTCTAGCCGCCATCTGATGGGTAAAGGAGGCAAGATGGCAGAAGAGAAAAAGCGAGGCCAGCAACCTTTCCCCCGAAGGAGGGTAAGCTGCCATCCTGATCGGGGTGGCAGCTACCTTTCCTGACCTTTTACATGACAGTTACTAAGCTTCTGGCTGAGGCCGTTTGGTGCTGTGTTGAGGAGACTAGCAGTGTGATGCGATGCATGTCTGCCCCAGCTCAATAGGAACTAAAAAGGTCGCTTGCGATGGTTCAAATTAGGCCTTATTGAAAGCAACACTTTCGAGTTTCAAGCTCGTGTTGATTGTATGTGAATGCTTCATTTTTGTATGCGATATTACTGACAGAAGTGGTGATGTAGGAGGGCCGGCGGATGATCGGTTTGGGGGTTGATCGGTACATGGGTAGATCCACTTACCGCGTATCTCCGACCTGATCCAGGAAAAAAGCTTATTGCTCTTTTCGGCTGCGGCAAGGAATTCTCCATACTCTGTGCCTGATGCTGACTGACTGAGGACCTTCTGTGAGTACGGAGTAGTACGGAGCATATACTCCACACCCGACGCTATTATTGCGGAGTGTTTTTTTTTTCTTGCCTTCTTTTTCCTTCTTTCCCCCCAAACCGGTCACGCCCTTTTGTAGAAGTACGGATTACTCCCCGCCATCGGTTTACTGCTGACAAATTGACAAAACCGCCCCTTCCCCCTCATCCCCCCAATAATCTCCAATCTCCTCATCATCAAACACTTGATGACATTCTCCATCTTTACACTACTATCTGCATGACCATACATACTGTCCTCTTAGAAGAAGAAAAAAAAGAACCCAAGGATTCCTTTCAGTGAAGTCACGCATTGCTTAATCTCTGTTGAGTTGTTGAGTCAGCAGGGGCCCCATTCTCCAGTGACGCACACCACCTTTTTATCCTGTCTGCCTCATTGCTGGCAATCTTTATTCTTGCCCCTCACATCCTCGTTACGACATCTGTCCACACCGTTGGTAGCCATTGTATCGCCACCTAATTGAAGCGCCAAAGGAAATAAGGCCAAAAACAAGCATCGATACTCAGCTGGATCCGTTGATATCTCATATCACATTCCCAAGTCTCTCACCGACATCTCGAGAGGCATCATTCTTGGCCGGTCTCTTTCGGGAGGTGTCTTCACCACCCGCCCTCCTCGCTGCAAAACTCTTTTTGCCACTTGCGGCCCGCTGTTTAGTTTTATTCTTCTGTACGAGACTACGACTCGCGAAGTCGACTAAATTATTTGATCCCCGTCTCAATACCTCAATTTCATCCCCTCCCTGATCTCCTTTGAGCCACGACCAGCGCAATGGCAACTGAGACTTCGGGCCTGGCCAAGCTTAACAACTTCTCCCTCACTCCGCAACAACAAACTCTCCTACTCGCTGCCCTGAACTCCAACCAGCGGGGTTCGCCTTTTAGCACACCGATGGCCAACGGCGACACGACTTCCGCTTCGCTCCCCCTCAGCTCAATCGAGGCCTCACCACAACAAAATGATTTCGGTAGCCTGCAGGACAGTCCTTTGATTGATGGTCTTGATTATGAATTTGGTCCCGATTCGAGCTTTGATTTCGGATTTGGCAATGATGGCCAGGGCGGTGGCGAAAATTCCGGGACCGCAAGGTCCGAGTCGACCGATAATGATAACCCTGAGAAGAGGGCACATCCTGACAACGATGACGATGAGAGCACAACTGCGAGCCCCAATGGCGTAAAACGACGAGAGAGCGATAAGGTACCGAAAAAGCCTGGTCGCAAACCTCTCACATCGGAGCCCACCTCGGTATGTACCCGACTGGTAATGGGGATGGCCTGGCAGCGCCCCAATATCCATCGCAAGATCCAACTCTAACATCAAGGTGTGTAGAAACGCAAGGCCCAGAACCGCGCCGCCCAGCGGGCCTTCCGCGAACGGAAAGAAAAACACCTCAAGGACTTGGAAACCAAAGTTTCTGAGCTTCAAGAGGCGTCTGACAACGCCAAATCGGAAAATGCATCTCTCCGTGCCCAGATTGAAAGTCTATCATCTGAGTTGAACGAATACAAACGTCGATTGCAGGCCACGAACAATTTCCGAGTCCCATCCGGGGGCTATAAAGGACCAATCGGCTTTGGGTCCCCTGCCGTCAACAGTTTGAACGATATCAACTTCCAATTCGAATTTCCTAGGTTCGGCATGCTACCAGGCCCGGCCCCAGAACCTATGTCGAAGAAAGAAACCAAATCCAAGGAAAGCCCCTCCTCGGGCTCGTCTCCTCCTAAGACAGTGTCCGAAACGGCCTCAGGCGCGGTCACCACTAATGCAACCAACGGCACTTCCGCTACAACCGCCGCCACCCTCAATGCCAACAGCCTCGCGACCTTGGCGAGAAGCGATCCTGCATCGCTGTCCACGGGCTTTGGTGCGCCTTTTACCAATAACTTGAACGGAGCCTCTACATCGCGAACCAGTCTAGATTCTGCACAATTCAGCCTCGGAGGCGGCACAACAAGCTCACCGTCCGCTTCTTCCAATTCCAATATGGGGGCCAGCTCGTCTTGTGGCACATCTCCCGAACCGCTCACGCAATCACCCATGGGTTTCAAACCGCTTGACACCATGGCCACGATTGGCGAGGAAGATGGCATTAATGTCATGAACGTTGGAAACCCAGGTTTGTGCTGTCCTCATCGTACCACCACTGCATTATGACTATGTGTTCGGCGTATGAAATCTAGACAATAGCTAACATGGGTCATACGCAGGGTTTGGCCAATTCACGGCTGGTTTGGACACGACTCCTAACTTTGACTGGCTTGCCCAACAAAACGGCGGCCAATTCGAACCCTCCCTCTTCAACGATTACCGCGAGCCGCAAGACAACATCCTTGCCAACGCCAATTTTGATGATCTTTTCAACGATACCTTTGACAATGAGTTCTTGACCAATTATGTCATGAACACTCCTTCGGTAACTGGTACCCAGAATGTATTGGAACCCAAGAAATCTCTGATTGCCGAAATTGATGCGGCAAACAATATCGATGATCTACCCGAGACCGAAGCCACAGCCCAAGACAAGGCGCTCAATTGCACTAAACTTTGGTATGAACGCTCACCTCATCTCAACCTGTCGTTGATTTAAAGAATTAAAACTAACACCTTTCTTGTAGGGACAAAATTCAAAACTGCCCTTCGGTACAGAGCGGCGACTTTGATCTCGATAGCCTGTGCTCCGAACTCCAGACAAAGGCTCGTTGCTCTGGCAAAGGTCTAGTTGTCCAAGAGAAGGAGTTTAACAGTGTTCTTGCCAAATATTTGGGGAAGCGCTGCCCCGAAGAAGCTCAAGACTTGTTCAACGTGTCGTCTATGTAGTATTGCCCGCTACGCATGACTTCTTGTAACATCTCATCTCTTACACATTTCTGCTCTACATTTGGATCAGGAACCGAAAATGTTTGTCGACGAATATGCCCTGGGCTAAGGAGGGTTAAAACCTATGACTGGCGCTTGGTGTTTGAGAATCCGGCTGGAAAACATACCTGATACACGCTAATATCATGAAATCAGAGGGCCGCGAACGTGCTTTATTTGTTTTATTGGGGTAACATTATCGGAGGGATTCATTTTTCCAAGGGGGATACTTATGGCCAACCGAGGTTGGCCGAGAACAGGATGCCTGTGGCAACAGTGCGCATACTATGGATATCAGGATCGGGGGGTTTGATTGATACGAGAGACGGATTTTGATTCTAGTTTCCATCATCAGGGCACGGGTTTATCATCTTCTTTTTATTTCGCATACCTTTACATTTTTGAGATATCAAGTTTAAATTTAGGTACAAACTACAATTTTCCTCTCTATTGGCGTCTGGATTTTTCTAAGCTGTGATGTTATGAGAGTTTTTTGAGTACTAGGATGAATCTATGCTAGTCGATACGGAAAAAACTACATGTATCTCACCTCTGTACAATCAGATGCACATATTTCGGGTTCGAATGCTTATCTTTGATCCGAAAGTTAGAATACAATCTGTAAACTCTCAACTTGAAACGTAAGACATATAAAATACACTCGCGTCAACTAGTCATCGTAATATCCTTGATGTACTGTCTTCCTTTTACAAAGTCTGTAGCCAAGACTGATAATAATCCTTTCTAATGTAATTCATGAAGTGGCATGGCGCTCAACATCCTGGAGTGCATTTATACTGGAGGATTTGAACATGTGAGTTGCTGTATCTATCAAGCTATTCGCTACGGCTTAATCTTAAGAGCATTTCGCATGGTCCAGGTCGTCAACCAATTGTCAAACAAAAGCATATAAAATGGGGAATTCAACAGATTTATTATCAACAATCGTCAGGTCATAAGGACTGAGTGACGTCTAGTTGGGTGTTGGTATCCTTGTATTACCCTCCTCCTTCGAAACCAGGGGCACACCCCGTGGAATTCGCCCGCATATCGACGAGAGAGTGAATTTACTGCTTGGCAGCTTCCTTGTGGACGTCGGCCTTTGCGTTGTGGGTAGACTCGTCGAACTTGTCGCTAACGGCATCCTTGGCTGCGCCGAGGCTGTAGAGAAGAAGAGTCAACATTGGTCCAATGGATTGGTCCGAGGATAGAAATGTGCTTACCGGGTGCCAACGCTGGCGTTGGAGTCCTTGGCGACGCTCTTGTTGGTCTCCTTGGAGGCTTGAGCAGCGCCGCCCTGGACGGCCTCGGCGACGTAGTTTGCGGCGTTCTTGACGGTCTCCATTTTGAAGTTGGTTTGGTTTGGTGGATTTGAATTTGAAAGTAGAGTTGATTAATTTGCGATTTGAGGTTGAGTGTGTTTGATGAGGAGGAAAAAAGATTTGGGACGAAAGGGGAGGTTCCTGGAGGTATATATATTCGATGAGATGACGGATCTGGTGGAGGGTCAGATGGTAGATCTCCTTGCTTGTGCGTTAGGTGCGTTAGCTGCCTGGAGAGGGGTAGTAATGATGATGCGTATTCTCAGGCATCTTTCTGTTTGCGGCAGCTTGTGGAAATACCATGTGATTGAGTGCAAACTAGATGCTCCGCCGCTTTGCAGTATGGCCATCACAGGCTTATGCCGACACATGCCATTGGCAAAGACGAATCAGGACCTGCATATGTGTTGGGAAATTATGACGTCGTTGGGAGAAGCTCCCTGGCTATGTTGCGTCATGGAGTCATAGATGGTTTGGATTGGTGATACTTTGTAATAGAAGCCACCATCGATAAAAGTGGGTGTAGAAGAGCTACCAAGAGCAAGCCTCGGGTAGGCAAGCCACACACGCTGCCAGCCCCATAAGCATTGCAGAATTTCAAGGCAGCTGTTTGCCAGTGGGAAACTTGTGGGGAATGGTCTCTGCTATCGTTACCCAGAAAACTGGAACGCAGTTTCTACAGGTAGGGCTCTTTGCCATGTTATTCTCCGATCCCACCGAGGCAAGGGCGATGTGTTGATCGGCAGGGAATCCGGTGTTGAGTGGAGAAAGTGGGGCTCCTTCCGCCGAAATACTGAATACTAGACGGGGCAAGCAAGTAATCTGATTGGTGGGCTAGCCAACTACTGCATGATGACGACAACATTTTGCTTTTCGTTTGGGGCAACTGCAGTGGGACTTTTTTAAGGTTTGGGGGTTAGGTTCGATGGGATTGTTTGACTTGATGTCTTTTCCACCAAGGATATACCACCTATGGCATTGGAATACTATGGAGACTTTTTTGGAATTTATTACAACGTACCACCACGTTAGATGATTAGATGGATGATTGCTTCGCCTCGTAGTCATCCGTTTTGTGTCATGTACTTGTACTAAAGGGACCCTCATTGAAGTTTCTTAAAGGGGTAATTGGATTTGCCTGGCATTATCTGCCATAGACTTGAAAAGCGATTCAAATCCCGCCACAGAACAACTCTTCTTTTCATCATGACGTAAGGTTCGTGGTATTTCCAACAAGAGAAGTCACACTGCCGTTCATGCTGTTCCCTTCACACGTACGTCACATTTCGCTTCGATTCGCTCCTTCTTCGCCTTCTTCGCCTTCTTCACGAGGCTGAAACTTGAGTACAATATTGGCGCCAGCTTTTATTTTTTAGTCTTGATCTTGGTCAAGGGGGAGATTTGCATCTTTCTGAACTTACCCGAGGCCTCCCGGGTCTGGACAGCATTACAATGCATCAAACGGCCAATTTAAGTTTTTCTCTGGTCAATAGTCAACCGTTGCCGAAGAAGATAGCAGATTCTTGGAAAAGGGACGGAGCCGAAAGCAAAGCTTAAAACGCCCGATGCAAGTTAATGTCTCACTTCGTTCTCGGGTATACGTAGACCAGTAAGTTCCCCAGATCGCATCTATTCTCGGCATCGATCAACAGTTGGGGGACAAGAGGCGCTAATCAAACCTAGCCTACAATTTGCAAGAAAAAGCTGTGTTTGACTCTTACCGACGAATCGTGAAGCTCTTGTGCTGGGCATCATTGACGTCAGCTTGCTGCCATCATTTGGTTTATAACTAATCCACTGATGGGAGTTGGTCACTAATGGTGCCCGTGTTTCTGGGCACATACTTGTACCTGTATCTCCAGCATGCCTTTGCCTTATGCATTCGATATAGAGTCTGTGAGGAGGTGGGTCTTATTCGTCCCATAGCCTACGTGTACCACTCTGGTCTTAGCACTGCATACTACTGGACAGGTGTCGTCATGGACACGAGGTGATGTTCAGGAGAACCTTGTGTCTTGCAAACTACAGGAATCTAGATTCTTGGCACAATTACTCGTTACTCGGCCACTTGAAAGGAGACTAAACTGTTGACAAACCGAGGGAGCACAATGATTGGTATCTCTTCTCTTCCCACTCTGCTCTAGTGGAAACGATCATGGTAACCCATGGTTGAAGGATCCGTCAGGCATGGCCGGATGTCCCGTATTTCTTTCCGAGTATCTATCTCGGCGGGCTTCAAACGCTACCAATCCGCCCCCTATCTTTCAAGTAGTCAAAAATCATTGACCCGAAAAGCCCGACCTGAACAATGCACCTCGGGTAGATGGCGAAAATCTCAAAAATCCTCATCTGGCGATTATCTCGTGGAGGCAAAGTAGCACTAAGTCAATGCATTACAGGCTATCGTGATGAGCCAAAGGAATGCAAAATTGGGATCTAATTGTTTTTTGGAAGAAACGCCACACATCCTTCGTAGACCACGATGGAATGGTTTGAAAAGGTGTCTTCCAACTCCCTTCCTGCGCGAAAAAGCACTCTTCTGCAAAGCCAGAGCGTGTAATCCTCACAAAACGCCTTAGAATGCGAGCATCCCTAAATCCAGGAACTGTTTCTCCCTCCCCGTGCCCTTCTTCATACACTCTAATCATGGGGGGGGGGCGCCCCCCC
>JADHKT010000266.1:0-11310 GCA_019925285.1 Graphium sp. VPRI43844 | reverse complement strand
CCCCATTTGGCCCAGCGTGTACAGCAGCCGCTCATAGTTGACAGTGTCGAAGGCACCCTTAATGTCGAGTTGAAGGAGCGACATGGTGCGGTTCGACTTCATGGCGGCAATTGACTGTTGTCAGTAATTACAATATGGATCTCTCGCTGTGTCTTTCTGGCTAGCCAATTAGATTACCCACTTTACTTACCCCGCAGTGCAGCATCCAGTTTAAAAGACGACCCCGCCAAAACCGACGATGGGATCTCGTTTGTCACAATAAGCTCGCTGAGGCACAGTCCCGGTTGATGGCGAAGGCATGTACAGCCCACGTTGCTCCCGTATGCATTATGCCGTGTATCGAATTAATTGTTCTTAGTAAGTATGGGATAGTTTGCATCTTGAAACTCAAATGCCACCCAATTTGCACCCGGGCGCACCAATACGACATCAGTTGACGGCAGTGTGGCTGCCTAGCTCGGATAGCCACTTTCGTGTTCTCGCCATTTTGTTGCTCCAATCCTTCTTGGCATCATCTGGTTCACTAAGAGGAATCTCCGTAGGAGAGCGGTGGAGAGGTACCATAGTACCACTAAAACCACGCTCGATTTGGTTCGCGCACCACTTGAATGTCCACTCTGAGGCATTCCGTGAAATCCGTCGAATTGCTTTCAGGTCTTCATTCTTGGAGTATTGTCCAACACACTCAGCGATGGAGTCAGGAGATGGTGAGCTGTCCGGTACAGGGTCCCTGGAAAAATTGTCAACAGAAGGGTGTAGACCGCTGTCAGTAGTTGAGTCGTGAAGCCACGTCCAGTACGCGTATCTCCATTGATGTGTGCAATCAAGGTGTGAACGGAGCTCTAATTCTATGTCCTTAGGTTCCATTGACCCGAAAGGGGCATATGGGCCTAATGGCTCATCGGTAAAGTCATCTTCTTCGTATTTGTCGCTGAGGTCACGACGGAGACGCCATACATCCTCTCGCCATAAATGACCCTCTTGGAGTGGAGGCTTCGGTGACTCCAGCACGAAAAAAGACCCCGCTATACCAGTCCACGCTGCCATATCAAGTGTCTTCCGGGAATATAAATAGGCGTCTAAAAACTTCGTGAAGTACGGAGGCACGCCACAAATCAGTAATCCCAACCATAATGATGGGGCTTTGGCGCCCGAAGTAATGATAAATTTGGCAAGCAGCTCCCTCTGTCCCGAGGAGATCAAAGGGGCAATAACATTTCGCAGAGGGCGTATCCAGTTCCCGGCGTGATTGCAGGTCACGTTATGGTTCCAAGCAACATTTTTGAAGATGGACTCGAGAGCGAAACTAGATAAACTCAAAGCCATAAAGTATGGCAAATGAGAATACTCTGGGGGGTAAGGGGGGCAATCGTTCATGTTTGCGCGGCTTTTCTTTGGCAAATTCAGGCGCGGAACGGAGATACTTGGAAATAGCCTGGTGTGGACGAGGTGGCTGGAGATTACTGCTGAAAGAGCAGCTGAACTCTGCTTTTCAAGGTCGTAAACGGAAATAAAGCGGGCAAGATACGACGCAGCCACCTCGGGCGAGGGGTGATGAACCTTTTTGTGATTCTTGTCTTTGCGGTCCAGGGTTTTCGTTTGTATATCAAATGTCCCAAGATCAGCGTAAAGAGACCAGGGAAAGAATTTCGATACTGCATCGTCGCGCGTAAATATCCATCCCGGGCCAGTGAGAGTTCTCCACCACTCAGCTTCCTCCGCCGTTGCATACTCGAGGTCAATTACTATCGGCCGATCCGAGTTGGCAGTTGATTCAATGGAGCAGTCGTCTGAGCCAACGAGGACTGTAGTGGCGGAAGCCGGGAGTCTTTCGGCAAATGACGCGTTGAGGATATATGCCCATGCTAACATTAAAATAGCTATGCCGTTATTGGCGTTTCCGCAGAATGTCTGGAAGTTTTCGCTATCCTCAAATCGAAGGGGACATGAATAAGCTGCTCGTATCCGGAAAGAATGTGGAAGCTCACGTCTTTCGCGGACATGGCATGTCGAATTATCATTCGTCCAGGTGGAATAACCTTGAAGTGGTCGGTCAACAGGTATGGATTTGGGCAGCGCCGGTATTCGCTGGAGTACCTGCTCGATGTCGAATGCGCTCTCGGGAAACTCGCCTGGCGACAAGTCCTCTGCTGCAGCTAAAGCATGCTGCCAATGTGCATGACTTCTAGCCAGTACAGCATCTGCTTCGGGTCCCGTGAAAACCCCCAATGTGTCAGGCTCAATATAGTCCTCATCTGGCTCTGACGTGGCAGATACACCCGATAAGGATGTGTCTGAGGGTGACGTTTGATCATGATCGCCAGACGACATCTGCAAATTCTTCAGCAATATAAATATGAGACTTGGTAATGGTTACGATGTTAAATTTTCCTCTCGTTGCTGAAGAGGATTATTAACTTTAGTGCATGTTTACGTGATCATATGGTGTGGGTTTTGGTTTAGGCACCCGTGGATCGCTCCTTGATCGCCTAAACCCCCTGAAGCAGCTGAAAGTGCAGTGGGTGAGGGTTTTCTTGTCTGTCCATCTCACGCCTTATTCAATGACATTAGAAACAGAAACACGAGATTTAGGGGTCTAGTATTTATGGTTACGTTACTGATTCCTTTATTAGATAGCTGTCGACATTATGAGTAATAGTGTGTTATTTGGCCCTTCCCCCGTTAAACGTCTCCTTGAAGCTGCTGTCGCAAACCTTACGCGCATATTGTCACCTGCCGAGACATAATCTTCTTTTTCGACTGTGCACCCTAGAGTACTTTTTAAAGACTCGACATGTAACTATGCAGTGATGCAGCGCGCACAGCATTTACAATCTTGGACACAAGCCACCTCAGCTAGTAAATCCGTAACAATAGCTACCGTACCATCACTTGTAATCTTTTGGGTCTTGAAGAAGAAAATGTCTGTACTTCTGATGCTGCGTATGAAGGTCAGCTGTTATTGCTTTTGGACAGGTTGGAACGGGCCTTTCGTACCAGCATTGTCTGCCAGGATTGGTCCTCTCCAGTGGAGGTGTAACGGTAGAACCTGTCACCGACGGCGACGGCAAGGTACACCTTCGCACCCAGGTCTGTATGGAGCTCATTCACCATCTTGAAGGCCATGTTCCTCTCCTTCGGAGTCTTTGGGCGATTTGTGTCGAGCGAACTCTGCGTACTATCACTATCGCTATCGGTTCCAGTTGAGATTTGAGCCGACGTCGGACAGGGTGCATGGCTTGACAAGACCATGGCAAGGTCTTCAGGTACGAATAGTTGAAAAACTGGGTAACAGCTGGAGGATGCCAGTTAGTGGGGAACGCACTTGGAGCAGGTTCCGAGCGTACCTTGCGCACACACTGTCCATTTTAGAATTCGTTATTTTATTTTTTTAGACTCTGATTTTCATAGAACTCTCTCCTGGTGAGGTCTGAGATAGATATACCAACAGCGGTTGCGTTGTCTCATCTTCCTTTCTCTTCCGCCTGAGCCCGCCCTGCTCTGATGTGAAAACTGCTCTATGCTATTTGGAGCCTTCAACCCAGTGCTCTCTCGTTCTCTTGATGCAAAGCACGTACTTACAAGTTTCAACCCAGGATGCCTAACAGGCGACAAACTCTTGAACTCTTCCAAGCTCTTTACCATTTTTTGTTCTTGTGCCTGCCTAAGATAGCACTGCTATTTTTAGCCAACTTTACCTCTACCACCCCAGTCAAACGACCAGCGCTTAAGCACTTCTCTTGAATGGATACTAACATCATTGACGCAATTGGTCAGAACCAGGAAGTTGAAATAAACCAAAATCTCGAAAAAAACCAGAACCCGCAGTGTTTGAATACCTTTTTTTTTTTGAAAAACCATTTCTGTAATTTTTTTGTACTCGGACACGCGGGGTGACGGTGTCTATGCCTTAGGGGATTATATATAACAGTCAACTAGTTGGGGGGGAAATAACACCAATTCCTACTCACCTAAAGCCTTAAAGTATTCTAACCATGTCGTTGCACTGCCTCCACTGTTCCGGTCGCGAGATCGATGCCGCTCAAACATTGAACTCCCTCGGAGAGCCTAGGGTGTTTCCGCCCTCGGAGAGCCTAGGGTGTTTCCGCCCTCGGAGAGCCTAGGGTGTTTCCGCCCTCGGCGAACATACATAATCACGACCAGACCCGTTTAGCCGTTGAGAACCTCGCACCAAGGTGAGCATTTCCGTCATAAATAAAGAGGGATACAGCTTGTTGACCGTTACCAGCAACACGCTCTCCCAACCGTCTGATTGGGAAAATCTTAGGGCGAGTTTCCATGAGAGGCAGCGCCAGCGCCGTGTGTTTCTAGCCAATGGCAGGAGGCGACGCACCACACTTCTTCGCAAAGCAAAAGAGCTCGAAAATTTTGGGGCAAGAGTCCATATTGTGGTAGAAATGGGCGATAAGTTCTATGATTACGCTTCTGAGCGCCCTCCCACTTTACCTCGTTATGCATATGACTCGGTAAGACCCAAGAGTCTGTATCTCCAAGGGGAGGACCTCACTAACGTGTGAAGGTACATCCGGACTACAGAACCATGGCCCCAATCCATCAACAGTCGGCCCCACTCAATCACAGGTACTACGAAAGGGTCTGAAAACCCTTGTGGGTACCTCGGGTTGCAGGGGGCTGAGGCCGTTGTTTGATCATTGTACTGGAGGTTTTGTAAGAGCGCTGTAGGTAGAGATCTCGGACTCTGTAAACATAGTTTAGAGCAATCGATACGTGTACTTTGAATAGAAGAGCAGTATGGATGGTTTTATTCTTCTTTTCCTTTGCATTAGGCCTAGATATACCATTTACTAAAAACAATATCCAGCAATCTCTAAAATATCCACAGAATACTAGAATATATCATTTGTGACACACCTAATAAATCACATGCAGTTCTAATAACACGAAGTCCTCTTTAAAGAACTTGGGGGTATTTTGCCATTGGAGGAGTACGACTATAAAATGAACAACCTGGTCTTCAATCGAGTTAATCTACAAGAGTTCCTTGTTACTCTATCCGTCTATCTATTTTTTTTTCTTTTTGGAAAAGCTTTTTGTATATGATAATTCGCTCTGACTCGTTTCCGAGCAGGCATTGTAGTGATGCTTTCTCGAATTACAACCTCTTCAGAGCGTACACTTGGCGGCCGTTGTCGCTTACGGATCACTGGCAGAGAGTTTTCAGGAAAGGAAGCGGCCTGTAAAGGTGTTATTGCGACTTGAGAATGTATCTCAGGAGGGGGAGTGGCTTCTCCAATTATCTCCTGCGGCGTCGTCGGAGAATCTGTTTCTGGAAGAAGAGAAGGTTGCAGAGCTATCTCCTGCGCTTCTCCAGGTGTTTCAAAAAGAGTAGCTGGATCACTAGTGGCCTGCAAAGGTACTGTAGCTTCTGGAAAGCTAGCATCAGGGATACTAGTAGCTTCCAGAATTGTCTCGTTCGCCCTGACTCGTTTCCGAGCGGGCATTGTAGTGACGCTTTCTCGGATTACAACCTCTTCGGAGCTTGGAGGCCGTTGTCGTTTACCGATCACTTGCGGGGTCACTTGCGAAGGGCTTGGGGGCCGTTGTCGCCCACGGATCACTTGCGGAGGAGACTTTTTGATTCGTTTCCGAGCAGGCATTGTAGTGACGCTTTCTCGGATGACAACCTCTTCGGAGCTTGGAGGCCGTTGCCGTTTACCGATCACTTGCGGGGTCACTTGCGAGGGGTTTGGGGGCCGTTGTCGCCTACGGATCACTTGCGGGGTCACTGGCGGTGAGTTCACAGGAAGAGGAGCAGCTTGTGGGGAATTTGTTTCAAGGGAGGCAGTGGCTTCTGGAATTGTCTCCTGCGTCGTCGGAGAATTCGTTTCTGGAAAAGGTGTAGATTGCAGACCTGTCTCCTGCGCTTCTTCGGGGATCGTGGCTTCGGGGATCGTGGCTTCGGGAGTCGTCCTGTTCTGAGAAATGGTTTCCTGGCTGGGCCCCTCTAGAGATGCCGCTGGATTGACTGGCTCGAACTCTTCGGTTACAGCCCTCTCGGGTTCATGGTACAGGTGTGGCATGTCGTGGACAAAAGGCGAATGTTCCCAGAAACCCGACGCCCCCTCTGACAATGGCAGTGATTGGTCGCGTTGCGGGAACATTGTTGGTGTTTCAGTCTCGTTGAGCGGCCCTCTCCTAACTCACCGCAATGGCCCTTTTTGCACTCGTCCGTTGTAGCGTGTACTCATGGAGCGGATTGGCGCGATTCGTGGAGGCAGAAAAGCCCCCTCTCCGGACCGGAACGGGGCTATTAGGTGAGCTGGGGAGGTACCTGGCCCTCCTGTAACCGTAACTGATGGCACAGGTATATTAGGCCGCTCGGCCTGCCTGGATGTAGCTGGTATTGTTGTGTTAATTGTTTCTTGGGAAGATACTTGGCCCCCAGAAAGACTTTCCTCACTGGACTCCCCGACAGGTGCCGATCTTGAGGGCGGGTCGGGCAGCCCAGACGCCCCGGGCTCTTCCGGCAATGGCGTGTCTTGGAAGGCTGGGCCAGCATCGGGCATGTCTACGTCCCCTGCTACTCCACTGTCAGACGGCGGCCTGTCACCCAAACGATTGAGCTCCTGGACAGCTACAGCGTAATTGATCGGAATCGGCGAGGGGCCGAAAAAGTTGTCTAGCATATTGCGCAACACATAACAACAAGTGTTTCTGCTGTTAGAGAGATGCGGCAAAAAAGCCATGGAGTTGCAGACGTTCGAGGAGTCGGGGAGAAGGCACGCCTGCGTAATCTGGAAAGCGGCTAGACCGTATTCTTGGGTGTGACACAGGAACGACTTCGAGGGGCGGTGAGGATGGTTGCAGCTTCTTCGTCCGAATGCCAAGGGCGGACGCGAGCTGCATGACGTAACGAATACCCTGGACAGTGTTGAAATGGCGAAGAGCCGCTGCAAAAAGCTGTTTGTAGAGAATCAACGGCACTCTGGCGTCTAGGGTGTCAAGGGTATGGAATGCTGCATGTGAGGATTCCACGAGAGAGGCCTCAGGTTGTGCCCAATGGCTTAATAGCGTCTCAAACTGGGTGGGATGGGCTTGCTCCCTGTAACGGTTGCGCTCCTCCGTGTTGCTGTCGTCGAGCACATAGCGTTGGATGAGCTCCGCACCGGCAGCCACAAACTTCAAGTTCTCCTGGAGCGTTTCAATACTCAGTATGATGCCAGACGACTTGAGGACCCTGCGCTTGAACGCCATCCTGGCTTGAATATCTGCGACATCGGGAAACAAAGATCCGTCTTCGAAGCCAGCTTCGATAAAATCACGATCTTCCTGGTCGATGGCAGGTGCCCGGAACTGGATTGCCTGTACGCTCTCTGGATCAACCTGGGTGCCCATCTCCCAATCGTTTCCCGTGAAACAGGTCCATTGTTTCTCGATGCAGTCAATGTAATTAATAATCAGATCGTCGATATGGAGTGCGAGATAGCGATAGAAGTTCCCCAGGTGAAGCCCAAAGAGGACGCCGGGAAATTTGGCCAGGGCGTCTAATTTCGTGAATAGCTCAGGGTTTCGATTGATCGCACGCAATATGCCCTGTTTCGACCTACTCAGTTTCTCCGTCCACCGGGGTCCACACGAGTATCCAGCCGATGACCCCACCCCCCGTACGCTCGCACAGAATCCACGCCCGGCAACGCAGGAGTAGATCTCACCGTCGGAGTAGTGATACTCCTCTGCGATAGCCGTCGATAGCGAACAAAAGTCAGCTTTTCCTAAAGGTCGGATCTGGCGAGGAAACGAAACCCAAGCCGCATCAATCATGAACAAGTCCACCGTCCACCAAAAGAATTTGCTCCGCTTAGCTGCGATGAGCTTTTGAACATCTATACAGGCAAGAGGAAAATCCCGAAGGGAAGGGCGACGTGCTGCCTGGCCCGACAGTAGCAAAAGTTGTTCTGGTGTGATGTTCAAGGCAGCAAACAAGGAATCGACTTGTGCCCCCTGGGTCACTATTGCACGAATAAACCAAGGCTTCTTGTGTAGGCTGGTTCTGTCGCGGAATTCCTTCATGAAAGATCGAACGGCTGTCGGGTTGGGGTGAATACGCCCGTAGGGCGTCAATGTTGCCAATGGGCACTGGACAGTACCGAGAAATTGCATGACGGCCAGCCAGTAGAGTAGTTTGGTAGTTTGGTGGGGGGTTGAGTGGATGGAAACCATGGGATCAAGACCATATGTATGTATTATTAGTTGGCTCAGCAGCGCATGGTGCAAAGAGTGAACCGGCGGTCAGCACTCGATCCTGCGCCGACGAACCAAATTATTACCACGACTACATTTCAGCCACCCCCATCAGGCAAACAGCAAAAGCGAAAAGAAAGGCAACGAAAAGAGAAACAAGCAGCTTGGGTTAGCCGGACGCAGTCTTTTTTGGACGAGATTCCGTCTACAGAGGAAAAGTGGCAGCACCGGAGAAATGGCTGTCGTGTGGACACAGAAATGTCTCTTCTGGGTATTATCAACCAAATAGCTACCTGCCAGGGCGGCGGAAGCCATAAGAATCTTGATATCATAGGTGCAAGTATGGTATCACACCGTCTTTCTGAACTAGGTGTCTGCGTTGGGGCGAAGATTACGGAGGCGGAGGTTGCAGGCCTTGTCTCTCATTTTCTGGCCTTGGTCTTTCTTGCTGCATGTGTGACAGCACTCGAAATGAAGGTAGACTTGGAAGTTGTGGAAAATTGTCAGCGCCAGTTTCTCAACGCTTGTGGTTCCAAGTCCAACCCCTCGTCCTTAGAGCTCAGCCGTCTCCGGTCCAACATGCTTTGGCTTATTCAAGAGATGCAGCGCTTATGTCGAAGAGGCCTCCAGCATCGTGCTTTCGAGATCTTCTTCCTCGGTGAGAGAGACATCAAGCTCATCAAAACAAATGTTCAAATCTAATGTCTCATTAGCTAAGAGGAATGTTCACTTTTATAACTATTGCCCAAAGGAGACAGACGAAAACGCTAAATTTACTAGCATGATAGCTGTCTGCAGACCACCTCCTGAGATGCAAGCCTCTATACCATTTTGGATTCCGTTTTTCGTCAAATTAATTTTCAAGGAATGGAGGTAAGGCGACCACGGGACTGACAGTGTGCACGTGCGTTGTTAAGCTTATGTTGTTATAGGTATCAAGATATTTGCAAGGCATTGAAGGCTACACTCCTCGACAAAGAGGATGACTTTGAGAAATTCAGAAGAATATGTAACAGCAAGAAGCTTGTGGTCTGCCATATTTGGGGCATGTACACGGCTCCAGAGCAGGTTAGTTGAATGGCTGGATCGTCGTACCAGATTCTGATTTCAGTGTCTAGCTCCAAACGTACAATCCTTCTCCACCGAAAGCCATGTCATTCCGAGCTATTAATGTGCAAATGAATGCATCTAACAAGGCAGACAAATCTATACTACCTAAAGTCGGCCAGTCGCGTCAGGAAGAACGATCTGAACCACGAACCAAACGCCGCAGAGTTCAGCGAAACGAC
Source organism: Graphium sp. VPRI43844 (assembly GCA_019925285.1). Classification (NCBI taxonomy): domain Eukaryota; kingdom Fungi; phylum Ascomycota; class Sordariomycetes; order Microascales; family Graphiaceae; genus Graphium; species Graphium sp. VPRI43844. The sequence goes on along the minus strand of JADHKT010000266.1, from coordinate 1,798 downwards.
GCACATAAAATTCCACGGGAGAATTTGCCGGGCGAGCCACGGACACCTGCTTCCTACCCGAGACCTTCGAATCCACAGACAATCCCTTCTCCGTCCGAAACACAATTTTCGCTCACACCCTTCAGACGGAATGCTGACGATCCGCATTTGCCGAGAAGCTTCACACCTCGAACGGAACTGGAGGCGACTGGTCAAGAAACAAACTTAGAGGGATCATCAAACATACGGACTGCGTTGATTTTAGATGGGCTGAGAACGCCAAGTCCCTCACAAAACTCCAGTGGGGGACAACCAGAGACGCTCCCAGACCACGAGCGTGACCGAGGTAGTCAAGAAGATACCCGTGCCACTGCCAGCGCATCGCCCCCGCCTAGATCCAGCTACTCCGATATATCAGAGGGCGAGGAGTTCAGTGCAGCGAGACTGTTAAATTATCTTCGGCTCTCGGTCCCCCAGAGCGAGGACCACTCGTCTGGTTGTATCAATCCAGAACAGCTTTCGATGGTGCAGCCGGTGGCCCCGTTAGGTGATCACGCATCAGGACTATCACCAAACAATACACCTCACAGCACCAGCCCGGCTCAGGGGACCTCACACAACACCTGGGAGTTTCCCTCAGGGTCTCTTCCAGACCACGAGAGTGATGGAGGCAGTAGCGGCAGGCAATTCGGTGTGATACCTGATCTAATATCCGGATTCACAAACTCCCCCGAGGAGACCCTACCGCCCGTCTTAGATAATCCCCTTAATACACCGTTTACAGAGCAAATAACGGACCAGGAAAGGAATAGTCGACTACATACAGCGGTTTCAACTAGTGCTATTTGGGAGGATGACATGTTCAAACATTACATTAATCTGTCGCCTCAAAGATCTCAGGAGCCACTTAGATTATGATAGTCAACTTCAAGTAATAGGAACGTGATATCATCCTTAGTAGCCCAAATTCTAGCACTCCTTTCGAGTTTATACCCAAAAGCACCCCAACATACTTCCTGCGGTTTACCTTCACCTAAATCAATACCAGCAAATAGATCTGCTCCGCTCAAACATACAGGAATGAATATAATTGTTTTGTTTTTGGGAGCAAAAAACCCGTAGCCTTTTCCAAGTGTCACTACCATTCTTTGAACTTTGCATTTTGTCGTGCCGCCCCATTTCTTTAGATCAGACATCTAGTTAGTTAGCCCAAGTCGGCAACGTAGAAAATTCACATACCAAATCTTGAAGTAGCTGTTGATACAGCTGCTGGTGCTCTGGCTCTTTCCATGCGTACTTCCAACCCTTAATACCAGACTCTAACGGCAAGATCGTCCGGTCTTGTAGGTTTTCCGCCGCAAGCTCAGCAAAGCGACGGGCTTCATTCGATAAGGGAAATCTTTCCCAGTCCATTTGTAAAGTTAGATGCACAAAATTTCTAGAGATATAAGAAAACCCTAAAGCAAAGGAGAATATCTGAAAATAGAATGGAAATATATTTAGGTGACCTTTGTTGGGCACTAAGGTACTCCGTACATGACTTCTAGTCGGGCATCAATAATATATCGGAATAACAGTTCTTCCGCCTTGAAAATCCCAGAAAGTAATCCTTAGGTAAGCACCCTAGATTTCCAGATTTCCTTAGAATTTATGAACAACAACTAGTATTTGTTCAACAAAAAAGACTCCTCCTACAATGTCGAAAAAGGTGGGGTCACGTGACCAAGTGCAAACGCACAAAAAAATTACGCCACGCACGAAATATCAATCGGCGGAATGGGAACTAGATGAACTTCCGGACGAGGTCTCGGATGGGGGG
>JADHKT010000265.1:0-11539 GCA_019925285.1 Graphium sp. VPRI43844 | reverse complement strand
GAACCGTCGACAAGTCGAGGCCCATACGAGATCGCAAAGCCCGACAGGTTGGGGAGGCTATATAGAAGAGGCCGGAGGCCGCATTGTAAATTAGTTCCCCAAGTTGAAGTCTTTGAATCCACCGATACCTACCTTTAACTGTTCTCACGTACATCCACCCTAAGGGACTTTCAGTCTAGCATACCGCACCCATTACATTGTCCCCCTTGATCTTGGTGATGAATCGGTCTTTGATGATAGAAGCTGCACTGGACTTTTCAATCTGAGAGCCCACGTACAATCCAACGAGGGACTTGCCGGTTTTGGCAAAGAGAATAGTTGGTGCACAGCCGACATCCTTGTCAATGTTTTGAAGGAGATTTTCAGTTGCGGCAAGGATGTCTTGTCCGTCATGCTCAGCAGGTCCTCCCCATGCGAGCTGAATGTCGAGAGAGCTTTGTTCAGGCGGAGATTCGCGCTTCGGACAGGCAATTGGTTGGGAGGGTGTTAATGAGATCGCTGGGGCATCCTGTTCTTCTTGTCTTTTGGTCAACCCACGACTCTTTACAGAGGTGTTCGAATCGGAAACTGTGCAGGCTCGGATGGTGATATGTGTATTGGGTTCATCGACGGGTGTATGAAGCCCAAAGTCGAACAGCATTGGCTCCCGACACCAGTCAAGATCATCAACACGGTGATAATGTGTCCAACCGATGGGGTCTTGTCCGCTGATGCTGCATTTTTGTGGGCAATTGAGGTAGTTGGCCCAGAAGACGTCGGATAGAGAAGCTGGCACGAGGGCCAGGGAAACGAGTGTTAGTATCCAGAGGGACCCCATGTTGTAAAGAGTGGCGTAGGGTGTGCTAAGAGAGACAGTAGAAAAGAGAGTGACTGTAAAGAGGAATGTACGAAAATGAATAAGGAAATAAAAGGGGAAAGCCCAACAAATGGACCTGGGAGAAGAAGTTGTTGTGAAGCTCAATATGGTCTGCCCTTTTGTCTAAGCTTCGTAAAAGCAAGCCGATGCCTCCGACTCGAGAACGGATGATCTCCAACAGTACTGAAGGGACTCACATGATGCAGGGTAGTATAATATATGCAGCCAAGATGTTCAAAGGTCCCTATCAGACTATTTAATTTGGAATGCAGGTAATTTCAGTATGCCTTGAAATATCAATGGCCATATTGAAATAAGATGCAACAGGTGAAGAAATCGCTCAGAACTGGCGATATTTTCAGACAGCAAGGGTCTTAATGGGCAACCCCTGAAGAAACACCGGCCAGGAAATGCGCAAAGGACGTACACGCCCAAGATAAAACCTGTCCCTTGCAGTAAATCACTGTCCATCCAAACTATGGTTCACCATTGCAAAATGGTAAGCTGACTGCAAATAAAACTATTGCAAAGTTGTTTGCAAGGGACGGCACGGGAGAAGATTTAGATCTGCAAAGCAGCCTAATTTCCTGGTTCGGTCCTATTAACTCACACCATCAATTCTATTTCTCACTGTTGTAGTCCATTTCACGATGCATATGGCTTTGCATCTCGGCTTCGAGCGGCTGGGCATATTCCCGCATCTCATTCTACTCTGGCGCTTTTCCTTGTGATCTTTGGGTTCTCTTTCTTCATCTCAATCCTCCGAAGGTGGTGTCTTTGAGCTGTCATTCTTTTGGACAATTCCATTCATATCCGTTTCGCCTTGTTGTTATCGTCAAACCACATAGTCGCACGTCTCTTGCCAGTATGAGGTCCACTGCTGCTGCCCTCCTGGTGATTGCCAGTCTGACAGCCTTTGTCGAAGGCTCCGTGCGGGCTGGTGCCTATCAAGGTGCGTATGACTGATATGTCGAGTGGCTGCTTGGAGACTAACTGCCTTGGCTTGCACAGTTTTATACCTGTGGAACGCCTACATGATTGAAGTCGAAACGTACGGTCATGGAAGCACATTCACAGCACCGGGCTGTAACCAGCACGTCGCGAACCCATGCAGCTTTGACGAGTTTATCAAATACATTGAAATGACAAGAAACAACCCCGGATGGACAGGTTCGACAACAGTCGGCACCAACAAAAACCCCCCTGTAGTGCAAACGGCGGAAGATTTGAAGAGGCTCGGCTACAGTGCCACAGTCGACCCGGAAAAGCTGCACCCAGGAACTTTCACCCGACGAGACCAGCCGACCCTTGGTCAACTTATCGAAGTGAGCTTCCACGCCATTCAAGCATCTCGACGCGACATTGTGACCATGCCCGGAAAGAGTTATGATGATATCGCCAAATTCGTGGACGATGCAGGAGGGGCTCTCGACGATACTATTAAAATGCGACGCGCAGACCAAGCCGACGGCCTGATTAAAAATTTCCTTGCAGATGTGAGCTTCCAATTCACTGAATGTTCTGCAATTAACTAATGTTCGTGCGGAAATAGACGGCTTCGAGCGGTTTCAGAAAGGAGGACCTCGAATTGAAGGACCCCAAGGCAACTCTTCCCAACGGAGACAAATACGACGAGATTGACATTGACAAGACATTGGCCAAGAACCCTGGGCTGAACCAACAGTGGCAGGACTACATTCGCAACTACGTGACATACTACGACCAAGCTCCGGGAAGTCCGCAAAGGCATGCTGGTGCCATTGCTAGTTTGCTGCAGTTCAAGAATGATCTCCAGTCGCCATTGAGTCTATCCTGTTCTCCATAGAAGTGCGGGAGGAAGAGGGGCGGAGGGGTTGGTGGATGGGGAGGGGATTTGGTCAGTCAATTGCTTAATAGAGTCCACTAAATTAGCCCTGCAACACTACGGCAACATGCTGTAACTCGTCTAAGTAAAATAATGCTCAGTCGCATTTATCTCTACAACTTCATAATTAGACTGGCTGACTGGTTACAACCTCCTTCAACCATTACCAAACAGCATCAGACGAAAGAAATCCTGCGCATCTCACCATGCCCGAGCCAGGATTTCCGAAATTCCCGCAGTTGCCTCCGGAGATTCGTTTGCTCATTTGGTCCTTCTGCATACCTGGCCCCCGTATCTGCGAAATGCATGAATCCTCATCAGAAAACCACACCGTCTTCTCATTAGAGGACTCACCCCGTTTCCTTCTACTCTTGCGAGCTGGCATTTTTCCAGTTATTTCGCGCGTCTCTCACGAGGCACGCCAGGTAGTGTTGTCGAGTCACACCTACCTCACTGGTGACGTCGCGCAAACAGATAAAGACGGCCTTCATTGCCCGAAATGGTTGGCCTGGAACGCAATCTGGCCAGTGCGACTGCGAAAAGGCTTCGATATCGTGCACCTCTATTGGAACACACGCTACAAAAGTCACGACTATCTCCCCGCCCTCCCGCCCCCTTGGCCATCCTTCCACTGGTTGGCCAAACAAGCGGCCGGCGCTTCCTTCAGTGCAGAGATGCTACATCCCTTTCAATTTGAATTTAACAGGGCGAAAACGGATTGGTTTCGAGAACCTGTGATGGTTAGCAGCGATGAGCTTCGCGATTTCAGTCCTAATGTGCAGTACTACGTTGTTTTGGCCACGATCGAAATCCACACGTCAGACCTCAAGGCAATCGCGCAGCAAACCGAAATTTTTGGAAGATTAGGCGAAGAACCTATTCAGTTGGTTCATCCGACAGACACAGCAGCAATTGCCAGGTTCAGAGATACATGGGAAGCACAGCCAGCCTCGGAGCCAGACCATTCTGAAGTAGGCCAATTCTTCAATCATGCCATCGATGATGCGCAAGAATTTACCGACTCCGTCAAGCAATGGGAAAAGGAGCTAGAAAAAGTGTGGCTGTGGCACACATGCAACGAGCTCGACCATGACACCCGCATCGAAATATGGCCGCATTTGCAATCGCGGAGGCCCCCATCCTATGCGAATGAATGGAGAGACAGGGTGGTTAACTGGAATCATCCATGGGTACAGTTACAGCTGTCTTTGATACCCCGCTTCGAACCAGCCTTGATGTTCCGCCTCTGCGACGCAAAGTGGCGAAAGGAACGGCTCAGGATGCAATCTAGGCCGCCTGTACGGGGTGGAAAGATTCACTAATTGTGCCAAGCATTCATTGGTAGCATTGGATTTTGAAGACAGTTGATGAAACGGTACCTTAGTGCTTATGCTACTTTAAAATATCCAGTCCGTCATGCCCATGCATTTCAGCCGTTGTCAAAAGATCCTTTTGGCGGAGATCGGCAACTTGAAAATGCCCGGTCCGTCATGCCCTTGCATTTCAGCCGTTGTCACAAGATCCTTTTGGCGAAGATCGGCCCGCCGAACGTACAGGACCCAGGATCGATGTGAATGTGAGAGAATGCTGCGGTGATGCTCATTAATACAACATTCTATCCCGTCGTTGTCGAGGCCATTTCTTTTTACAGTAATCTAATTTCAGGTACCATACTGTTGACTGAATCATACTTTTTACTGTTGTATTGCTTCTTTCGACATCTAATAATTCGTATGCACTGTCATGTGGTTGCATTGGATGATAGGATGGAGGGAGTCCAATTCAATTGAGCGAGTGAAGAATTGGCCCTCATCGGGAGCGCCGTGGGAGTATGGAGGCAGGCATTCATCTTGTTAATATAACTAGGCAGGGAAGGCTGAGAAGCTCTCACCTTTCTCGTGAGCTCTTTATAGACTCTGTTTCAACCAGCACACTAATTTAGCAATTGTGCATACACATCGCAAAGATGTCTGCTCAGCGTTTGGCTTTCGTGGCCGCTGCCTTGATTGGTAGTGGTCTCGCCGCACCCTCCGGAGTCCAGATTATGGAGATCGGGCCAAATTTCCCATTCGATCCAAACACTACACCTTATTGTTCGTGGTGGTGGGATAATGATGGCTCCATCTCTCGCGAGGAGATGCCAGATGCCTGGGGTTTCAGTATGGATGATTTTGTGAGATGGGTAAGTTGAGCCGTCTTGGAATCCCACTGTTGCATATTAGCCTAGAGTGTGTCTAATATGGCTTCACAGAATCCTTCTCTGGCCGCTGGCTGCAGTGCCTACAAGACTTCCACTTCATACTGTATGTACATACCAAGCCTATCAATGAACGAAACGTCTTAGATCGTTTCAGATCTGATAATAAATGGATTATCTTTGTAGGCGTTGAAGCGATCGATGAGCCACCAGTGCCAACAGTGTCCAAGCCATCTTCGACACGTTCCTCTACAGCTGTGCCCTCGACCACAGCTCCAGTAACAACCAACACTACGCCAACAACAGCCTCTACCTCTAGCAAGCCAACAAAGTAAGCTTTCCTACCCCGACTTATCAGAGACCTTATTAATCTTCAATACAGTGGCATTCCTACACCTACTCCTATCCAGCCGGGCATGGTGGACAACTGCGATGAGTTCTACGAAGTGAAGGCCGGAGACAACTGCGAATCCATCGCCACCAAGAATGGAATTTCAGTGTCCGACTTCCATACATGGAACACCGATATTGGCGGCGCCGCATGCAATGGCCTATGGGCAGATGCTTACGTTTGCGTGTCCATTGTCGGGCACACACCAAACCCAACCAAGCCTGACAACGGAATTGAGACCCCAACACCTATTCAACCAGGCATGGTAGATAACTGCGATGCGTTTTACGAAGTGCAGAGTGGTGACAACTGCGATACCATTTCCTCTAAGAATGGTATTACTACTACACAATTTTTAGCTTGGAATACACAGGTCGGTGGACAGGCATGTAATGGTCTTTGGGCTGAGGCATACGTGTGTGTCTCCATCATTGGCCACACGCCAAGCCCGACAAATCCGGGGAATGGCATCGAGACCCCGCAGCCAACGCAGCCCGGCATGGTTTCCAACTGCGATGCTTTCTACAAGACTGTTTCAGGGGACAATTGTGCTACGATCGCCTCAAAGAACGGTATCACTGTCGCCCAGATTGCCGCATGGAACGGCATCGGTGGCACAGGATGTCCCGGACTTTGGGCCGACGTATACGTCTGCGTTTCGATCATCGGACATGCACCTACACCCACACAGCCCGGTAATGGAGTTTCCACGCCTTCGCCAACTCAGTCTGGCATGACGCCCAACTGCAAGACTTTCCACTTTGTCGCGGATGGTGAAAATTGTGCAGTTATTGCTAGTCGGTACAAGATTACCACAGCGCAATTTATTCAATGGAATCCTGCTGCTGGGTCGAACTGCAATGGGCTTTGGTCTAAGACTTATGCTTGCGTGGCGGTACTTTAAGTAAATGCATTAATAAATTAGACGTGTTCTTGACCACATTACATGCAAGATTATTTAATTGTGAATAATTAAATAATCGTAAACTCTCGTCTCTTTGAGCGTTTGCCAAGTGCGTCTATGGATGGCTGCTCGTCGTAAACCGAATGACGGTATGTTGGATTCATTATCAACCCGATGCGCATACATTCTTCATCCTCACTATCGCGCCTTGTCAACACCAACCAAAATTGTGCTAATAAGGATCATGGGTGCCGAGAGGGGATAATAATTGGAGGCACATGGCGGTATCCCCATCCTCTAACTTGTTATCGAAGATATTACCAGGACTTTGCGGGTTACGTTGCTCCATCTGGGCAATATCAGATGCTACCCTGTAAAGATACTGCCCAACTTCAATGAGCAGTTCCATCTGGCCTTTCCTTGTATAGCCGAGTTTTCTGAACCGGATATGTCCTTCTACAGAAGGGCCAGACACAACTAAACGTCCAGAAGCAACCGCACTGATAGGATCGTCTCCGAGTGGAACGACCGATACCCCCTTGACATCGACCTCCACTTAGGATGTCATGTCGACTGGACCGTCTATTGAAGCCCAAGACCAGCTTGGCCCACCATTTCGACTGGTCTTTGCACTATCAACTTCCAATGATCGCCCAACAACACGTCTCCATGTCAGCTGAAAGGCAATATTCGAAGACCAAATCCCAGCAAATACTGTCCGGTTCCGCGCGCTGGAGATTGGGTAATATGACACCCATTTCGACGCGACTTGTCCAGTCCCCTTCTGTGCACTCGCAACGTAAATTTTCCAGGCATTCCCAGATTAACTCTTCTTTGCCAAAATATCTCCATCCCTGGGGGTGTGTACCCACTGTATTTCAGTGCCACAGCAGGTGGCTCAGTGTGGCGTAAGGACTGAGCGCCATGAGAGAACTCCGACGAGTAGAGCAAAGGGAGGACGAAACTGTCACCGAGTACATTGACAGATGGCGGAAGATCGAAGAAGACATACCAATGAAGATCGTTGAAAAATCGGAGTATCGATTATGGTACTTTGTGTCCTCACTGCTGCCAGCCATTGAGAAGGAAACCTTGAAGAGGAAGATACCCACGAACTGGGAAGAAGTTTGCAGGGAAGCCAGACTCGCCGAAGCAGTATGCCGTCCGCTCAAGAGAAAGTATACGGAGGACAACGACACCCCTGCGAAGAGGCGCAACCAAAAGGGAGGTCCCAAAGCCAGAAACACTTACCAAGGAACCAGACAACCCAGACATCGGAGCGAGCTAACGGAAGAGGAGCGTAACCGACGAGAAGCCGCAGGACTTTGTTTCGAGTGCGGAAAGCCCGGCCACTTCGCAAGAGATTGCCGCAAAAAGCAAGTGCGATTCAATGAAAATCCAACAAACGAAGAGAAGGAATCGCCAGCCACCGGGGTCAACACTCTGTCGGCCGCATCTCGCGTAGAGGAGCTCTAGGAAAACGCGCCATCTGTGGTAGTCGCCAAGATGGATATCCCAATCTACTATCGGCGTGATCTCAGATGGCACCACGTATCGGCTACCCTTGATGGAGGTTCTGAGGTCAACACGGTCACGAAAGATTGCCTGACCGACGAGCAACTAGAAGGACTCTCTCCAGCGGTCCCCTTGAGCAACCCCCTTGTAACAACCAAACAACTACCCCTCAGAATATGCCAGTTATGCGTAAAGGCTATCGACAGCCTTGGTCGAATGAGACGAGGCAAAGCGAGCTTCCACGTTCTCGACACGAAAGGACACCACGTGATTCTAGGAATGCCATTCCAGACGGACAACGGAATCATTTGCGATGCGGCAGCAAGAACATGGCGATATGGCTACAGAGAAGAAGAGCTAGCCTTGCTAACCACAAAGAAGGAAACCCGCAAAGCGTGGAAAGAAGCTCAGGCGGCTATGATCGTACGAGAAATGCCAGGCGTAAAACAGCTACATCGCGACGAAGAACTAGGAACACCCGACTACTCTCCAAAGCCCCCCGAATACACGGAAGAAATTCCAGGATCCTCAGTCTACCAGGAAGATGTCCTCAGCCAACACCATTCATTCTTCCATGGCGAAGACTCAGCGAGAACGTTAGATATGGGAAGAGCACACACGATTGAGTTAACGACAACGGACTACCCACGACCGCGACAAGCATACCCGCTGGCCCTGAAAGAGCTACAAGTCCTCCGCGAATACATTGAGAAAGCCCTGAAGAACGGCTGGATTCGAAGAAGTCGGTCACCAATCGCTTCGCCCATTCTCTTCGTGCCAAAGAAAAACGGTCAACTACGTCTATGTGTGGATTACAGGGCTCTCAACAAGATTACGAAGAAAGATCGGACTCCACTCCCTTTAGTTAGCGACATGTTGACACAATTCGCTGTTAACACGGTCTATTCGAAGATCGACCTGAAAGACGCCTACTATCGGCTACCCATCTCCGAAAAGGACAGATTCAAGACGGCCTTCACCTGCAAATATGGCCTGTACGAATATATGGTGATGCCATTCGGGTTGACCAACGCCCCAGCAACATTTCAGGCATACATCAATGATGCCCTTGGAGACCTGGCCGATTCGATATGCGTGGTATACATAGATGATGTTCTCATCTACAGCAAAGATGTGGAGAGTCACAGACGACATGTGAGCGAAGTCATCCGCAGGTTGGAAGCAGCTAATCTCTACGCAAACTTCGAGAAATGTGAATTCTTTGTACCTCGAATCAATTTTCTGGGCTTCATTGTGAACAGCAGCGGAATCGAGATGGAGCCGGAGCGAATCGCAGCGATCCAGGATTGGCCCGTACCCCGAACAATCAGACACATTAGGGAATTTCTTGGATTCACAGGATTTTACAGAAGATTCATACGGAACTACGCGAAAATCACAGCTGCCTTGTCAAACCAGTTGAAGGGTAGCCCGAAAGGAGAAATCGTGCTCAACAGCCGCGCTCGAGAAGCATTCGAACAGTTAAAGGACGCCTTCACGAAAGCTCCTATTTTGCGCCATTACGATCCCCAACTTCCTTTGAGAGTGGAAACGGACGCCTCCGACTTCGCAATTGGCGCAATCCTAAGTCAGTGTCATGATGGGAACTGGTACCCAATAGCGTTTCTCTCTCGAAAACGCCGCGACAGTGAAGTGAACTACAGCACCCCAGACGCCGAATTCCTCGCCGTGGTTCATTCGTTCGAACACTGGCGACATTACTTGTTGTACAACGCCACACCGGTTGAAGTCATTACGGACCATTTGAATCTGAAGTACCTTGCAACAAAAGAAAAGCTGAATGCCAGGGAAGCCAGATGGATGGAATACCTCGGAGCGTTTGACTTCACCATCATCTACAGACCCGGATCCCAGAACCCGGCTGATGCGTTATCGCGGCGACACGATCATGGAATCGCCGACACAGAAAAGTCCGAAGCGAGAGAAGCGATCAGAGAAGACTTCCTACGTTACTTTCAACAGGAACGAGACGACAAGCCCAACTGCAACCCCGATGAAGGACACTCAGCTTTGGTGGGAGCCCTCACCAGAAGCCAGGCGAGGAAAGAACGATTCCTGATGGAGGTCCCCGAATTTGACTCTGACAACCAATGCGAAACTGTCGAAGAAATCGTTGTCGCAGAAGACGACCAGGAGAGCCTCAGCGAGATAGCAGAAGATTCCTCAGACGACGATGAAGATTCCGACGAAGACACCGACACCGATGACAGAGCGAATGACCAGGTGATACCCACGTCGACGAAGACCGAGCCATTGGAGACACCAATTCAAAAAGTAGTCGAAGAAGCACAGCGAGAAGACCGCGAAACCCAAGAAAAGCTCCGGGAAATCGAGCGCGATTCGACTATTCTCCATTGGAACAACCGGGAAGGTGTGTTGTACTACGACATCGCGGTTCCTTCTCCACGATGGTCCAAAATCTTCTCGACTTCGTAGGCATCTTCGCCTTCGAAAATATCCTTTTGCGGTTCTGGTATCGCTTCACCCTCTCTTCTTCTGAAGGGTTCCAGATAAACCACAGAAAAAACAGGGCACGAATCCCATGAGTAATTCGGCCGGAATCTTGCCAGTGGCGCTGTGCCATGAAGTGTTGTATGAGAATTCCGCTAATGGAAGCTTTTCCACCCAGTTATCTTGTGCGAAGGCGCAGAAGGCTCGTAGATACTGTTCCACTGTCTGATTTTGGCGCTCGGTCTGGCCATCGGTCTGAGGATGATAATCGGTACTAAGTCTTCGATATGTCCCTAATACCGCGCAATAGGTGGTCCAGAATTCTGATGTAAGTAGGCTGCCCCGACCGGATACAATATCTTTAGGAATGGCGACGAATCTGAGGACATTTTCTACCATGATGGTCGCAAATTCAACTGCGTTGAGTCCATCGTGGGTCGGAATGTACAACGCGTACTTCGTGCATCGGTCGATGACGACTAGCGACGAGTCGTAGGGTTCTCCTGTTTTCGAATCCTTTCCGGATGCTGGTAACTTCACGATAAAATCCAATGAAATTTCCTCGAACGGTCTGCTTGGTACTGGCGAGCTTTCTAGTTAACCAAAGAGTTTGTCTTGCTGGTTTCCCTCGTTGGCATACTATGCATGTGGTCACGTAGTGCCTCACACTGCTCATCATATTTTTCCAATAGTAGCTTCTCGCAATCCTTTATAAGGTTTTCTTGGATCCTTGGTGTCCTGCTATTGGCGCATCATGCAAAGTCCTCATGATTTCGCTACGAAGTCCTTGGGTGATGGGTACGTATAGCCGGTTGTCATAGTACAACACACCTTCCCGGTTGTTCCAATGGAGAATAGTGGAATCACGCTCAATTTCCCGGAGCTTTTCTTTGGTTTCGCAGTCTTCTCGCTGTGCTTCTTCAACTACTTTTTGAATTGGTGTCTCCAATGGCTTGTCCTTCGTTGACGTAGGTGTCGCTTGGTCACCCGCTCTGTCATCGGTGTTGTCTTCGTCGGAGTCTTCATCGTCGTCTGAGGAATCTTCTGCTATCTCGCTGAGGCTCTCCTGGTCGTCTTCTGCGACAACGATTTCTTCGACAGTTTGGCATTGGTTGTCAGAGTCAAATTCGGGGACCTCCATCAGGAATCGTTCTTTCCTCGCCTGGCTTCTGGTGAGGGCTCCCACCAAAGCTGAGTGTCCTTCATCGTGGTTGCAGTTGGCCTTGTCGTCTCGTTCCTGTTGAAAGTAACGTAGGAAGTCTTCTCTGATCGCTTCTCTCGCTTCGGATTTTTCTGTGTCGGCGATTCCATGATCGTGTCGCCGCGATAACGCATCAGCC
>JADHKT010000264.1:0-11962 GCA_019925285.1 Graphium sp. VPRI43844 | reverse complement strand
ACAACCGTGTTCCTCGAAGCAACTGCCACCGACGAGAGGCAAATCGGAACCTCATACGTGAACGACGGCAATATCACACTCATCACACAGATGCTCAAAGCAACTTTCGCCGCCGGCGCATCCACAGTGGATGGATTAAGCCGCGCCTCAATCCTGATCGTGACACCATACGCAGCACAAGCTCACGCAATCCGCGCTGTCGTCGCAAAGATCCCAGCTCAGCTGGTGTGCCATGAACTTGTCGAAGTACGCACAGTCCACGACAGCCCGTCCCATCAGGCCGACATCGTGATCTGTGATCTGGTGCGAACCACCGCCGCAGGATTCACAGACGACGTGGAACTTGCCACAGTTGCCTTCTCACGAGCACGAAAAGTGAACATCATTATCGCGACGACAGATGGCTACATGCGACACGGCAGCCACGTGATGGCCTGCCGCCAATGGCACGAGACACGGAACGCATACTTCCCTATCCGAGTCCAATCGAAGACATGCCATCGATGCGACGGCCCCCACCTCGCAAGATCTTGCAAAATGCGAATGCCGTACTCCGTATTGTGCTAAGTGTGGGTCCATACACACCGCAATCTTCTGCAAAAAGGCACCCGCAATGTCGACTGCACTGGCAGCCGCAAAAATTCCAATTTGTATCGGAAAATCAAATTCTCGACTTATACCCTTGGAATTCCAAAAACCCCTGATAAAAGGGCAAATTCCTACTACCCCCAACCCCGACGCCAGGACATGGTTCCATCGATCCAAAATCAAACTTGGCACCGAATTCAATGCCCTCTACGTCCACCGGCCAAACAAGGACGTGGTAATCCAAATTGCGGATGGTTTATCGAGGTTCCCAAACAATTTACAGGTGACAGAGCCCTTTGAGCTGAAGCGAATCATCAGCAGCGGGGGGAAGTGGGCGGGGCTGGCCACGGGCTAAACATGGTCTGCCAGGATCAAACAATGCCAGAGAGAAGGAGAGAAAAATACACATCATCAGAGTTTAAGGATATATTAAACTATTTGATAATAGGTGAAGAGGCATTGGCGGATTAGACATCGAAAGCCAAAACGAAATTGAGGCGCGATTCCTTGAGGTACCGAATTCTGGATGGATGTCTGATGAGACGCGAAGTCGACGAGTCCTGGGCCCGGTGTGCTGTCCCGGCCTGGGTACCTGCGATACTGAAGTGGTACCACGATGGTTGTGGTCATTACTCGCATCACACCACTTCAAGAGCTCTTCTGGGGGTTTGGTGGTGGAAGAAACGTAACCTGGATGTGAGAGAATATCAGAAAACTTGTCCTATTTGCCAACAAGCCGGACCGCGTCTCCCTTCCGCCCCATCTGGCGTAGATGTGGCGTTTCAACCCTGGGATCTGGTGGGAATGGACTTCGCCAGGCCACTTGATATCCCGTCTCTGGGAGGTTGCCGTTACATCCTGGTTGGAATCGATTATATGACCGGCTTTGTTTTGGCTTGCCCCTGCGTATCAGCTGATGCTGCTTCTGTCCTGATCATTTGGCACTTTGGGTGGGCAGCTGTGTTTGGATGGCCCCGTCAGGTATATTGGGATAACGGTTCACATTTCGCCAACGAGATTCTGATGTCAGCTTTCGAAGCCGTGGGAACCAAGACTTGCTTTGGCCATGTTTCTCACCCCAAGAGTCCAAGAGTCAAGAGTACTGGAAAGGTGGAGGCTGCGGTTCGTTCCGTGAAAGATGCCTTGAGAAAGTGGTCTCTGAGGCAAATTTGCCCAAGAAAGTACGAGAGGGGTTTTTCTCCCCCAATTGGCGGTTTCCCCTTGGCCAGCCAATTAGACTCCGCGACCCAGTGGGCTAAACTAGTTAGATAGACAAGTGCACACGATCACGTAAGCACGCCACTACTGGTTTGCACTGGCTGAAAAATCCAGTGGATTATGATCCATCCATTCCACTCGAGCCGCCAGTGGATTGAGTGGAGTAGCTTTCAACCCTGATGGCACATAGTTTAGTCTTGTAGGCACATTCTCTGTGCAGAACATGATACGTACCTAATATTTATCGATTTCGAACCCATCCAGGTTGCGTCAAATATGTTTTTGTCAAGGCACATTCTCTGTGCAGAACTTGATACGTATACGTTACATTTATCGATTTCGAACCCATCCAGGTTGCGTAAAATATGTTCTTGTCAAGGCACATTCTCTGTGCAGAACTTGATACGTACGTAATATTTATCGATCTCGAACCCATCCAGGTTGCGTAAAATATGTTCTTATTTTCAACTTCCGAAAAGCGAGAAAGAAGAGGAGTGAGCATATTCGAGCATTGTCTGCCCGCCCCATTTCCTTCCTACAGCCTTTGGCGCGGAACCAGAATTTCCAAGGCGAAAGGGCCTTCCACCATATCTCTGATTTTTGGAGGGTAATAATGAAATAACCACTCTTCTTCAGCTCTCGCTCATACCAGTACAACCGTATTAGTAGAAGCGAGGAGCATATTTCTGTGTGGGCGGGACAGTGGAGTTGAGCTGGGCTCTAAACGGGGTCTGAGCAAACGCCTCTTGCATCAAATAACATCTCGATTGGTCTAGTGGTAAGGATACCTGCTTGTCACGCAGCTGGCCGGGGTTATTCCCCAATCGAGAGCTTAATGTTTTCTTTGATCTTGCTTGTGTCGTTTTTTTAGATGTCTGAAAAACTGGCATATAATTTATTCTAAAATAATCAGTTCCTGTAGAGCGTTTTCCTTTTGACAGGCCATCACTGTTTGGGGAACGGTGGTTTGGGAACGGTGGTTCGGCGAGAAGATGGTTCTCATGTATGTCCTACCACTTCGAGGCCCCACCACGGAATGGATAAGCGAGGGGGATGAACATATCATATTACACCAAACCCCCACCGATGAAGCTTGGTAGGATTAGATAGCTTTCGGTTTCCTCGCAAGCAATTTCCACTTTCCCTGTTCAATGTAGTGTAAATGGTGCCCAACGATAGAAGAAGATGGATCAGCCCGGAAACCAAAAAAAAAGCGTGCTCAATATGCCGCACGCGATGTTACACGCCACAGACCAATAGTACATGTGCGGATTGCAATCCATCACAAAGCGTGCCGGCAAAGTCGGCAACCGAATGCTCTTTCAATGGAATCTACGGTTTGCAATTTCAAGATCTTTACAGACGTCTCTGGTGGGTGTCACTGGGTAAGGTGTCACTGGGTAAGGTGAAGAAGGGCTGAAATTGAGCCGCAAGAAAAGGAGCAGATGAGCTCTTCCCTATTGGCAATATTATTTTTAATCATGAGTGAGTTATCGCCAGTCTCATTACGATCCTGGAATATGGGTAGGGGCCTTAGTGGGGAACTTGGAAAGGCTTCATCTCATCACAGGAAATTTGTCTAGACTCAACTGGGCTATGGTTTTTTTTTTTTTATTCCTATCTCCCTTTTGTTTCAGTATATAACTTACTCTTCATCGTGTTTCCTCGAGGTCGGTTCCCATACCTCTTTTCTCAGCATGGATATCGATAAACAGCCCGACATGATGGAGCAGCCGAAACCAAAGGCACTTGACCTGCCAAACGAGAAATCCCTCGACAGCCCAGCTGAAAATGATACTATTGACATGGACCTCCCGCGTGGAGTCGCAAGAATGGCCGCTGTGGCCAAACACCTGACACCGAAATTCCGCCTCGCCATCTTCTCGTCCATCTTCGTCGTCGGTATCGCATACGGCATGGCCACGACTCTTTCCAACGTGTACGCGAGCTACGCCACTGCTTCGTACGAGGGCCATTCTCTCCTTGCTACATCCAATACCCTGCGAACCGTCTTCTCCGTCGCGGCACAACCTGCGGCTGCGAAGCTTGCTGACGTGATTGGACGCCCAGAACTGATTTACCTCAGTGCAACGCTCTACGTTGTCGGTTTGATTCTCGAAGCTGCCTCGAAAAATGTTGCTACCTTTGTAGCCGGTGCCGTTCTTAATCAGATGGGTCTCTCCACCACACAAGTCATGGTCGAAGCTATCGTGGCCGACATAAGTTCGACGCGTAGTCGGCTCTTCTTCTACACGGTGCCCAACTTACACTTTATTGTGACGATCTGGGTTTCTGGAAATATTACATCCTCGTTTCTATCGCACTCTACGTGGCAATGGGGTATTGGAATGTGGACCATCATCTACGTCGCCTGCATCATACCCTTCGGAGTCACAATGCACCTCGCCGAACGCCACGCTTACAAGAGTGGCGCACAGAGAATCCCATTGGATCTGAAAGATGTGGCCAGAAAATTCTTTTGGCAGATTGATGCGCCCGGTCTCATTCTCCTCGTTGGTGCCCTAGCCATGATCCTCGCACCATTAAGTTTGGCCGGTGGGATTTCAGCAAAGTGGAACAGCGGAAGCATCATTGCTCCCATTGTCATTGGAATCCTATGCATTCCTGCATTCGTAGTATGGGAACTCTACGCCCCGCATCCCATGGTACCCCTTAAACATCTTCGCGACCGTTCAGTCTGGGGCGCCTTGGGAATCGCCGTCTTCTTCAACTTTGCTGTTGGCATGCAACGAGGCTATCTCTACACTGTACTCGTGGTAGCCTTTGGCTTTTCTGTCACGACCGCAACTCGTATTAGTATTGTGTACAGTTTCATGGCGTTCGTGATTGGACCCCTATCCGGTCTTGTCGTGTACAAGACTCGTCAGCTTCGACCATTTATTCTCTCTGGAGTTCTTGTCTTTACGATAGCTTTCGGTCTACTTGTTCGATTCCGTGGTGGAAGTGGAACGCCGGAGAAGGCAGGTATTATCGCAGCACAGGTCCTCCTCGGTCTCGGCGGAGGCCTTTTTGGTTACTCAGCGACTGTGGCAATGCAGGCGTCGCTCAAACGCGAGCATCTCGCCGTCTTGATTGCTCTCTATCTCGCTGCCCATAACGTTGGTGATGCCATTGGCAGCAGTGTTTCGGGTGCCATATGGAATCAAACTCTCCTCAAGACATTGACAACCAAGCTAGGCGACCCTGCCTTGGCTATGCAAGTGTACACGAATCCATTTGCGGTCGCGGCACAGAACCCTATGGGTACTTCGGTTCGTATGGCAATCGTGGAAAGTTACCAGCATGTTCAGCGTCTTCTATGTGCTACGGGCCTGGGTCTTTGCGTGCCCGTTATTGGATTCGCAATTGCTATCCGAAACCCCAAGCTCACCAATGAACAGACCCTGGTGAGTGACGAGAAAGCTGCGACTGAATCCGGGCACTAAGTTATGGATTCTTCGTTCTTCTATTGAGCACGGAAGCAGGTTCCTGCGCCACATTGAGCCACCTGCTATGCCACTAAATACAGAGGGCACGCACTCCCAAGGATGAAGATTTCAGGGAAGGACCTCATTTTTTCTTTTCATTCATTCTACGGAGTAGATAGACACATCATCGATCTCTTTTTTGACAATCTTTCAATACACCACTTTTTGCCATTTTACATGATTTTCCCCTCTCGCCGCTTGATCTTCCTTCTATTCATCTCATGGCCTCTAGGCTCTCCCATTGAAGCGATTCTTGGAGTGTATCGTCCCGCCATGTTAGGGAGGCACTTTGGTAGGAATGCGTATGCGAAGTCTGCGCGCTATCTGATGGGTAGAAGGAGGCAAGTTGGCAGAGGACAGAAAGTGAGGCCAAGAGCCTTTCCCCCAAAGAGAGTGAGCCTACGGGATGACAGCTCCCTTCCTTGAACCTTTCACCATGGCAGTCACCAAGCTGCAAGCTGAGGTGGTTTGGTGCTGTGTTGAGGAGACTGGCAGTGAAATGCGATGCCATTTCTGCTCCAACTCAATACATAATCAGGATCAACACCTTCTAATTTAGCGATCTCGAAGGCTTTTTTTGCCAAAAGACAAATGGGCCCAAATTGGGCTTCTTCATCCAGGGATTGAATGAATCACTTTAGGCTTAGGGGTCAAATGGATGCCCGGAGGTACACAGATAATACAGGAGCATTCTCCGACCTCGAAAGGCAAAATGGTTTCCCAGAGGTGCATAGAGAATACTCCTGCTAATCGCAGGGGCATTCTCCGACCTAGACGGGTAGAAAAAAAAATGAAAGTTCGATCAAAACAAAAAAGTTAGAAAAAAGCTGGAGGAAAACAAAGGCATGACTAATAATGAAAATTTACTAGAGGGACGGGGCCCAGTGCCCACAAGTAAAACCCCCCGTCTTTCCAGGTCTAAAAGCGCGCCCGGGCGCCTCTCTAGCGGGCGCCATTGGTCACTTCCGTCAATTTCCCCTCTTTCATCTTTCATCCTGCACCCCCCACATTTATCCTCTGACATTTTCTACTTTTGGAACACCGTCTGATCATCTTCTTTGCAAAGGTTCATGGAATACACGACAGATATGACATTGCTAGTGCTGCGGCCGGCCTCGAGACATTGGCACTCGTGCAGCTGGACCAACTTAGAAGCTTTGCACCAACTCATGATGGTGGGGGAGGTGTGCTGTTGACCCTTCGGGCGCACAAGTAAGATTCAGGATAGACATGCGAAGGGGGACGAACTTGGCCCACAACGGGCCACACCCCCGGTCAGCCCCCGACTGACGACCGTGTGGGTACGTCCTTGCAGGAGGGATGACCGGTGTCCAAATTCATCTCACGTTGGGTAATGCACAGGATAAACACCACAGATACGACATTACTAGCGCTGCTGGTGGCCTCGGGGCCTTGACACTTCTGCAGCTGAGCCAAGTCAAGTACCTCTTAACGACTTGTGATGGTGGGAGAAGCGATTGCGAAACTGCTAGCGCTCTTGGAGAGACAGATTTCGTCTCACGAAAGTCGGGTGTAAGAAAACTTAGGAGTATACGAATAATTCGAAGGTATATGATATCCTAGTATGGATAGATAAGACATAATAAACTAATTGCAAAAGGGTACGTGCATTCCATTGATTTCTCTCATGCTATCTTTGCCAAGCTGAATCCTTTTAGCGAAATAGGACCGTATTTCTTCTCCTCCACCTCCTCCACCTCCTCACCCATAATTTTATCGAAGTCCATTGGCTCTCTATCTGACTGTGGCTTCTCATCTTTCTGTTTATCATCAGACAAGCTTCAGCTAGTGGCCAGGATTGTTTTGCTTACTGTGAAGAGAATATTGGGTGCAATATCGATCTGTGTTGGCGACATGGTTGCTAGACTTGGAGGGGCTTTGGGATAGGTAGAAAAGGATACCTGAGAATATTGATTCTGCATACCAGTTGAAGACTTCTCGGGATGTTTTTTTGACGATAAAGTAATCCAGACAGGGACGCAGGCGTTCGGCAGGTCAGAAGACAACCAGAAAACAGGAACACGTCAACCTGGTCTCCGTCGATGCATTATAGTGGTGTGTCGATTTGGTTCGAATTTCGGACGCAGGATGCCACCCTCACGGCCATGTTGGTGCGAGGCGTCGGTGCAGGGGCATGCGGGCCAATCCATTCCCAAGTTGCATCTTTGAATGCACGTTCGTGTTGGCTCTTTTCAGGTTCGCAACCGTTCTAAAGAGAGGGGGGTGGGTGTAGAGACCTCGTTATGCTTATTGTCTATGTTCACTGACACTACACCTGCCTCACAACAGACCACACCCTATCCCCGGTCAGCTCCGGACTCTTTAATACGACATAGCTGTGTGTGCATGCTCCTAGTCTAGCAGCAGGGATGACCGGGGGCACCATTTTATGCACGCCAGCTTCACGCAGCCAACCATGGCTGGAAGACTGCACGGTGAGTAACCAACCGTGTTGGTGTTGGCCAAACCCTGGCCAGATGCACCAGAGCAACATATTTCTATCTATCTATCAAAGCTATTACCACAAGGGTGCCAGCGGCAATCTTCCTCGGCTCAATAAGACGATTGTCCCGCAGAAGGATCCGAAGGACATGGACATCCGTCAGTTTTGTTTTGGCCCCTCTGGTAATCCGGTTCGCCGTTTACTGGCTCATCGGCTCACTGGCTTAGGGTAGGGCCCGGCCCGATCCTGGTTAGCGGATGTTATCTTGTGGGGCCTGGGCCCAGGCCATAACACAGGACCTCCTACAGGTGATCACATTGGATCATCCAGCCATTTCCCGACTCCCAAATTCGGTCGGAAACATAGTTGCCTAATTAAAGTCTCTTTAACCCTCTTTTGCCCTTCTTTCCCTCCTCTTTTCAAGACAGACTCTTCTCTAACTAGAGCCAAAACCTTCAAAGTTCACGTAAATGAGAACCTTCTGTTCTGACATACCCCTACGTGTGAAGGTAAGTTTCCAATATAAACAAAACAGCTCCTTCTAGGCGTATTGCTAACGTAACCAAGAGTTCCTGCAGATTTGACGAATCGATTCATCTCAATCGAAGCCTCTCCACACAACATGTGCTGGGTTCTTGCACTCATATATAAATTCAATGGATGTGGCCACACAAGCCCAGAGGGTACTGTGATGAAGTGCCACTGCCATCCGAAACGGACAAATATGCAACATTACTCCTTTGCCTAAAATGACGCTTGCATCATCTAGGAGGATTGTCCATTATTGTCCCAATTGCAAAGATGAGGGCCACTCCAATGTTTGAACCTGGATGAAGCGAAGCATATCTTAGTATCTGTATCGTGTACCGTTTTATGACTATTTGTGGCCATGGGCACTTATCTCGATAGATTGACCAGATAGGTTGCATATGAAGAGGATGATGTTACTAGCTACTTATTCTCCAATACTATCTAGAGAAATTGATTGCTACTCCAAAGCCTTTGCTATGAGAACCTTGCTATTGAGTTCCTCAGCTAATGCGGAAATGACCTCGTCAGCAGACTGAAATTGACAGACCCAGCACTTTCGAATCACCTCGGCAAACCTAACGCCGTCTAAGTTGGGAAACTCCTGGTTGGAGAACTTTTGAGAAATTTCCTCATTTTCCAGAGACGCGTAAGGTGGGTTACCGGTAATGATCTGGAAGATACAGGATCCCATAGCGAATAAATCCGTCACCACATTACAGCCTACTTCATCTTTCTGCCTCCAGTCGGCCGGCAGGTAAAAGGGCCCACTTTCAAGAACATATGCCGGCTTTCCTAGGAGCGAACAGCCTCCGAAATCAGCCACTCGGAGGCGTAGGTCCTTATCAAGTAGGAGATTCGTGCACTTCAAATCAGCGTGGATAACATTGTGGGAGTGAAGTAATGCCACACCCTGTACAAGTTGAAGAGCCCAAGATGCACGCATGTCTGAGGTTATTGTAGCAACATGCTTCCGAAGGTAGGTAGCAAGAGCGCCGTTGGGCATGTACTCTAGTGTGATCGAGGTGTCATCTCCGCCTAGCGTGAATTTGACCATAGGCACGAGGCGGGGATGTGGCGGTAGGTGTCGATATGTTTCGATTTCTCGTTCGAGGGACTCGATCTGCGGTAAGCGCCAGTCATCGGTCATTTCCCTGACGACATATTTCTTGAGGCGGGTGCGACAAGGAAGCAATTCGAGGTAGCCCGAACTCGTTACTATCCGACCATCATTCTCCTGTTTTGGTTAGAGATGAGAGATTAACAAGTGGGGAAGGGGGAATGTACTATTTGCTCTCCCAAGGTTAGCTCAGCCTTGAATACGTTGCCAGACATGTTTTCTGAGAGTTGGTGGAAATATGAGTTGCTTAAATTGAAGAAAGGTAGAGTGAGCAAGGGACGTTTTTTAAACCCCCCAGGCTCTAAACTTTGACCTAAAGTGGGGTAAGTAACCGCAACTGTTCATTTCAACAACGAGGAACCTGTGCGTTGATTGGTGTCAATTGATTGTTGATTCTGTGCGTGTCTCTCCCGATCTCCAGTTGAACCAGTTATTACTCTTGGGTCTAAAGTGGTGTGGTTAGATATGGTCAGCTGTTAGCAGGTGCTTTGTACTCTGTTATAAAATCGATTTTAATTTTGACATCCACTTGCCCGCCTTATTGAAGGCCTTTGCAGCCATAGGTAAAATAGGGCTAATCCCGACACGTAGAGGCGCAAGAAAGACCACATGACACCAAGTACATAGAGCTTCTTATCCAGCCAATCCGAAAACCTAAAAAAGCCCACAAATATTATCCAGCCAATAGAAGGCAGTTTAAAGCCAATCAGAAGGTAAGAACCTCCCCCCTTTGTTCACTAAGGTTATTCTCCAAAACTGGGCCCCACAATCCTTCATTTACCAACCTCTCTGCGACCCATATTTTAGAGATGGTACTAGTGTCGTTCACTATTACACCTCGACGGTCGGGATCCAATTTCGTTCAAGTCCGCCCTCCGAGAAGAAAGCAACCTCATCAACCTTACTTGAGCGGCTCAACCAATGCAATGGCTCTTCCACCATTCAAATGGCCAGCCAGCATGGCCACCCCTGATAACGGACTTGTATGGAGAGGATGGATCTCGAAAATATTCATAAGACTCGCATCCTTCTTTGCGCCGTTAATGTCGAGACAGCAATAAAAGCGAGATCACGTAAGCAGGACTGGCCCCGACCAAGTGGGCCTCTACATATAAAAGCCCTGCAATCATGCTCCCATCACCAGATAGAACTTAGGAAGAGACAAGAACAGAGCATCACAGATAGACAAATTGTACCCATCGCAGGACACTCACTTGCGGACGTACATGGTCTTAGGTGAAAGCTCTGTTACCCAATACATTCCATACCATCAACTACTCTTGAGCAGCTGACAGGCAGGGAGTAGTCCCCTAACCGACACTGATCAGCCAGGTTCACTCAAGCTCACCCAAGGTTCATATTATTCAAACCTTAGGTTCCAACTTTTTCAAGATCACATACCTCACACTTCACACACACAAATTCTTCCATTCCTGAGGATTTCTTCCCCCTGAGAAACCTCGAACAACAAAAGAAAAATTATTTTTTGGGAAAGCCCCCCTTCGATATCTCACCCCTTACGCTACTTTTACCCCTTATTTTTGAAACACAACAAAACCACGGATTTTTTTTCCACCCCCTGAACCACCACACACCACCCTGCTTTGAGACCAACCATCACTCTCTCGGACCCACAGTATCCACGCATCCAAGATGAGTGAACAAGGCAGCATCGACGACCAGACGCAATTGATTGCCGAGGCAGCCGAGACAGTTGGCGTCGCCTCCGCATCAATCGTCGAGGACCCCACCAGTGTGGTGCAGGAGATGAACGACCTTCTCACCGATGAGAAGGAAAACTATATCCTTACGGATATGGACCTCTTAGGGTATCTCCAACTCGTTTTGGGCAGTTGGAAAAAGGATGACTTCGCCAAAGTCAAATACACCGTATTCTCTAATTTCCGTGCCCTCATAATGCAACGCGGCCTCTACGTCGAACCGCACAACACCCGAGGCGAAGATCAGCACACCGCCATGATGAACGCAATCGCGGCGGACGCTCCACTACCCTACCCAAACGCAAAAATTGCGATCCACTGCGCCACACGTTTCACGCAGGACTACGGCATGCGCTCGCATAATATGTTCCTGCAGGCAATGATTGGCGAAGAATACGTTCACAAAGCGTATGCCTTGCCCAAGGGCGTTGTCAACGACATGGTGCAGAAGAACAGAACCCTGGAAACCTACACCGGTAACACTACCAACAACGCCACAGACGTGCCTAAAGTGACATGGCGCCGAGAGACGACGGCACCAGGTCAGTTACAAACCGGAGCGCGCGCCGTGGGAAGCATGCGCTCCCTATCCTTGGATCCCCACAGCCAAGCCACAGCACGCACCACGGGGAGTATGCGAGCCTTGTCCCTGACCCCAAACAACCTCCAAGATTCCACAGTTGTCCCAATCTACGACACGTTCGACGACTTTATCTTCGACGACGGTCCAATCACTTCCGACCATCGCCGCGCCGCCGCGGAAGTCGAAAAGGCATACCGCGACGGCATGGACAAGTATGAGGGCGTAGACGACTCCATGAGTCTACGTTATCGG
>JADHKT010000263.1:0-11991 GCA_019925285.1 Graphium sp. VPRI43844 | reverse complement strand
TAATTAAAGAGGTTATTTTGGTTGTGTTATGTGGCTTTAAAGTCAACTGATTTTAATGGCCAGAAACCCTTTTTTATGGATTGGCGTTTTTTTTGACCGCCCACTGTACATATTTTTTGCTTGAGAGAAGAATACATTACAGGTAGCATATTCCATTCCACTGGCGATAAAGATCGTAGAGTCTAGGGTATCGCCGCTGTTGTTACTATGTACGGAAGATTGTTATGCAAAAGGAAACATAAGAGTACAGCGCTAGGCTCTTGCCTTCATTAACCAAATCCTTATTCCAAAAACCCAGGATGAAGCAACAATTCCCCTAAGGCTCCATGCATAATTACAAGAAATGAAACACTAAAAGAAACCGTATGTCTCCGGGTCTGCTAAACCCCCGGAGACGACATGAAGAAGAAATATGTTATACAAAACAATTACAATAGGGGACAACGACAAGCTCCTAGAAGTTAGTCGATTCCCCAACTGCGAGCCGACGTGTTGGTCGAGTCCTCGCTTCTCTCAACGGGTTCGTCCTCGTCGTCCGATTCGCAGGCTTCCGTGACAGTGGCACTGACTGCGGGAACAAAACAATCGTCGTCGTCGTCCCAATCGCTAAGATCACTATCAGAATAATCCCATGCAACGTCCATCTGCTGACCGTCTTCGCCGATGCCCGTCTCTTGGCCGCGCCATTCGCCCGCCACAATCTTGGCGGCCACTTTGAGCATCAGTGTGACGAGGTAGTTGGGCGGCCCCAGAATAAGCTCGCAAGTCTTGGCTATGATGGCAAGGGGGATGCGGCGCACGAGTTCCAGCTTCGGGCGGTGGACTACGGACTTGGCGGCCGAAACAGGAGGAGAGAAGAGGTTGGCAGGGGGCGGCAGAGGGGAAAGAGCGCGGCGGACTGAAATGCTGGTCGTGGGTCGATGGCGTACGCCTGATGAACTTCTGTGCAGCGCCGTCGAGGTGCCAGTACCGTCATCGGACGTGGGCGAGCCGGCGGTGCTCGACGTGGATGCCATATGATCGGGGGCTGTCATGGCGCTCTCGTCTGATGTGGATGCGGATCGCGTAGAGGAAAGATCCCATGTACGTCCAGTCTTGGGCGTGGTGGTGGGGTCTGAGATGAGTCGGCCAGACAAGTCTTTTGGCAGGGAGATGGCTTCGTGGGGGTAGGGAAATGTGGTAAGAGGACGGGAAAGGGGCGCAGACGGAACATCGAGCTCGCCAGGCGTTGGCGGCGTAGGTCCCGTGCCGGCGCTGTGGAACGAGTCGTGGGATTCGGTGGGCGACACGTGGCCCGCCGAATCTTCGGGCTCAGCATCCGGAGGATCAAGTGTGAGTTGAGATGATAGCTGCGACTTGGGTCGGACGGTAAAGGTACCCGGTGCTTGGTGACGCGACTTCGAGGGTGGCGACATGACCAGCGTCAGTTGGGGTGGCGCTGTCGTCGCCCGACCGCTGCGGAAGCCGGGGCGACCGAGGATTCGTTTGGAAAACGAAGTACCACTGCCTACGGCCCTGCCCTCATGCAGCTCTCCAGCTGCTATGTCAATATCCTTCTCAGCCTCTGTTATTGATTGTAGGTCGGGGGACGGTGACCGTTGTTGTTGTTTTGGTGGAGTTGGAGTGGTGGGTGATGGTGTTTCGTTTACCGGGCCATTAGAGAGCAGTTCGCCAGAGGGTAAAGAGAGCAAGCCGATGGAATCATGTCCGAAATTCGTAGTAGTGGTCGTTGCGAGAGTGATTGGTTCAATTGTGGAGAGAAAGGGCTGATGTGGGCTGAATCGAGTAGGCGTAGAAAGAGGCGACTCGTCTACTGGTCGGGTGGGAACGACAGGTGTGGGTGTCGTTGGAAAGCCAACTGGAGAGGATTCCAGAGAGGATTGAGCTTCCGAGTCAACTGGACGGGGGAGCGAAATGGTTGACGCAACGTCTTTGTCGGTGTTAGAAACTGAAGGGACGGATGGCACGGGCGGAATTGGTTCCCCGTCGTCAACAGCAGGAGACTGCTCGGGTTGCGAAAACTCTACTACTGGCGTTGGAGATGACAGGGCTATAATTTCCTCAATGGCTTCGACCGCAGGACGAACCCCGAGGGGTGATTTGGTTGGCGTTTGCAAGATCGGTTGCTCCAATGGAACAAAATCACTATGGGGAGTAGATGGGCGTGGCGGCGTGGAAGAGGGTGCTGCGTTTTCGGATACATCTGGCAAAGGGGACGGTGCGCGGATGGCTGTGGATGGTTGGAAAGTTAAGGGCGATGCTGTTTTGTGATCAGGCGTGGTGGGAGCATCCTCGGTACTGCTGACGAGGACGTGCGAAGAACGTCGAGAACGAGGAGGTGTCGAAGGACCCAGGCCAACCACCTTGGGCGGCAAAGGAGTTTCGGGGCTTAAAACACACTCGGGCAAGGGTACGCGAGTGCGTTTGGGGGCCCACGGCTTCTTTCGCACGGGCGTCTCGGGGGGTTCGGGGAGGCTGACGGTGAAGGACCGCTCAAAAGGGCACTCGACTTTTTCAAACATGAGAACGAGGTCAAATGTTAGTTTGAGGGCCTCGGCAAGCTCGCGCTCGTCGGGAGAGTTGACGGGCAGTTCGATGCGCCAGTATTGGGGTTTTCGAATTTGGAGGACAAATTTGCTCGCGTCTTCTTCTATGCACCAACATTGGCTTTTCGGTAGGATGGGTTGCAGGGCTGAGCCGCAGTTGAGAAAGGCGACGGACCCGGGTGCTCGATAGATTCGGAACGCGCCTGGTGGACCATGCCATAGTTAGCAACAAGTCTTGATTACCGAAAAATTCTACATGAAAAGGGAATTTTACACGCACCAAAAGCAATTGTCCGTTCGAGTTGCGAGGACCACGAAAGCTTGCCCGCCGCACTGTCGTCATTGCCCGAGGCTGGCCCGCCTAGAGAGCTCCGTGGCAAGGAGCGAGGCAAGGAGCGAGCTGAAGATGTAAAGGAGACGATTTTGACATTGGGATGGCTGTACAGAGTCTCCACGGAACCTTGTGTTGAGCTGGAGACTGACGAGGCGGAAGACGAGCGTTGATGGGACGGAAGGTAGGTCGGAGCAGTGAAGACCCTACGAGGGGCCTGGAAGATGGCCGACTCCATGCTGGCCGGGTGTGGTTTTTCTCGTCGTGTTGTAAAATCTCTGGCAGTGTATCCCCTAGCGATCGGACACGAAGCCAGTGACCATGGCGGTCTTGATCTTGGGCGAAGACGAGAGGATAGTCTTGGGGTCGCGCTGCGCAGTAGCGAGACGGCTGCGATGACGTGTGTGAAGACGAAGAGTCGGATGAAGCGGGAAGCGATGTGGATGCAAAATCAGGGACGTGTCCGGGTTTGGGTGGCACTGGGTTAGGAAGAGAGAAGAGAAGGAGTTTGTTTGGTATTCAATCGTCGCAGTTGGTTGGTCACACGAGGCGCAGATAATAGAGGGAGACGCGAGAGCACATGTCTTAAGGGCGATCTTAAGGGCGATGCATCTTGACTTTATCGAGGGCACTGCCACATAGAAACAGGATGTAAGAAGAGATGGAAAGATGATGATGCTAGGATAGAAAAATCAAAATGATACAAAAAGGTGGAGGCGAGATAAAATGGCGAGCGAATGAAAGAAGAAATTCCCAAAGAAGACGAGGAAAAGGAAACGAGGAGAGAAAAAAGCTATGACCATCTTAGTGCCAGCCAGGGGTATTTTTTCTCACTACTCCGTACTCCGTAATATTCTCTGGATTCTCTGGATTCTTTCCTGTATTTTCTGCTGGTGGAGCACACTTGTGGCGACGCGGCGCGGGGGGAGGAAAAAAGGAGGGGCAATCTCCAAGGTCACTGTGACTTGGGGGAAATGCCAGGCGATACAAGGGCTTGAGGGGGAAGAGACCAACAAAGAGTGCTGGAAATCTGTCCATGGTGGACCGATGGCGCTGTGTTTTCAGGGGGTACCTGATACTTTCGTGGTGTTGTGAGTGTGCGGCTGGTGGCAGCCGGCAGCCAGTAATAGGCGTTGTGGAATAAGAATTACAAAATGGATCGTGCCCTCGCTTCTGCCTTTTCTTTTTCTTTATCACGAAAACTTGGGAGCCTCGTGCTTGAACATCATCTCGACCATCAATTAAGCATCCATCACCGGCGGTGTAACCCCCTTCGATCATCTTCGCTGTCCCGCTGTCCACCATTGCTTATTCTCATTCGTCAAGAGTCCAAGGGAACCTCTCCAGTCTGCCTACTATCCACCAACCACATACCCGAACGGCCGTAAACCCCCACTCCCATGCGTTTCCATTCACCGTTGTCCAAGCTGCTGTGAGAGGCGGCGGGCGGGGTAGGTAGTTTGGCTAGCTGGCCTGGCCATACTCCGTACACACCCGATGAATATTGCGCAAGTGCAGGGGAGACACGAATCTACGGAGTACATTGCAAGCACTTGAGAATTTCTGATATTGACGGGATATTACATATCCAGACGTGGCGTTTTCATACCACGGGCCATCAGTATGGTACGGGTTTCTCGAAGCAATCCAAGGCAGCACAATTGGAAGGTTATCGAACTCTGGCTTCGACACGGGGCCGATTCATCTGTTCAATTCTGCGTCGACGATATTCTATTGTGTGTATGTACAACCGACTGCTTCCAATCAGGAGAACCGACGACTGCTTCAGATCTCGGCGGTTCCAAGGTCGGAGACACTACACCGCTCAGAACTTCCGAGAAACGTGCAAGAAAGCCACTTTGGATATTTATTTTTCATAGCCTTTCTCACTTCCTATTGAAACATTTAACAGAGATATACATGGAAACGTCCCGTGCTTCCTTCTATCCTTCATCTACGGTAACTTGTCCCATTTGGTGCGCTCCTTGCTTCGAACCAGCCTCCTTCATACCAAATACATTTTCCAACACGCTCTTCGCACTGGGACTCAAGTTGGTCATAGTCCTATGATTTCTCGCCCTTGAGGTTTGTTAAACATGATTCATTTGAAAAGCCCCATGTTCCAAAATAAGCATTTCGTAAACTAATCGAGGTTGATTGGTATTAGACATCATTTACTCTCTCGTTAAGCAAGGAGTCCTGGGCACAAGTCCGCCGGACAATATTGCGTGTAGACTGGTATGCTCGTCTGGCCAGTCTACTACTTGTCAACTCGTATGAGGACGGTAGCTCGTCTAAAAGTTGGACAAAACTCTTCAAGGAAGCACTGGTAGACCTGTACACATCGGTATTGACACAGCAGATCTATATTGCGTGTTCGGGACCCAAGTGGCTTGCCGCATCGGAAGAAGAAGCTTCTTTCGAAAATTTCATGAGAGGGATTGACAAGAAACACAGCGAGATTGTGCAAAAGGAGGAGGCCCTCATGGCTATAGAAGAAGAACGTCTCTGGATCGACTCTTTACAGGACGGCCCGATTTACCCCGCGACGACCCAGGATGCGGGAAAAGACACACACCCCGAGGAGGACACAAATGACGAAAGCCAGGCCGAAGAGAGGGATAGTGAGGAAGGGGAGAACAAGCCAATCAAACAACTTGAAAAGATGCTCAATCTCAATGCCATCAATTCTCCACTCGATATTGCCAGTGTTGCAAATGCCATTTCCTTCCAGCTCCTACACAAGTGGATAGTCGCAACCCCAGAGTTCAAACGCCTAACCTCCTGGCAGCCTGGTAGTCCCGCCCAGAGAATTCTTTGGGTTCAAGGTGAACCTGGGGCCGGAAAGACACGTGCCATGCATGCCTTGACCAGCTTTGGCTTTGGCAAAGGAACAACCGAAGACACTGGGGACACCCGGAAGGTCGTATACTACTTCTGTGATACCTCTCACGGACCGGGCGACGGTGTGCATGTCATGGAAAGAGTATTATTTCAGATGTTGGAACAACACCCTGATCTCAATTCCGAGTACCTGGAGCCGGTGAAGAACATGCGAAACACCTTTTACGCCACATCCGTTCTATTCTACTCAATCATCTCCAACAAACAATTTACACCGACTTATATCGTACTGGATGATGTTGAGCATCTTGGTGGGCAGCATCGCGGCCACAATAATGATTTCGCGGATCTTTTGGACCTCATAGTAACTAGTATTGGGGTCTCTGATAAGGTCAAGTGGCTTGTATCTCTTAATACTGACGGCTTCGAACAACAACTCGAGTCTGCGGGTCAATCTCGCCAAAGCCGGCTGCAGCTCACTCTGAGCTCCGATCAAGAGTGCATTCGTTCCATCGTCCGGGATACAGCCCAACGTGCTGCCACTGACCTCATCAGCTACACGGCACAAAGGTACCCGGGGCAACTGGAACAGGAGATTTCCATGACCTTACGCGACACCTCACCAGGCAACTTCATATGGCTACAGATAGCCCTTCATACCATCAAGACCTTTCCTAGACCGTGGAATTTGCCAAACACACTCAAAGAACTAGCACGCGTGATGCCAGACGTTGACTCCATATATAAACATGCCATGGAGGGCATAGATAGGCTCGACGCAGACGACAACAAATTCTGTATGGATATTTTGGCCACCATGGCCCTCGCTTACCGCCATCTCATGGAGTCAGAGCTGGTGGCTCTCGTCAACCTACCCAGAGAAGTCGACCTACCACTCCTGATACAAGAGTACCTATACCCCATCCTCACCAGCACGAATGGATACATTAGCTTTCTTCACTGGTCTGCCTGCAAGTACATTTGGAAGCACCACCTCAAAGCAACGGCGGAAAGCCCCCCCTCCGCCCATATCCGAATGGCGAAACGATGCCTGATACTTCTTCATGAGGTTTTTACCTCGCAGTCACGCACGGAACAGGGAAGCAATCGCAGCACACTTCCAAACAAGTACTCGATGCTCATGTGGATGAGACACCTATCCGACTCCGGCCTAGATGACCCAGCAGCCATGAAACTGGCTGATCAGCTGTTTTTCGACCACGGCCTCCAGTGGCTTGAAGCAATTTATGCATACGGTCTTGCTCGCAAAGCCCTAGAACACCTGCAACAGTTTGAGAGAAGTCTCATCCAAAAGAGTGCTTCAGCACGTGCTGCGATGGCGCAGTCTGGACAGAATGTCAAGGCAAAACAAACGCCCTTGTCTCCAGAAGGCATGAAGCTTCTTCAGACTACCAGTCATATGGCCAAGTTACTAGAGTTTCACCAAGCAGCATCTGAGGATGGCGGTGAGCAGGAACTCCGGGCCAGCCTTCTCTTTTATCCCGGGACCTACCCAATTCAGGAGAAACTTCTGTCTCGTTCGGCGCCCTGGATTGAAAGGATATGGACTGGTTCTACGACCACTCCCAGCCTCAATGATCCTGATTCATCAGTTATTAACAATAGGCTTCCAGACTCTACTCAGGCTTGTGTATTTTCATCTGATGGCAGACTCATAGTGACAGCGTCGAACGACACAATGGGACGAGTGTGGGATGCCACGACGGGAACTCTTCTGCATGTATTCTTGGGGGATGCAGATTACGAAGGATGGTACGCAAAGTCCGTAGTATTGTCCAATACGGGCCCGGATGGCCATCCTCTCTTTGCCGCTTGTTCATATGAGGGAGTTCAGATTCGGAATCTCAAGACGGGCCGACTTGTACATGCACTGCGGGCGACGAGTGACTGGGCGGACTGGATCGAGTCCAGGGTCCAGAAAACCGATGAAGTGGTAATCAACCAAACCTCGACTGAAGAGCCTGCCCCGGAGAATAAGGAGGAGGCTGTCGACCCAACGTTAGCTGAGGAATCTGCCGCGGAGGCTGTAGAGGATGCTGCCAAACCAACATTGACGGAAGAGCCTTCCCAAGACGAGAATGAAAGTTCCACAACAGAGTCTGAGGAACTCAACACTTTCTTCTGCGTGGACCTCGCACGCGACGGGAAAAAACTCGTAGCTGCAATGAAGTACTGCCTTGATGTATGGGATTTGACAAATTTCACGAAGACTAGGTGGACACCCAAACCACTGAACGGTGCATCTGGGGGATCGTTGAATATACGCCGTATCAAGCTCTCACCAGACGAGATGCGTCTTGCTAGTTCTGCAGAAAGTTGCGTCATTATGTGGGATTTCTCTACAGGCGAGGAATTATGGCGATGCCCAAAGAGCGAACCAGATAACAAAAAAGAGGAAATCGCTTCATCGGATGAACAAGGTCTGGTAACATTGGAACAAGAACTGGCTGCCCCACCACACGTTGAAACACAAGGAGTGTCGGAGACAGAAACGGTCGCATCGGATGCTGTCGCAGAGGGCCACACAGACTATATCGATGCCTTGGCATTCTCACCTGATGGCAAATTCCTGGTTACGGGCTCTGATGACGGGACCGCGCGTGTTTGGGACGTCGCGACGGGGACTTTGATTACCGTACTCGAAGGGCATGCAATGCATGTCAACGGCGTTGCCTTTTCTCCCAAGAGTACCTTCATAGCCACTGCCTCGTCAGACCAAACAGTAGGCATATGGACGTGCCCTTCTGGATCTTGGGCCGACGTGAAGAAGCCGACTCACCTACTGTCAGGGCACGATAGTATGGTCTGGAGCGTTGCAGTCTCGCCACAAGACGAAAAACTGGTATCCGCGTCGAACAGCGGGATTCAAGTTCGGGATCTGAACCAGTTGGAAGAGAACGAGAGCACCGACAACAGACAAACGACAACATTTGAGTCACACAGCATTGAAAACATTGCGTTCTCACTAGACGGCCAGCGCATTGCCTTTACCACCTCTTCAAGTGAAGGTATCTCCTTCATGAATTCCAGTGGCAAGATCATCGGACGATGTTTATCGGAAATCACATCTGTTCTCTGGTTCACATTTTCGGATACAGGAAGATATTTAGTTGTGACAACAATGTCGCAAGGCGCTTTCGTATGGGACTTTGTGAATATCTCCTGGGATGTGGAAGCTTCCCAGGAGTCGCTCAAAGAATCCATAGAGCCGACTTTCAATTTTACGGGCCATGGCGACTGGGTGCGTAGTGGGGTCTTCTCGTATGATGAGCACTGGCTGGCGACGGCGTCGGATGATAGAACCGTTCAGATTTTGAATATTTCACCCGAATGGAAGGCCCCTGTGAAACCGACTCGAAATGGGGAAGACGGTATTGGCGAAGGGGAGAACGGGGATGACCAGAGGGAGAAGTTTACTGATGGTCCTTCTTCGTCCGACAGCCCCCAAGATGGCTCTCGTTTGTTAACAACGCTGCTAGGCGGTCATGATGACTACATTTATATCAGCGCATTCTCCCCAGACAGCAAAACTCTCGCAACTGCCGGTGATGAGTCGCATATCTGCCTTTGGGCCATCGATGTACGAGGCGAGCAAGAACAAAATGGTCCCAAAATTCCACAGTACACAAAGTTGCATGGGGGTCACTCGCTAGGAAACAGGGGATATCGAGGTCTCACCTTTGCCAACAATGGCCAGCGACTCATTGCCATAATTGACGGGGGCAAAGTGCGAGTTTGGAACATGCCTGAGGAAGCCTCCTCTACGGTAACTCTGTACACCATTTCGAGTCCTTGGATGTCCGGCTTTGAGTTGGGCGCTACTTCTTTGCACATGGACGAACGAGAGCCTAATGTTCTAATCACCGCATTTGGCGTTTTCCCCATTGACTTATCCGATGAATCTCTGCGTTCGGATATATCAGAAACAGAGGATGACACTGGGACGGTCTACACAAGGTTTCAAAAGATCCCCGAGTGGAGGAGCGTCAGCCGCCCAGGTGGTAAGAAGAAGAACTGGATTTCATGGAAGGGGTACAATACGATTCTTCCTCCTGAAAATTCCCAAAACAAGATTTCGTGTCTCTCTATCCAAGGGGAGAGGATCGTCTTTGGCATGAGAGACGGCCAGTTTCTCATTTTGCGCTTTTGTGCTGACAAGGGGACTCCGGCGAAATATGATTCTGCGCACACGCACTGGGAAGTTTTATGTACGCGGCACACAATCAGCTGAAGTTTCTCTTTCCACGTTCAATGCTTCACCCTGCTTTTCTTTACCGTCGTATTTCCTATTTTTCGATTCTGTCTTCAAGAAAAAGAAATGGAGGGCTGCTACTAACATGTATAAGACTGGAATAACCAAGATACAAATTGCTGTGATGCACAGGGTAAAGCCTAGCTAGCTACTTATCGTCAACGTAAACTCGATGCTTGCATTTCGGACTTCCTATCCTATACTTTGCTGGGACCGATGCTCGGTTGCGGTACTCTCACTGGCGATCCTTCGGAGCGAGTGGCGTTATTGGTGCTCCCCGTAACCATGATGTCACAGCTGAAATTGGCATGAATGCCTGTTCCTATTGTACAATTTCGGGTCGGGAAGTCAATCCCATTTCACTTCGTGAGGAAGAGTCGGCCAATGGCGTCTATGTTGCTTGTGATGAGAGATATCGCATGGAGGAACAAAGCCGTGGGCGGGGGATTATGCTTATTCAGGTTTACTTCATTGGTTAGGAGAGAGGGAGGCAAAGGCGGACAAACTCCCTAAATGAGATGGTCGATCCGGGAGATTCTGGGGTAAGGGGCTAGGGATCGACTGGAAGTCCGGGTCAGATGGGGTAGTTCATGGGTTGATCTAGACTTCACCCAGGTTGAGGAGTCAAGCTGCGGAAGATGTTGCAGTGAGTGATACTCATGAATAGATAACTGAGGATTCCCAGAGTGATGGATTGACGCTGAAAAGGAAATGAAGGAAATGTCGCGGCCGTTCAGCCTCGGGCAGCGAAATTGTATCGGCAACCATCTCACGCAGATTAGATTGACTCTTACGCTCTCGAGACAGTATCAACTGTATGATATGGAAAGTGATCCGTTCATGACTGACGATATGACCATATGATGAGGCCAAAGAAAGGATCGGGGTGTCAAGGCTCTGCGGGCAGCCAAGGTGCCGATTAGACCGACTCCTCTTGTCCACTGAAAAGGAAGGTCTTGTTTTAGCCCCTGTATCTGAAGTTAAAATTATAGCGCAACTGGACTTATTGAAAGCAAAATTGAGAAAAATACAGCCCAATCAGCAGGTAGGTGTTTGATGCTAGTCGAGAAGGTGATGTGAGCCAGAGCCAAACAAACTGCATTTCATCTCACCGCGAAACAAGCAGAAGTTGATGGAAATACATGCTAGGCCAAAACTCTCTCGCCTTGTAGCTGGGAATTATCAACATTAACTTTGTGTGTCACACATGCATACATATGCGTACCAGCCGGGCTCACTCCACGCATGAGAGTTTACACCTCTCCCCTCTAACGGCCATTCCCCTCGACCTAATTAGTCATGTACCACCCTACTATTCTCTTCATCCATTCAAACTTTAAGTCCGAGAACACAACACATAGCAGGCCACTTTAAAAATCACCCCAATGGCAAAAAATCAAATCAAAATGGCGGAGCCGTCGAACATAATACAGATGCTACGGGCCAGAACTCCCAACCCCATCCTCACAGAAATCGAAAAAGGTCTCTACCTGGGAGATTACGAATCAGGATCATCGATCGACATCCTAACCAAACACAACATCAATGCTACCCTCGCAACACACAACCAGGTTCTAGGACCACGGAGTGACACCCAAAGCCAAGTACCAGACAATCGTCACAAATTCATCCAGTGCAGAGACTCTATGACCGAAGACCTTCTGCCCCAATTCGAGGAAGCCTGCGATTTTATCGAAACCAGCCGCTTCCACAAGGCCACGCCTCTCGATGAACCAGCCGAATCGTCTCCGTCCGCAGAACCAGTCAACAATCTGCTTGTATACTGCATCATGGGCGTCTCTAGATCAACGACCTTTGTTGTAGCCTACCTCATGCGAAAGAAAGGCTGGAGCGTCGAAGAAGCCTTGGCCTTTGTCAAAGCAAAACTGTAATGGGTGCGGTATGCTAGACTGAAAGTCCCTTAGGGTGGATGTACGTGAGAACAGTTAAAGGTAGGTATCGGTGGATTCAAGGACTTCAACTTGGGGAACTAATTT
>JADHKT010000262.1:0-11996 GCA_019925285.1 Graphium sp. VPRI43844 | reverse complement strand
TGGCTAAGTTGTTCATTGCTGAGATCGTATCAGGATGCTCGTCACCAAGGATCCGCTGCCTCTTCTCCAACACTTCTCTAAACATCGCTGCCGCATCCTGATGTTGGCCGAGGTCTCCAAGTGTGTTGGCTAAGTTGTTCATTGCTGAGATCGTATCAGGATGCTCGTCACCAAGGATCCGCTGCCTCTTCTCCAACACTTCTCTAAACATCGCTGCCGCATCCTGATGTTGGCCGAGGTTTCCAAGTGTGTTGGCTAAGTTGTTCATTGCTGAGATCGTATTAGGATGCTCGTCACCAAGGATCCGCTGGCTCTTCTCCAACACTTCTCTCTTCATCGCTGCCGCATCCTGATGTTGGCCGAGGTCTCCAAGTGTGCTGGCTAAGTTGTTCATTGCTGAGATCGTATCAGGATGCTCGTCACCAAGGATCCGCTGCCTCTTCTCCAACACTTCTCTGAACATCTCTTCGCCTTCCTCCCAGCGGCCAATAGTAGACATAAACTCTGCAAAACTCTCAATACTACCAGTAAAGCCTATCTTGCTATAACCTGGGACTGCGGCTAACGATCTTGCCTTATTGAAATTTTCCTTGAGATGTGGAGCTAGTCGCAGCTTCTCTTGTGGCAAACCTTTGGAATGTTGCATTGCTGCAACGACCTCCTCTAGGAGCTGAGATGCTGCTGAGCAGAGTTTACTCATAGCTTGCTCGTTACCTTTGAGTCTATCATGTCCCCATGTGTTTACAAGTCGATGCATTGAGTAATCCTTGTGCTGCCGCTGTAGCAGAGAATACCTTTCCAGCATCGAAAATAAATCGCGGAGGGTCTTGATGTCTAGCGGGCCTTCTTGAATTACCCATGACCAGGATCGTGAACATGTCGGGTTATCAAGAGGCCGTGGAACAAAAAGATGAAGGAAGATATCCTCATGGTTGAGGAAGGCCAAAAGACTGAGAAGCTGGCATGCCTCTGGAGTTTGGTTATGGACTGCTTTGAATGACAACTCCCACGTTGTCATGACACTCTCCCTATATTGATGAACGCTTTCGGTTGGTAACTGGCGTAAAATGCTCCTTTGTTGCCGATATTCTGCTAGAAACTGCGGTAGATCGCCGGTCAGCCATGGCGACTGCGCAACGTATGTTCCGGCAAGTGTGATTGCTAGGGCTAGATATCCAAGCTCTTTTATGATGGCTCTCACTTCCTCTTCCCGATCCGGTGGTGGCTTTCCAAGCTCAGCGCATTTAACGAAGAGTTCTACTGCTTGTGCTTCTTCAAGCTCATGAACCCTTAATCCTTCGAATGTGGAAAGTTGACGTACTGTACGGCTCCTGCTGGTTAAGATGACATGAACTTGCGGGGACCCGGGGATGTATTGGTTAATTCCCACATAGCGTGCGTCTTTATCGTTATCTAATTCGTCAACACCGTCGAACACAAATAGCCATCTCCCAGGTGTTTGGCTGAAGTACCTCAGGACTGCCTGGCGGACTTCTTCAGGAGCTAGTTTGTTGACTTCAGGGCTGTTCGGGATTAGAGGAAGGATTCTTAGAAAGTCCTGGTCTATAGACGCTGTTTGTCCCGCTTCAATCCAATAGGTCGCATCGTAAGCGTCACGATAGTGTTGGAGGTAGCTCAAAGCCAGCTGTGACTTTCCTACGCCACCGAGCCCATAGAGCCCGACCGTCCTCGTCTCGCCTTTTCTGTCGTCGTCCAGCTCTCGGCAGAACTGGTCCCTTATCTCGTCCCGAAGCTGTGCCCTTTGGACAAATGTTTTGACCGGCATCATGGACGTTGGAGGATAGCTTGGAATGCGATTACTATTGAGCGCATCATCCTGCAACTTTGGAGCATCTTTTGATGTATTAGTATAATCCAACAGGCCAAGATCTTGATATAGTAAATTTATCTTAACGCAACCAAGCTTCAAGTATTCCGCTTCAGATTTGTCAATCTGGTCTGCAAAATGTCCACCTCGGCCTTTTCCAACCCTTGGCCGACGATAGAAGGCAGAGAAGCAAACTCACGCGTTCTAAGTGCGCTCCTGTAGAGGTCTTTGATGTTACCTAGCACCAGTTTGAAGTTGTCTTGATCCGTCTGGCTCTCGCCAAATTTGCACACCCCACTGTGGTCTGCATTTAACTTCACAATATTCTCACGGTCGCCGGGCATACCAAATCGTGCACTCTCTGCTACGACAACCTGGCTCGTAGAGGGATCAGTAAACATGCCAATTCAGGGGGGGGGGGCTCCCACTTACGCTATCCAAGGCTCCCCAGAATGAGACGATGTCGTAATGGCATAGCTGATGCCTCCACTGCTCTTGCATAATCCCCGAGAATATACTTCCTTCCTTCAATGTCTCTATCACGTTATCTCCCTTCTTAAATCCCACAACTGATGCGATCTTCGCCGACACGCTTCCGAGGTTTACCAACATCGAGTTCCCTCCATGGTGCGGTGTGGCAAAGAACGCCAGACCTGTCGTGGCGTTTTTGATAGAAGTGTACTTTCTGTTGTTATGTGCGTTTATCAATGCTTGTTTGATCAGCAGACCGCCCATGCTATGACCTAGAAACAGGATGGGTCGCGTCTCCAGCTCGTCTCTTTCAATTCGTATAGCCTCAAGCAATTCATTCGCTTTGCCAATGAATGTGTCTCGATCCTTCCCATAGACCACCGTCGAATCATACTGGTACAGAAAGATTCGCGATCCAGGGACGTGTTCTGGGAGGTCATCGCGGAGCCAGAGCCGTCCGTCTGGTCCGGGGGGCTTACGCCAGGTGTCCCATGCATGGTCATCTTCTTTTTTGCCTCGAGGATTCAGGCCGTGGATGGCGATGATACTGAGCACTGTTAGTAGAGCAACCGTGGGATGAAGGCTGGCGCTTCGTACTCAAGTTTCACAGATACGTCCGATTCCGAATCAGGGTAAAGTTGTCTGAGCGGCTATGCCTAGCGTAAGCGAGCTTCATCAAGATCCAGTCGTAGTCACTAACCATTGTGCCTTCTTAAATGTTTGGCAGTGCTTGATTGCGTCGTGAATGAATGAAAGATTGGAAAGAACAGAATTGAGAGG
The DNA here is from genome assembly GCA_019925285.1 of Graphium sp. VPRI43844. Lineage (NCBI taxonomy): Eukaryota > Fungi > Ascomycota > Sordariomycetes > Microascales > Graphiaceae > Graphium > Graphium sp. VPRI43844. Next base: position 8,917 of record JADHKT010000262.1, on the reverse strand, counting down.
GGTATTGCCTCTTTGGGCTGAGCTGAGCCATCGAATCGGGCAGCGACAGACATGCGCCATCACGGAGTATGCTTGGACGGCCGATGTGGCTGGCTGCCAGCTGGATCACCTCCCACACCAACTGGCACATCCCCACCAAGTCCACCAATATCCAATCAGGGAGGTACATACTGAATTGTGATCAGGATTGAAAAAAAAAAAATTTATTATAGCTGCCTTTTTTACAATTTACCGCGTCAACTACTGCTGGTTGACTAAAACTTCTGAATAAACAATATTTGCCGTCTTGTCAGCTCAGGTGGCATGCATACAGCCAGTCCAGAAACACTGGTTACGCGCGAAACGGCCACATAAAACTGACCGTGCGTAAAAGCCGGCGCCCGTAACTCCAATCCTACAACAGAAAACGACTGGCCTTGCGACTTGTTAATTGTCATTGCAAAGCAAAGGCGAACAGGGATTTGGTGCCGTTTGATGATGTAGGGGAGATCGCCCTCGTTGGAGGTTACATCGATACGCGGTATTAGGTGTGTTTCCCCTTCAAAAGAACCGCTGAGGATACGACGCTCAATAACCCATCTCGCATTCTAGCGCTTGCGATGCTTCCCTCTTCCACGCTCCCCTGATTTCCCCTCGAGCATCATCTCCATATCTTCTTTGTGATTCATTCCACAGCCAGACGTCGAAACGTCGTCTACAGACACATCTATTCTTCTATTCTTCTCATTTATCAGGACTCTCATCATGGCTGAATCCTTTGATTTCTTCTGTCCGGAGCCTCGCCCTCCAGAATTCCCCAACAGATGCCGGCACGTGATAGTTTATAACCTCCCACGAAACATACACCTTCATCGACTCCTGCCAAAATTGGGGCCTGGTATCATTACAGCCAATCTCTTCGATACAATGGCTACAACATGATATTTCACGGTGAATGTGGAATTCAGGAGCCATATCGATGCGGAAGCTCTCTTGGCCGGTGTTCTCTCCGGAGGAGAAAGAACGATTAGATTCCTCGACGAAGAGGGAACCGTTTCTCGCGCCGGGGTTGCTCAATATGCGTAAAATGTAAAATGGTAGCCCTGGGTAAGGGAAGGCCATGGCCATCTGCGGCAAACCTCTGGGGCATTCTCAAAAGTGAGGGCCTCGCTTGTGAGAGGCACATATTCGAATATCAACTGACAAGTGGCGCCCACGGGTGAGAATCAAGGCATGGGAAATTGCGAGAAAACGAGTAGGAAGCAGATACTATGAGCTACATGAACCTCCTAGGATATTCTAGGCAGGTACAGATAGTTGAACCAAGGTATTGTGAGGAAGCTGCCATGTTCTTCTCTCCATGCAGGATCCTCAATATGTACAAGTAGCCGTGGCTTCTCCCATGTTTCATATCCTGTATTCTGACGGGCTCTTTCTTATAATAATCTAACAAAGCAGCCACTCCAACGCGATTAACACATAGGACAGGTTAGGCTCAAGCATGTAATAACCAAACAACTTCGCGATCGACAATTCCCAAGTCCAGCCCGTCCAGCCCGTCCTCCCGTTTTCCTCAAGAAGCATTCATAGCCTCGCCAGGTTGTATCCCTTACCGCAAGACTTTGTCATCGCCTAACAAAGACCTAGGCTTACCTATCAACACCTACTTCTTTCTGTGCCCCGCGAAAAAGCCTTGTTGGAGTCGACTTAGTTTCGTCAGCGTACAAATCATATTTTGAGCGCATTACCTTTCAACAAGACCAACAAGAGAAGAGCGGGCAGAATGAAAAGAGCGAAAATGCCAAGAAAACTTTTGAAAGTCTTAATAAAACACAAAATCTCCAAGCTCTACCGCTACCCGCCAGACAAAATGAGCCGCCCGGTGGATATGAACGAGTTCGCCTCGGAGGCTCGCCAGTCGGCCGAGTTTATATCAAGTATAGCACAAGCATTCTACCAGACAACAGAGGTACCCCAAATATTCCTCGATCTCAGGAGAATCTTTGGAACAATGGTATTCCCTCGTATCCATTGTATAGCTATCCGCCCCGTACTTGTCTCTCGGTACCATTTAAAGTACGACGATCTCAGTTTTCTGGACCCAGAGGACATGAGGCGAATAAACTATACAGGCTCTGCCGAAGCCAACGTTTCCCTTGGAGAGGAGGTACACGTCGACGTCATCAAAGACTATGTCATGCAGGTCCTCAAAGCAACAGGCCAGGAGCCAGATGTGGACGCTGTGAGGATCGTCTGCGTAGATACGGTGCCGCGAGCGCTACTCGTCCAACTAGAGACGCAAAAGTCGCGGTACCGCTTAAAGCTTCTCTATCCACCAGTTAAGACCTACAGCACTCAGTCTGAAGTAGCCACAATGTCACTTGCCAACAAAGTAATGGGGATTCCAACGCCATCTCTGGTCTCGTTTTCGAGCAAGAGTGCCAACCCATTGAAACATGAATGGATCCTCTACGAATGTAAAGTCGACAGGGGCGACGACGGCGACGGCGACGGCGATATTGACAGTCCATCCTTGGTGCCCTTGTCCGATGCATGGTCCGGTCTCACAGCTAAGAAACGCGAGGATCTAGTCAAGGACTTGGCCGTGATACACAGTCGTCTCTTATCCACAAGGTACCTGTTCTCCGGTATTGGAAATATCTACTTTCGAGACGGCGAACTAAAGAGGCATCAAATGGTTGATCTTAAAACCCCTCGTCACTGGGGCTTCGCCCAAGAACGGAAGCGCAGCGCCATGACGGTTGTAATGCCGCCCCTCCGTCCGCCGACGGCCACTGAGGACCCCTTAAAGCGAATGGTGAAGAAACCCCGACAGAAATTGAAGCTAGGCAGCGGCCAGTTCCCCCCTGTGGCCGACCGCTTGTGCGTGCCCCGATGGCAAGCGGTACTTGGTGCTACTTTCCAGCCCGTCCGGCTCGCGGATGTGCCTCGGCTACCTCGGCGACAGAATAGGAAGCGACAGGAAGCTCCCTTGGCAACATTTTATAATATGGCTCTCAGGGCTATCGATAAACGTGAGCACCGATTTCTCTGTTTCTCGGCCCAACATCCATCTCAGTGTGGCATAATGTTATGTTGCTGGTTGTCATTAAGCTGACTTATTTTTCTTGACTCTTAAAACAAAGGCTCACAGGCGCCTCCCGATTTCGGGTATTCTTGTCCGTTTCGTTCCTACGCCGCCAGTTCCGCTCCCGACCGGACCCTGGATTACATCCGGAAAGCCTTGAATGAACTTTTTAACGGAGAAACACTAGTGGCTATGGAACATGCAGACAAAGCCAGTGAAATCGTTTCGGCTACGTTGGCCGAGATTGGCAATGGTAGGGATCTCAAAAACTACAAAGTCCACCTTCTCCTCGCGTCGGCATTGCGGAGAATCGCAGATCTTCATGAAGGGGCTGCGGGGGTTGCAGAGGCTGCGGAAAGACCCAGAAAACGGCAAAGGTCCAGTCTAGGTGAAGAACCTCAGCCTACCAAGCCCACTGAGCAGGAAATGCTGGAATGGGTCCGCACAAACACACCCAAACTTTCTCTGTGCTGCTGTGAGTGTTGGAGAAAGGCGTACATGATGGGCTGCAGCCTCGATCTTGGCAGCTCGGTGGTATGGGCCGACCTGGCTTGCCGGGGGCCATACTCGCAAGCGACAGAGTGGTTGTATTCACGTCTCCAATCCCTGCACATGAGATTTAGGGAGCTCATTCTCCGGGCCTCGACGACGGAGGAGATGTACAGGTATCAATGGACGTTTAAATGCATTGAGGCCATTGCGCTCTCGATTGGGCAATTGGACAGGGGGGCAGAAGAACGGATGCGAAACCCCAAAAAAGTAGTAAAGGCAGACAAGCACGAAAAAACGGTGCTCTGGAACGACGGCCTCCGCATGAGCAGCATCCTCGTGACTCCCGAAGGCAAGCTAGCAGCTATCTCGGACTGGGGCTCCGCGTCACTGGTGCCACGATGGCGTGCCCACGTACTGCCTGCTCTCTTGGGAACCGAACTTCGCGACCCGCTGGCCCTCGATGAGACGGAACGCATGAAACTAGTAACGGTGTACTATAACCAGATGATTAGCATGCGGCCGGGCTTTCTATCTCGCATGGACAAGGCCGGGTGGCTCATCCAATTCGAACTTGCTCTCACTCTACTGCATGACGAGCAGACATGGGAGGGCGGGCTTGCCTGGTTGCTGTCTGTTTGGGGAGGTCGGACTCACGACCTTGCATCGCATGTTGGATTGGTTTAGTGGCGAGACTTTTCACTTGGTTTTTCATTTGTTACACGGGACCAGGGGATAATGCTGGTTTACGTGTATATAGCGTTAGTCTTGATGGTTGAATAGCGATGGTTTCGATGTTTACTCGACTTCGAGAATGATTATTTGATTGCTTTGGAAACTTTGACCAGAAAAGAAGAAGGGAAAACTTTAGCTTCTATGGCTCGATACACGTTCATGGCACACTTTCATGGGCTTGAGAACAAGGATGGGTGTTATTATTGCCGTTACATACTACAAAGAGCTTCTCTCGAAACTCTCCGCTCTTCTTTTTTTAAGTCAATCGAGCTAGTGCCAGTACCTTGAATGCATTTCGACTCTCACAAAGGTAATACTTCTTCCTTCCCGTAGCCTGACTCAACCACCTTGGAGACACTCTTTTGGGTCGCTGCACGTGTATTCTTTCTTCTTTTTCTATTGTTTTCCCCATCTTTCTTACCCAGGTAATTCGGCGACGGTCTCTAAGGGGCTGGCGCCCCCGGTAGACTGGCTATTGCTAGCCCGCATCACGGCGGCCCTGGCGGCGGGGAGTTTCTGGTCCTCCATGTTGTCGGCCAAGGACTGGGGCGTGTCGGGGGTCTGCAGCTCGGAGCGCATGGACCAGGGCCGGGCAGGGCGGGCGCCAAGTTCGGAGGGGGGCAGGTCGGCGGGGAGTTCGGAGGAGGATTTCGGGTTCGAGGGTTGGGAGGTGGTGTTGCGGCGGCGGCGGTGAAAAAGGAGGAGGGCTAGGAGGAGGGCTAGGACTAGGGAGCCGCCGACGCCGACGCCTACGCCTATGCCGATTTTGGCGTTGCGGGAGAGGCCTTGTTGAGGGTCTGGACCCGAGGTTTCTGTTGGGGGGGAAGTGTTCGACGAGGTTGGGTCGGGGGTGGTAGATGTTGGGGGGGTTTCGGTCGTGGAGTCTGAGGGGGAGTCGGTGGGGAGGAAGGCGGGCTCCCAGCGTACGCTGCCACCTGCCGAGGTGGGAAGACTGACGATGTTGGTGAGGATGGGGTTGTCGGTGAAGGCGACGGTGCGTGAGGTCGTGGGGCAGAAGCAGAAGTCGGGCGTGGTGAGGGTTTCGAATTTGCGCTCTTCTGCACAGGCGACCCATTCGCGAGATGTGCCATTGCAATAGACAAGACCGGCCCAAGGTTGATCTGCTCCCGAGTTAGTGGCTTATTAAAGCCCGCAATGGCGGAAGACCGAATGGTGAGGTGGACAAATGGGGGGGGGGGGGGGGGGAAGCAATTCGTTTACTGACCAGAGAAAGGTCCCTTATCTGGACATGATCCATCCGCATACTCTGCATCGCTACAGCCTGCAAGATATGTGGTCCCGAAAGGTTGATTGTAGCAAGCATTGCCTGACAGGCACATGTCGCCAGCTTGACAACACGCCTTGTGGCCGAGAGCCGCATTACCGCAAGGTATCATTTGAGAAACGGCCTCCTGGCCAGGCGCAAAATAGCAGGTGCCATTGCTAATGTATGGATTGGGGCGACTCATGGTGACGATGCAAGACGTAAGTGCCCGAAACGAGAGACCAGGAGGACATTAAGGGTTAACGATGTGCGCGAAAGAGCGGTCTGTCGTCCTCCCCAGGATGACGCTCGGTGTCTCTTAAAGAGGAATTTGAGCAGCCGACTTCTTCTTGCTGCTTTTTTTTTTATTTTCTCTTTTCTTTTTGGGATGGCTGTTGTGCAATGTTACATGGAGCAGGTAGTGTTAAGCCACAGCAAACAAGTTCCCGGCTATGCGTGTCAGGCTGAGTTAATGGGAAACAACAACTTCCAGTATGTAATGGCCGAGGCTGTTGCGAATTCCCACAACTGTGCAAGGCAATGGGTGTGTTGTCGAGTCAACACAGTTTAAGGAGCTGTTGGTAAAGTCTAGGCCGTTTCGATTTTTCCCCTGTGCCCTCATGTGTACTCGTGTGAACTTTTTCAAGTCCCCTCGTGCTCCAACAAACTCTTCCTCCTCTTGTGCGGGTCGATGATATCAGAGATCTCCAATGTGCCGAAGAATGGGAAAGGAGCGGCCGAGTGAGACAAGCGACCGCGATTGGGGCCGATTGATGTCGTCGGTCGTTTTGATTTTTTTTTTTCGCCACACAAAATGAACAACCAGCTTTTGCTGTTCGGATTCAAGTGCCAATTGTGCTTTTTTTTCTAACAAACCAACAGTCAACAGTTATGTCGGTGTTGTGCTGTTGTCTCGGATCTGGGGAAGAGAACCAAGGATATTAGCCTGACAAGATAAAGCCAGGAGGAAGAGTCGGGGAATTGGTTGCTCCTTTATTACTGCACTTTAATTATTTTTAGCTGTATCATTTGCGCTTCCACACTTCAAGGGGTCGGCACAGAGGCTTTCTTTCTCATTTTCCCGTCTTTTGCTCTGATCCCATCACACTTCCCACGAATGGCAATCCTTGGTGTCGATCCGCCAGACCAACCAACCCGCACCCGCAGCTAACGCAGGGGTGGGGATACGGGAGGTGAGGAGGGAACGGAACCAGATCTGCGGGCTTCTCGAGGTCGGGGAATTCGCGTGTTGTACACCGTAATCGAAAGGCTCGTTCAATAGACTCGCCAAATGTTCCCAAATGGGGTTCTGTCAAGGGCTCCGGACTTCAGACAGCAAATGCCAGAGAGGCCGTCAAGTCGGGTGGTGAGATGCAAAAGCCTTAGAGTATTTTTGGGAGAGGCTAAGACGCTATGGTGCCTCTGTGTTCTGTGCTGCACCTGTAGTTTAGTACGTACGTACTAATTACTTCCTAGGGTTTCTTTATTTAGCGGGGCCGTGGCTTGGCGTACAGTGGCTGGGCTGGCTAGCCACCCCCTGTCGGGACTTTCGGTTCACTAGTGCCAGGTACGAATCCCACCCGTGGCACGACTCCTTCACGGTTACAGTGACGGGGTGCTACCAAGTAACGCATTTGAGACATTCCGCACCGCTCTGGGACTCGAAGATGCTATTCCCAAGGTTTCCCTCTCTAGCTTCATAGCCTTGTTGTCGATATCCGCAACGTTCAAGTGCTGTCCCGTGGCCTCCATCGGCTCCAACTCGACGAGATCAATCGGTCGGCTGCAACAAGCCCAAAGCGACGGCCATTACGCGTAATCAGCGATAATCACAAGCGTTGGCTATCCCAATTGTACATGATCAGACGCGCGCTGCGGTTAAAGAGGACACCCAAGATGCTCCTTGTCAACGCTCGAGAGGACTGGAATCGCGAAAATGCTTCAAAGCGGACGGGCCGGGTGTCTACAGCGAAGCTTCAGAAGCTTCCACGATATCTCAAGGAAGAGAACCACCTATCTGATGAGGATTGGGAGGCTCTTCAGCACCTTGATGGCATTCTGACTATCTTCGAGACTGTTGTCAAGACCCTCGAGGGCGATGGCACGGCCCGCATCCGCAAAGACTGGTCGGGATCTTATGGCAACGTATGGGACGTCGTCCTCGCCTTCGAGCGTCTCTTGAGTAAGCTTGAGGAGTACAAGCAGCTTGCTGAAGGCTTCCCTGATGCCGAGCACTTCAGAGTTGGGATTAACCTTACTTGGTAGAAGCTTGATGAGTACTATCAACGGCTTGACGAGACTCCGATATACTATACAGCCCTGGCACTTCATCCTGGTAGCCGATGGGACTGGTTTGAGGAGATGTGGCACGAGAAACCAGATTGGGTTACCAAGGCGATTGTGGCCGTTGGCAGACGAGCGGAAATTGGTCGAGCGCGGGGCAGAGGCAGGGCTCAAACTCGCAACTCCAGGCCGAGACATCCCAAGCGGCGACATCATCCTGAACCTGAGCCTCCGTCTCTCGCCACTGTGGCCGCACAGAACCTTCAGAGGCAAATGATCAACGACACTGATGACGATGACAGTGATTACCGACCACCTCACGTCAGTATTTCAAGTGATGACGACTGTTTGTCTGGGGGGCAATCTTCCGCTGGGGAAAGTGAGCATGATGCGCAGGAGCAGTATGCCGCCGCCGAATTCATGTACCAGCACCTTTCCTCTGGCGTGTTCTGTCTCCCCTCCGACCACCAGGAACACTTTGCGGCACATGAGGCATCGTTGCGGCAAGATGGGGACAGTCATAAAAACTGCCGCAGCATCGCTTTATTGGCAAAGACGACCGACTCTGAGCTTGGAGATATGGCCAATATTCCCGATTTGCTTGCAGAAAGACATTTATACCGTGGGAATCGCCTGTTCCAGGCTCCTCTCAAGCCAACCCAACGCCGAAATGATCCCACTGCAAAGGCCCTCAGGCTGACACCGGAGGAACTGCGTGAGATATTCGAAGGCACAGCAAGCCCAGATATGGAACCACGCCGTATCTGCATGTTCAAGCATGATATTGACAACTCGGAACCTGCCCCACTAGTGACCAACAATGTCGATAGCGTTTGGGGGCACGCGACCAGTCTGGGGGCATTTCGCAACGGCTACATCCACTTCCCTGTTCCCGTCGCAGGCAACAACCCGATGTCCAACGTCAAGGGCGTCATGGTTCAGATACCTGACGCAGGTCAGAGGGGTGGTTTCTCTTGGGTCCCGCCGCACAAAATTCCCAATTTCCACGCTGGAAATCTTGGCACCTTCGCACCAGTGAAGGTATTCTTTGCCTTTCCCCGAATCTTCCATAGCCGCAA
>JADHKT010000261.1:0-12134 GCA_019925285.1 Graphium sp. VPRI43844 | reverse complement strand
ACTAGAGAGAGGAGGTTTTGTCACCTTTTAAGGTTTTTTATCCTTTTCTATCAAACTGTCGGAGTACTAGACAACTTTAAGTAGTTAAAATAGGGTATAAATTTTCTTCTTGTGTCATGACTTCAAAAAAATACCCTGCATGTCGACAAGGGTCCCGAGACTAGCACAAGATCGAAAATCGAAAGTGACTTAGGCTTTGATCTAGGAAGTGAGGAAGTGCAAGGTTTATGAGAGTTTGTGTGTTTTTGTTTAGAAAAGACAAGCCTGCTTTTCGCTGCGCTCGCCATATAGCCCCCTCTGCGTTACCTATGCCATATCCGAACAGATCCCATGACCTATACTTAACAAATGCGCCTTTAGTGAAAGTGCCCTCGTTCTTCAAAACGAACTCGATATTACGTGGATCATGAATGATCACGCCTGGAGGGAGCGTAGGTACGCTTATCTGAACTGATCCGGAACCAAAGGTTCCTTCGCAATGAACGAATTTTGCCTGCCTGTCTAGGATTAGATAGCATGCTACAAGGGTATTTATTTACTGTAATAGCTAATCATATGTAAATGCGACGAATATGCGAGGTATGTATTGACAAAACGAGTTTAGACAAATATTGGAGAATGTACTCCGTACGGAGTAAAATCTTGAGGTAGTCTTTTTCATCTGACGAATGCCGACAATACCCGGTCTCCATCCACTACTTACCTAACATGACGAGTCTGGTTGGCAGCCAGGCCAACCCACCTCTTATTAATTGTTGTTACTAGACATACTACTCCGTACCCACTTTGCCACTCTACTAGTTTACACGTAATACCACTCCCAATCTACGATGTGATCCAAGGATTACCAGTGATTATCTCTCGCACCTGATTGGGTCTCGATTTCATATGCGGCGATACTGCTTCATCTTTCACAGAGTGACAGTATGTTTCACTGGTTATTATGGAACAAATCAAGACGCAGGTGACCGACCTCCAATATCTCACACAAGCCGGACAGGGCTCTTCTCAAGTGCATACACAACAACTTCACCAAAATGATGTGGACCCTCAAACTAGAGCGGCACCGCCTCGAACCCCAGCAACACCATCCTCTGCCTCAGAAGGCAGTTTGAATAAACGAAAACGGCAAGATGGTCCTAGTAATGCCACTGGCGCCAAAGTGCATCGAAGCAAGCGAAATAGGGTAATACCTCCACTACCTGCCATGCAATTGTACCAACTAATGAATTCTCGCCTAGTATATCTCTATCGCATGGTAAGGGCCTGTTCTTTTTTCAAGAGGCATTGATGATATTGCCCTTTTCTCACATGTTGATAACAGCAACGAATGCAAGCGGAGAAAGATAAAATGCAACGGAGAGACCCCTTGTCAGAGATGCGGCAATCTCAATCTGTCATGTTTATATTCTCCAAATTGCTGTACAAGCAATCTCAAAGATTCCGAAGAGTTTGTTCGTCTGCAATCCGATGTCAGCCGCCTCCAAAACCAAGTCGACGAGTTATTTAGGGCCATCAGCAGCACACCTCACGACTCGAAGGCACAGAGCCGGACGCAGCCAGCTTCGCAGTCTGGGTTACAAGTACCTCTCTCGGGTAAGGAACCACGCGATGCACAAATAGCACCTTTCCGTGGCCCGACGAGCACTGCTTTTAGTTTGGGCATCGCTAGCAATACGATCAACAACATGGGAGTTTCTGGTTTCGACTTAAATTTGGATGAAGCGGTGGAGGGCTCCAAGAGTAGTCCGAGTTATTCCCTGTCACAGAACTCTTCGCAAGATCCCCTCTGGCAATTTAGCAGTGAAGAGATGACAGAACTGTGTAGAGTTCACGAGGAGGAGGTAGGTATTATGTATCCTGTCATTGACATACAATCCATCATCGAACATGCTGGAGAGATTAGTGCTATAGCGAGAGAAAGTCGCCTTGCTGGGACTCAGGGAGTGTTGAATGAAGAAAAAACACTCCAGCTGAAGATGGTCATGTGCTGTGCCCTCACCGTCGAGAACCATGGCCACAGCGAAAGGGCCTCTCTTCTCTACAACAGCATGGAAAGTGTTTTGAATCGGAAACTTATGGTCGACCCAGCATCGGTTTCAAGCCTCCCCGTTCTTGCGCTGCTTGCGGGATTCAGATTTCTTTCATGCGACGAAGTCTTGGCATGGAGAATCATGGGCCAAGTCACACGTCTATGTCTTGAATTGGGGATTCACCGGCGCAGCGGCCTAGCAAAGATTGACGATGTCTCCGAGAGGCGTAATGCGTTAAACAGTTTCTGGTCGGCCTATGTTTTAGACAGGAGATGGGCTTTTGGAACGGGACTTCCATATGTCGTTCAAGACGCTGAAATAGACCCAGACCTACCCCTTCCTGTACGTAATCGTCCTGTATATTGCAACCCCTCTCCCCCCTCCCCCCTCAGGCTCATTCACCCAGCCAAGCATCGATGGAAAGTTTCGCGTGTCGATATTTTGTGCTCGCGGCTGATGTCTCCCAAAGGAAGACCACCCTTATCTAGTTGCCATGATCACCTATTCGAAATTAGGCGCCAAAGTGTGGAAGCAGGTTTCACACTTTGGCCCAGTTCTGGCCCGTGAATTGCGACGCGAGGAAGTTGCAAATCTTGATCGCGAAATTCTCCTTTGGTACGGAAGTGTACCCGAGGAAGTCAAAATCCGTGGATGGGGCAGAGAACAGCTTCAGCAGACTGCTTCGTATGACTTGGAGCGCTTGCGAATTTGGACATATCTTAGACTCAATCAAGTGAGTACAGTGGAGCTTGGCAACTGTGAGGGCGTTTACGCGACTTTTCTTCTGACAGTGAATTGGTTTTGAAGATCCGAATCTGGTTACATATACCAATTCTCCACAGTGCTACCAGTATCATGGGTAGCCTTAGCCAAGCAGAACTAGCTGTCGACCTTGCAAAAGACACGATCCGCTACCTTGCTTACCTTAACAACACAACCAACTTTTATAGAAAACTGCAAGTTTTCTACCACCAGTTCCTGACATCGGCCATAGCCGTTCTTTTCCTAGCATCAGTACATGCACCTGTACGATTCAGTGGTCACTGCCGGAACGAGTTTTACCTAGCCCTTGAGTTGGTCAAAGATCTTTCGGCTAAAAGTTGGGTCTCGAAACGACTTTGGCGCACGATTGAGTCCCTAAATCAAGTCGCTCCTAGATTTGGCCTGCAGAAGCATACTGGCGAGAGACTAGATCGATCCGAAGGCCTCCGATCAGCAGGTGTACTAACAAGAGGTACGGATTCAAGCACGGCAACCCAATGTTCGGAATCTTTCACCACTTCGAAGGGTATGGCGGCAGAATCAAAAACGTGTACAGAAGCAACAAGAAGCAATGGCTCTGAGATCCAGTCAGAAATGGCGCGGATCTTTGAGGATTCAGTCAGTTCCCCGTACAGCGGTATGGATCCACGAATTGAGCAGTTGGGATCAACACGGGAGTCCCCAATTAACGACAACCGGACACTGTACACAGCGCAGAGCACCTTTTTCCACCACTTCAGTGAGATGTTTTAAGTGGTCCCAAGGCCTGTCCCATGGGGGATATCTCTATAGGCGTATTGGTCAATCATGCATTCATTGGCCGATAGCGACAAGACTACGTGTACATCATGGGCCCCGCGTTGACAAACATCCAATTTGTTTCACTCTTTATGTGACTAAGTATGTAGGTAAAGAGCCTTGACGCCGGGTATCTCGCATTGTTCCCGCCTATATCACAATAGACCTTGTTTCTGTAGATCGTAATACACCTTTTCAGGCATCACATTGCCATCGGCATCCTCCATTTGGACGATATTGCCTTCCCCAACCTTCGTCTTTCGTTTTTCGTTCTGGATCTTATCCCAGAGTTTGAGGGCTTCGTCAATCCGAATAATGTCCCTGAAAAGGGCAGTATTGGTGATACCGAGACATTTTAAGCCGTATACTTAGATAAGTGTTAGCTCCTACTCTAGTTGAAGGAGTGAAGAGATGAACAATACCATGGCGAGATTCATTACTACCAAGAGCGGTAATCAGTAATCATTCCCATTGTAATATTGTAAGCCGCGAGCGACTGAGTCAGAGATAACCCCACGCCCGTGGGCCATGATTGGAAGACACTTACAAATGCTTATCGAAGGCTCGACGTCCCACTAAAATTCAAGGTTACTAACTCTATATGAAGTCAAGGGGAGAGTTTGGGTAAACTTACTGTAGACAAAATTTCCACATATTTCACAGGGGCTGTCTGGTGTCAGTAAACTGGAAAAAATATTCTGGCGTTTGGGGGAGGCTGCCAAAAGATCAACTTACAACTCAACTCCAAGGCCATGTAGTCTGTAGAGCCAAAAGGGGATGGGCTTTCCATCCCACGCTAGCGGAAGTTTCAGGGGATTGTATATTCTCTCTTCTCCGTCTTCCTCGTCATTTTCCTGAGTCTCATGCCGATCCGAAGCCTCTTGAGAAAGGTTCAAGAGAGTTTCGAGTTCTTGCCTTCTTTCCCTGTCTGTCATTCCTTGCCGCCGCTCTACATTAACACGGGTATCGCTGCGCTGAGTGCTCATTGCTGCAGCTAATCTTTGAATGCGGTACTCTCGTTCTGCAACGGCACGCTCCTTCAACTGTAGAGAGAAGCGACTGGACTCTCCGGAGGGGCCTGTGCCAGTGAACTTCTTTTGTTCAGCAGCTTTTTGGTGTTTCCGGCCACTCAGATGAGATCGATATACTGCTTCGTTTTTGAACTCTCGCTCACAAGGGGCACAGTAGTGATCTTGGCTATCAGAAGATGCTGTAGAGTCCAGGGGCGCCCATCCTTTGACGTTGTTTTTACCCCACGCAACGGCGAAGTCTTCGTCGAATGATGCTAGAACTTTGTCGATGTTCTCGAGAGGTCGGGTTCGCCGTATGAAGGATTCGAGATATTGGGCCAACATTCCGACATATTGAAAGTATTGATCCGTGAGCTTATCTGCTCTTTTCACTCCTCCATTACCAGGGGTGAAATCGTCGAAGACTTCCAGATACTGTAGATATGTTAAACGTTTCACAGTCGGGAGGTTCGAGAAGGTTTCAAATGAGGCGTTCAGGTCGAAGAACCGGCCGAAAGCTTCTTCGCCAGAAAAGAGACTGTCCACGATGAATGATCCAGGTTCATCGCCTACCCCAGTGGATGAATAGCGTAGTTCCGAGCTCTCAGCTTGCTGGTTCGGGTATTTAGACTAAGTGAAATGGAACGCGATAAACAGCTGGATTAGTTATCGTGATATATAAGCAAGAAGTATTGGACAGGTCAACGACAGTTTGGCATACATAATGATCTTGAATCTGTTCTAGTTGGGAGTAGAATTCGCTATTGCCGAGCCCGAGCAACTGTATTTCTTTTGACCGCGACCCTTCATCGTCTTGGTAAAGTTTGAGTAAGCTTATGCTGTGTCGCTGGATTTGGTCAAGAAGATGTGCTATTTCTGTCTCTTGGTTCAATCTTTCCCGAATCTGCTGAACGAAGTAGAGGTCAGTGAGTTGTGACGTGATCTAGGCCTTGGCCGAAGCTTACGTGTTTCGGCTGTTCGCCAAATCGATTTGCGATAGCCTTTTCAAGTCGCTCCAGATCTTCTGATATACAGTCAACAAAAATACGCCTTACGCTTTGAATTAAGGGGTGAACGCACCATGGAGATACCTCTGTTCTTCGAAAATCATGTTGCGTAGTCGGAGATAGTCTTGCTGTAACAACAGAAGAAGGGGCCTTTGTTCTCTGTTTGGAACTATTTCATTGCTCAAATAGATCATGCATCGAAAATTATATATTGCCCCACTTTGAAACTAGACTTTGTCAACTGAAAAAAAGAGAGTTCCAACGAAGTACGGAGTACAAGTATTTGTACTACTACTAAAGAGTTCCTAGCATGCACTGTAAACTAAACTACTTTAGCTAATTAGTGGTTCCATTGGCAAAACAACGTCATCTGATTGGACAAGGCCAACATGCCCCCTGCCTCTTCGTCCTGTCTGTCCCTCTCCTCTAACGAATCTCCATACTCGAAAGCAGAGAGCTGGTGCTTTTGTGAAGCAGTCGTATGGTAAATTACCGGCGGCGGCATTGACTGTACGGCAAGCTGGTTGAGCTGGCTGGCAGGGAGAGGCGCTGGCAGAGTCGGTAGGTAGGCCGACAGAGACTGGCTGGGGAAAACAGACACCTCTGCGGTGCCGAGAGGCCTGTATTATGGGGCCTGGGGTATTCTGTACTCCGTACTACCTCTGGCGCTCTGAGTAGAAGTAGGTAGGAACTCTTTACAGTACAAATAGGAACTCTCATCTAATATTAATATTCCTCCACGAATGCGGACCACCAGCAATCGAGGCGATTCGACGAATCACGAACAGCAGTCTGGCGCTTGGATACTATCCCAAAGCATTCAGGAAAGCCAGAGTTATCGTGCTAAGGAAACCGGGAAAAACGGCCGAACAATTAAAGACTGCTGGAGGGTGGAGACCAATTTCACTCCTAAGTTGTGTCGGAAAAATTGTCGAAACAGTAATGACGGAAAAAATGACACGCATGGCAGAGGACAATCTCCTCCTACCCCCAGAACAACTGGGAAACAGGGCAGGGAGATCAACCGAACTAGCTGCAAGATTCGTCACAGAAAGCGTCAGAGCTGCCTGGTCAAAAAAAGTTGACAAGCTCTCTCCTCCAATTGGACTTGAAGGGAGCCTTCGATCGCGTCCACCACGGATGGTTGGTCACAACACTGAAGGAACAGGGTTGGCCGCCATGGGTGATGAAGTGGGTATGGTCCTTTCTGCGGGAAAGAACGGCGACATTAGCGTTTGACGACTGGGAATCAACCCCAATGCCGGTACTGGCCGGTGTACCGCAAGGTTCCCCCCTCTGTCCCCTCCTTTTCATCCTATTCATGGCCCCTCTTTTCAACGAGCTGAGGGCGATCGACGGAATCGGGACAGTGGGATTCGCGGACGACACCAACCTGGTGGCGGTGGGGAAAACGACGACAGACTGGAAAAAAGGCTGGACAGTCTGCAGCCAGTGGGCCACCAAAAGAGGCATGATGTTCGAACCACAGAAAAGCTTCCTCATGCACTTCTACAAGGCCCGAGCCAAGAACACGGAGGCTGTCGTATTGGACGACCTGGAAGTCAAGCCAGTAGAACAAACAAGGTTCATCGGAGTCCACCTCGACAGAAAACCAAGCTTCGGGGCACCGACGGCACCTACCGGCACAGCTGAAGGCTCAACGCTTCGCCCTCACGAGAATAGCGGCAAAGACCTGGGGGCCCTCACTGCTCCAATCGAGACTAGTCTACGAGGCTGTTATCCAGAGCATGCTCTTGTACGCGGCATCAACTTTCACGACTGTGGAAAACACGCTTGGAGGAAAACAAGGACGGGGGTTACAAACCACAAAGCTGCTTGGCGTCGAACAAAACAAATGCCTAAGAGTCATAACAGGCGCCTACCGGTCCACACCCACAGCCACCCTTGAAGCGGAGGCAAATGTAATGCCAATCAACCTGAAGTTGGCACAGCGAGCCGCAAGCTTTGAAGCCAAAACCTCGCAGGCGTCAGGAGCTTGGCCAATTAGACCTTACAACAACACCGCCAGAGGTACCTTTTCGACGAAACGTCGAGCTAGGAAGAAAATAAACATGGAAATTGATCCCCCCAGCTGCGACGAACTCGCTGGGACCAACGACAACGGTCCCAGAGGGTCGCGCGCTGCTCAAACGCCGTCGGCGTCGCGGAAGGCGTCCCAGGCGCCACAACACGGTTTTTACCAACAATTCAGAGTCTCACTCGCTTGTTATTCGAACGAATTACCGGTTTCAAGGTGTTGTGAAGCCTTACCAAGGAAGCTTTACCAGTGCACACTTCTACAACAACTTCCCTTATTTTTAACTCCCCTACTTTCAACTCGCCCATTTGAAAATCTCCCCATCTTCTACCATCACACAACAAACCAAAATGGCCAGCGAAAAACTCCTTCTGAAAGACCATAATCAATGGATTGCTTGGTCTAAAATGGTCAAAACAGAGGCTGCCGAACACGACGTCTGGCATTACATTGGCGCGGACTCCACCGATGAACTCGAAAAGGTCCCTCAACTCTTACTGCCCCATCACTATCTCAAAAGCAACCAAGGGCAGACTCTCTTAAGAGACCTCCAGCTCAAGTATCCGAACCCTGCACCAATCGGGGTGGCGACAAGAGCATCAAGTATCCCTCCTGCTAGTCAGGCATCTCACGACCTCCTTGCACTTGACGCGGACGAAATCACGGAAGACAAGGCTGAGCGAATCGTCAACCTATACACCGAAGCAGACAAGGCCTTCACTCGTAGTCAAGCCGTACACAAAGAAAAAAAGGCAGATCTATGAGAGGAAAGCGAAGAAGCTTGCAAAAGTCTCAAAGGTGATGAAAGACGCCACTTCAACAACGCTCAAGTCCACCTGCTTCTAGCCTGGAGCTACCCTTCGCGAATGGTATACAGCTGTTCGTAATAAGGTTGGAGGCACCTCGCAACCTATGATTCAGCTCATCATGAGTGAGCAATCCCGACTCCAGGGCCAGAGACCTCGAACCACTCAAGAGGCTCGTACATGGGTCAACAAGTGGATTGAGAATCTCAACAACCGTGAAGAGATTATCGGCCCTGTAAGCCAGTATATTTGGAAAACAGAGATTACTACGGCCATTCAACCGTACGACCTAACATGGACTAGTTACCTCTTGAATTCATAGTGAGCTCCTCGACACTTACGAAAAGGCTGGCAATGCCTTTTTGGAGACCCATCTCGAAGAAAGCACAAGACCTCAACGACAGAGGCATCAAGCCTTGAACCTTCAGGAGGAGGAGCAGAAAAACAACGATCGAAAAGGCCGCAAGAGACGCCGTGACTCAACGGGGACGAACAATTATCGACCACGAGGACCAGGTGGAAACCAGACAACTAGGTGTAGCGTGTGCAACACCTCCAACCACCAAATCAACGATTGTTTTTATGTATATCCAGAACGCGCATACTCAGATTGGCGCCCTAGGAAGGATATCGTCGACGAAATCGAGGCTCGAAAGACAAGCGATCCGAAGTTAAAAGAAAAAATCGAGAGATCCATCAGATTTTGCAAGGATCACCAGTCTCACCAGCCTCAAGACCAATGACTAGAAGGACGAAAAGTCGGCGAGTCCCTAATATTGGTCGTTCTAACATCGATCGAAATGGCGCTTCCAACCCTGTGCAAAACTTTTGGAGCGGTCACAATCCTAGACTCGGGGTCAACAACCCACATCTTTCGACACAAAGACCGATTCCGAGACCTCCGACCAGCAGAGAAAGGAGACTACATTTTAGCCGGAGGAGGAAAGGTCAGGGTAGAGGGATATGGAACTGTTTTTCTGCGATTGCTTCCCCCAACACCAAGGTCGAAAAGAAAAACCCTCCGACTTCGAAATGTGACCTTCTGCCCCACCTTATTCACGAACGTGGTGTCATTTCGAAAACTCCGCAACAAAGGGTTTTCGTGGGACACTACCACAGAACCGACACTACTGAGGGACCGAGCCAGGAGACCGATCGGGATGCTGGGAGACCAGGAAGGCCAATTTATAGTGGAAGTAGGTTCCAAGAGACCATCAACCCTGTTATTGACAAGATCGACACAACGACAACCTTCGAAAGGGTCTGTAGAGACCTGGCACCGTCGACTCGGTCATATCAGCCATGAAGTCCTAGGAAAGGTCTGAAATCATTCCGAAGGAGTCATCATCAATGGATGGGATCAACCTATCTGCGAGGCCTGCATACAAGCCAAAATCACAAGGCAGGTCAGCAGGGCTCCGAGAGAAATCTTAAACGGACCAGGAGAACGTCTCTCGATTGATTTTCATGACTTTGAACAAGACGAAATCAATAATACTGGGATCACCAGCGTTGGTCTTTTGACCGACCGGTGGACAGGCTATATTTGGGAAATTTTCCTCCAAAATCGCAAAGCAGAGACCCTTCGGAGAGAAATCAGCACGATATTCGACCGATTAGCCATCCGCTATGATATCACACCACAAGTGATTGAATGTGATAACGAACTTTTTGAAAAGCGCCCGAAAGCACGACAATTCCTTGAAAGGTACTCACGAATCAGCCTCGAACCTTCAGCACCGAACACACAAGCTCAAAACGGAAACGCAGAGGTCACAGGCCGAATCATCAAAGAAAAGGCCCGTCCTATGAGGATCCATGCCAATCTTCCTCATTATCTGTGGGTGGAGGTGGTGAAGGCGGCGATTTACCTCTATAACAGAACCCCTCGAAGGGCGAATCAGTGGCGATCGCCATATGAAACGCTTTTCTCGAGACTTAGTCATCGCCAAGGGGTTGTTATTGGAAGTATTAAGCCAAACCTGAGCCATCTGAAAGCCTATGGCTGCAAAGCCTATGCCATGACCTCAGAAACACAACGGAAGACCAGCCGACTTCGAAGGCTGGATCCAAAGGCATCAATCGGTTACCTTGTGGGCTACGAAGCTTCGACGATCTATCGAATCTGGATTCCCCGACAAAACCGCCCCTCCCCCAGGGCGAAGCCCGCCGGTAAACCTGGCAAAGACCCTCTGAGTGCGAAGGCACTCAAACAGACATTCCAGAAATAGATGAAATCGAGGACAACGATGCATGCATCGACAGCGTCCTCTCCTGGTGCCTCACCAGTCTCCTCCCCAATCTCCTCCCCAATCGCCTCGGCCCCCTTACTGAGGCGATTCAGAACGCTGTTACCAAAACAGTGCCCCACCGCCGCCACACCACCACCCCCTGCAGCCACCCCAACGACGTGGGCAGAGGTTGCTGCGCGACCGCCATACGCTAGGGCGGAACGGGAAATCCTTGTCCAGGGGGTCAACGCCCCTGAGCTCAAAGACAGAACGCCCGCCCAGATCGTTCAGGCCGCGCGGGCAGCAGGTGCTAACGGCGTGGCAGCTGCACGACAGTTGCCAAGCGGCGATGTGGTGCTGACTTGCCACAACGGCTCGAAGGAGGCGACAGCGCAGACGGCCACGCAGTGGCTCCCGGTTGTTTTTGGGAAAGGGGCATCGATGAAGGCGAAGACCATTCCAGTCATCGCCAAGGGCCTTCCCGCAAAGCTCTTTGATCGGCTCTCGAAAGAGCAAGCAACAAAAAGCGTAAACCGTGAGAACCCCCGCGCCAACGCTGCGAGTGTCTGAATCAGGCGACCAAAGCAAAACAGCCGAAAAACGTCTGCAATCGCAGAGGTCACGAACCAGGCAGGGGCACTCGCCCTTTGCCGCGACGGCCTAGTGATCGAAGGCGAAATTTTTGACTGCGAGCTTTTCGTGCCGGATGGAGCACCTCGGCGATGTTACAAGTGCCACCAGTTTGGCCACAACGCCAAGTACTGCAGCCGCCCTGCCGTCTGTGGGTACTGCGGAAGCGCTGGCCACACTGAGCCCTTCTGCGGACAGAAGAAAGAGGGGAAAGCCCCAAAATGCGCCAACTGCAATGGCGCCCACACCGCGTGGGATCGCCATTGCCCTACCGCACAGAAGGCTCTCAACCGCGCGTCCGCAGCACTCTCCCAGCGGCAACCCAGGCCTACGACCCGCTAACAGCCACTGGGACCCGTCCCAGCGCCCACCAACCCTCGCGGAGCCAGTCGCCCTCGAAGCGACGATGCATCGATTCCCCCCCTCCCTGCACTCCCACCCGCACCGCCACTCAGCGAACCGACGACCTGACAAGCCAGTCATAGTATGAATCCGCTACGAATCATACTGTGGAACGTAGGAAACTCGAGAGATGCCCTCGAGACGCTGTTCGAGGAGGTGAAAGAGGAGGACGTGCTGGTCGTCTGTGAGCCAGGTACGGCGAAGTGTCCTTACCACTCTGCCTATACGCTTGCGGGCGTAGGTGACAGAGTGGCTGTGTTCATTCACAAAAGGCACCGAGCCATATCGGTTGACAACGGCGAGGATTGGGTGTCCCTCTACCTAGAGGGCCTCGATGTCGAAATTGTGGCGGTTTACAACCCCCCTGATAGCGCCACCTGCCGCCCCGCAAGCACGCCCGTCTTCACGAGACTCCCC
>JADHKT010000260.1:0-12219 GCA_019925285.1 Graphium sp. VPRI43844 | reverse complement strand
AAGTTCTATCTGGTGATGGGAGCATGATTGCAGGGCTTTTATATGTAGAGGCCCACTTGGTCGGGGCCAGTCCTGCTTACGTGATCTCGCTTTTATTGCTGTCTCGACAAACTCTTCTTTTCAGGGACCCCAAATTTACCAGCCAAAATTCGGACCAACGTACGTTGTCAGCTTCTCAAGCTCGATTGGCATTCTCACTGCAACCCTTATTTCGGTAGTCGTGTCGTGGTACTTTGTGAGGAAACAGGATAGGGCCCTTGCGTTGGAGGAGGAGAGGAAGAACTCTGTTGAACAAGTTGGTGTTGTTATCAGCCCCAACACGGGGACTGAAAAGGCTTAGATAGATAGATGCTTGAGAAAAAGAAAGGAATTGGCATGCGGGTTCATATGACTCAGTTTATTCATGCGACCACTGGTCCCATGGGGCCTCCTTTATGGCCAGGGCCATACTCTGGCTACATCAGGGGAAAAAAACCCCAATATCTACTAATACTTCGTACTATGTACAGGAAAAGGCCCCTTCTAGCGGCGTTCCGTGCGCCGCCATTTCTTGAATTTTATGCACAGTGCTGATTAGTGCGTGAAAACAATGGAGGCCACAGTACGTACACACAAACTCCATATAAGTGGGCCCATAAGCCGAGTAGTTCAACGGGAAAAGAAAAAAAAAAAAGATATTCTCGCTGACTAAGATTTTTTACGTCTCTCAAGATCATGATGTTTGCGCCGCGTCAAAAGACGCATCGGCAACTTCGCCTGATAAAACTTCTCACTTAAAGAGAAAAAAAGTTGAACCCTTCCCTCGAAATGGAAAACCGAGTCCGCTGATATCGCATAAAAAATTGACGGAAAATGCGCTGTGCCCTCTCATGTTGACGCGGCCAAAGATTGTCACACAGGAGTGGCGTAGTTCCCAAGAACCATGGACGAGTCCGGAACGAAAGTTCGGCGCCGAAGGACTTTGTCGCGGACCGACCAACAGGCTCTCAAGGCTTTGAAACAGCTTGAGGATCGGTCTGTGGTGCCTGAACGGGATACTGGGTAGGTGCTGTTCATATGTTATCTTTATTCCCCTGTCCCGAGTCCTAATATGTGGTGCCGCATTTGCCGATTGGATATCACTTTGTTTTGGCTATGAGGGATGACTTCTGTTATCTCAAGCGAACCACAGATGCTAACAAACGATTCACCACCCAATAGGCGATGGTGGTTCGCTTCTTCTGTTTTCCCTATGATTGCTGGAGCATTAGGTCCCGTGGCCTCTACTTGCAGTATTTGCGCCCTTGTAAGGCCTTGGAGACAAATAAGAGGCGAAGTCGATTTTCCTACATATATAAAGGACCCTCCATGGTAAGCCGGTATCAGGTCAATTACTATGGGCCACTCTGCTTATCCATTTTCAGGATCCTGGCTCTAAACTCGGTGCAGCTGGCTACTGCGCTGATAGCCAACCTCCTCCTTCTCCTCAATATGGCGAAGCGTGTGCGATTCTCCATCGCCCAACCAGTGACAGTTGCAGCATGGTAACTTTTCCCATCCATCTTATTGTACAGTCAATCCATACAGACCACATCTCTGACAACTCCTTGAAAGGCTCCTCTCCTCCATATGTCTCGCAATTCTCCTCGCCATCACTGCAACTAGTGGCCTGAAAGCCGGTCCAGAAAACTTCCGTCCCGAAGATGTGATGCTCTCTGGTGCTTTCTGGTTCGGCGCCTGGGCCGCCATCGTCTATCTTCTTGTGGCTGTTCTCATGGCCATCACATTCTACGGCGCCATGAAAGGATACTACCCCAAAGACTTCAACCTCAACACGTCGCAGCGCACACTTATGCTCCAAACCATTCTCACCATGATGTATCTCCTCATTGCCGCCGTCATATACAGCAAACTTGAGAACTGGCTGTACCTTGATGCCGTGTACTGGGCGGCCGTGACCATCTTTACCATCGGTTTTGGCGACTTTGTGCCCACCACTGTAGCGGGAAAAATCATCGTGGTACCCTATACTCTGATAGGCGATATTAGCATTTCCCTTGTCATTGGGTCTATCCGATCCATGGTTCTCGAACGTGCAGGCCGACGTCTCGATGTTCGCGTGTTAGAGAAACAGAGACAGGAATTTGTTCGCCAACTGGCCGCGGAAGATTCCCAAGTCATTCGACCTGTCAAAGGTAGCACCCATAACCCGACGACTGAATATTCTCGTCGCGAGGCCGAGTTCAAGTTGATGCGGCGTATTCAGCAGAAGGCCAACACGAGACGACAGTGGATTGCTACAGGCATCTCGTTTCTGTCTGTCGCTTTGATCTGGTATGTCGGCGCTGCCGTATTCTATGCCTTTGAGAAAGATAGCCACCACTGGACTTACGGCGAAGGGATATTCTTTGCCTTTGTGTCCTTATCCACCATTGGGTATGGAACTCCCGTGCCAAAAACGCCTGGTGGCAGATCCTTCTTTGTGTTCTGGGCCCTGATGGCGCTTCCAACCATGACAGTCCTCATTTCCCAGATGGGAGACACTGTAGTGCACAGCATCAAAAAAGCCACGATCAAATTAGGCAGCGTCACAATTTTGCCTGGTACCCAATCGTATTCCGACAGTTTACGAAGCATCATTGCCGACTTGTCCTGTGGTCTGTTCTTCAAGCAGTATGCTGCACACGACATTTTAGAGTTCGATAGCGAAAGCGAAAACGAAAACGAGAAAGACCTACAAAATAAGCACAAGCTGTTACAAGATCTTGAAACAAGTAGTGCCAGTCCCATATTCAGGTCTCACACCCATAAACAACCTCGACACAAACCCACACATCACAGTACAAAGTCTCACGAACAAAATCGCACAGGGGCTGCTCTGGCCCCTCACGGCCGGCACGTCCCGACAGATCGAGCAGCGTACCATTACCTCCTAATATTAGAAATCGCACGACTAGCGGCAGACTGTCACTCGAAACCGAATAAAAAGTATACGTTTGAAGAATGGGCGTGGTATCTTCGACTCCTCGGCGAAGATGAATCCCAGCCCAAAGGACACCGTCCACCAGTTGCGAAGCTGACTGGTGGCGGGTTTGAGCAAGGTTGGAGTTGGTTAGGGGCTCATAGTCCGCTCGCTGTCGAGAAGGAGAGTGTTTGGCTTTTGACTAAACTGTCAGAGAAATTGAAGCAGGAACTTGGGGAAGCTGTCAAAAGGGCCGAGGGTGCTGCCCAGAGTGTACTAGATGAGGAGCGCACAACAGGCGCCAGCTGATAGCAGCTGCTATCTAGCCTCTTCAAGAAGACTACATACTTCAATTGAAACCAGTAATAATCATAAAGTCGTTTTAATTCGTAATCTATCAGACAGGCGAAAGTCAAGGCGAAAGCTCTAAATAGCATCCCACGGTGGTGACCGAAATATCCCATCGCCATATCCAACCATAGAACATCCTTAACATACAAAATAGCATCCTCCCCAGAAGAAATGGCCAAAGAAGAAGCAGGAACACGTCCCTGCCCAGCAAACCGCTCAAAATTAGGAGGGGTTATAGGTGTTTCTGCAGCGAAAGGCCCATACTGAATACCGCAGGGGCCCTGTCCAACTATTCACCAACCAGGCCATCTTCTCGTACATCCCAGTCCAAGAGCGAGCCTTATCCCAATACTTTGGCAAAGTTGTCTCCGCATCTGAATCAAACAAGGGAAACCCTATGGCCTTCATGCCCTTATTCCGCGAGATCAACTGTGCCCTCTCCTGCCGCACCATTTTCGGAGATTACATCTCCCAGGATGCAATTCAAGAAATCACAGAAGAATTCTTCCTCACTACCGCCGCATTGGAAGTCGTCAACATCCCCCTTTCGCTTTGCATCCCCTTCAGTTAGGTGTGACGAGGACAACTCGCCGCTCAGTCCATCCACCGTAAATTCACAAAGTCGGTGGGTATGTGCCGGCCGACATGACCAAAGGAGCACAGCCGTCGTGTATTGTCGACGAATGGGTTCTTCACATGATGGAATCGGAGAAATACCGCCAAAGCGTTGCTGCTGGCGACACTGACGTACCTTAGCCAACTAAACTGTCCTACACCACGGTCAGAGGAGATTAAAGTCTTTGCCACGTTGTTCCCCATGGTAAGTCTAATCTTTTCTGAGTTTGCAATGGTTATCTAGATTTCTAACCTCTTTAATTTGACAGGACGGATGTCAACTCGTGTTTTCGAAGCGATCTTGCAGGGGACGGAGGCAATGATGATGTGGCTGGTGCCACTCTCCATGTGTCTTAACAATAGGAGAGGGACCGAGAAATCATCGACGTGATTGAAAGAGGCTGGCCAAAGTGAAAGTTCATCTTCTAATTTCAGTCTATAGACTATAATAATTTAGCGCAGAGCAGTTTCTTTCCACCTTGTTCCGAGTATTTGGCCCGAATGTTCAACGGATCATGCACCCACAACATTAAGCACACAGCCACCTACTAGAGTCCCGGCAACTCGGTATGCTCCTCTAGTCAAATCTTGGCATCCGAGGCCTCCGAGCCCTACCCGCAGTGCCTTGCAGCACTTGAGTCACAGTCGTATGGGGAGCTGTTATCTGCCCTACAAGAGGAATGGACCAGAGCATGTGACCTGACCCTCATCAGATGGTCCAAAGAGTGACACATTACTTGGATACGTCGTAGCTTTAACAACCACCCGGGCTGAGCCGTCTAGACTCCTTAAGATCTTGTTAGCTGCCGCCCTGTGTTACGAGGTAGGCATGTCGATCTTTGTACCCGGGTGGCTTCCAGACATAAACTACGATTTGAGAAGACAAGTCCAATGCACGCTTCAAATGAGGATCGCCAAAGAGTAGGGAAATCGTGTCGTAGCTGTCGTTGCTTTTGTTCCCGTGTTTCACCCCTGTCCGGTTCCATTGACGATGCTTGAATGGTTCGATGATGAGGTGAGTCCGGCAACACAAATCATGAACAACCGATATTCTGATGGAATGAGGGTATTGAAGATGTGGCCATTTTAATTTTGATCAAACCACTCCAGCCACCTATGCAAGGTCCTAAGGTTCTTTTACATTTAATTTCTCACTCTTGCTCAATTTCGTCACAGCCGAGAGCGGCTGTCTACAGCTGTCATCTTGTTTGCTCCAAGCTCTAAACTACAAGCTTAAACGCATGGCTTTGAATTAAAAAAGTTCAAACGCACGACACCAAAACATTCCAGAAGCTCTGAAAACGCCAACGCCAACGCCACCGCCACTTCTAACTGGGGGTCTAACCCGTTTTAAAAGCAATCCCCGAATGATGAGTATGTGGCGAAGCCGACGACCCTTAATATTGGATCGGAGATCAAAAGTGCAGGGAGTGCAGACAAGCCTCGGACAGAATGTGGGTTCCCGCGACACTAAGTCCAGAAGGCCTTAGTGAAACGATTAACCTAGAGAAGTGTCATCACTCTGGCAGCTGGGATCATGAGATATGTTTGGTTCGGAAAGAAGAGAAGAAAAGACCGAAGAAGCAGAAGAAAAGAGGGATGCCCAAGTAAGGGGCTTCGAATGAATTCCTAGAGATTAAATTTTGATTTCATTCCTCGGACCGCCCATGGTTACAGGCGGGATTACAGGCGGGAAAGACAAGAAGTAATCGGACTTTTTTTTTTTTACCGATAATGGCTATTGTAGAGCTTGTAGAGCCTATGGAAGAGTTCCAGCTCGCTAATCAATAGAAGCGAAGAGCCGCTCCGTTACCCGCTAGTTGAAGTCGTGTCATCTCTCCTCGAGAAACTCTTTTGCACTGCTCATCACCAGACTAACAAGACAACGAACTCGCCTTTACGTCACTTGGAATCCTTGGATGCATCCACCACCATACACGCAAGACGGGTGTGCCCCCCCCCCGCCCCCTACACTCTATTTTCACCCCCGACACCGTAATATCAGAGACGACGTTACATAGATTGGGGGAACCTTTGTAACGTCCTGGCGTCGCCCCACAAGAAGCTAAATTACTGCCATATGATTAGTGTCTCCTCGACCCAATGGACCCAATGGACTACGGAGAAACGGACGGGAAAACAAGGGGGAAGCGAACAAGCACAAGGGGGTATGGGCTTTCCAATGTCACCACATTGGCTGTCCATCGTATTACGGATAGAACCTCGGCCAGAAAAGCAAGTATCTACATTTCCAAATCGGCCCTGCTTTTCCCCCTCCCCCACCACCCGTATTCCCCCAATGGTCGATTCGGTCTATCACTATCGCGAGTGTATTTCGTGTCCTGGCCGTTGTTCCGTTTTCAAGCGGCGCAGACCGTGGTTTGTGGATGATTTCACTTGGGATCCAGGATATGGGGAAATCGGGGGACCAGATGAGCTCCAAAAGGGTCGCTTCCAGAAGGGTAAGGCGCTTTTTCCGTCTGTTGAGATTGGAGGAAAATTCCGCAAAGGAGAAAAACTGGTTGATTTTGAGTTTGAGCTTGTCGGATCAATTGTCGCCGGACTGGTCTTGTCGCTAGTAGCATCCGGGGGAGTGCATGCCACCCAAACTCTCTCCTCTCCGCATTCCCTCCGCAAAAGAATTCAGTCTGCGGGGGATGGCTGCGGGGAAGGTTACCATTAGACTTTTGCAAAGCACAGGGAGCACGGAAAACGGAGGAGTTGACACACTGCATTCCTCCGTAAGTTCACTGACTGAAGCATGTTTCTGTCCATCGGTGGCTCCCCCAAAATGGGACATTGTTCCCGTCTTCCCTCATGGATAGGTGACACCCCCCCCCTCAACACATAAGGGTGGCTGGCTCTGGCTAAGCTTTTGCCGTTGGAGATCTGATTGGATATCGGGAGGGTGTATGTCGGGATATCGTCCACGCGAACGGCGAACGGTAGGGGTTCTTCGAGAGCGAGAGGTTATGATAGGTGCGTTTAAAGGAGGACGAGCTTGTGAGCTTTTTGTATTGGGCGAAAAAAGGTTAAAAATATAGCGAGCAGAGACGATGTCGTTTTGATTCCTTCAGATAATTCCCAGGTTATGCATCTGTTGCTCGGTGCATTGTAACCTTCTTTTTTTGCCGCCGAGAAAACGTGGGAAAGAAACTGGGACGAGGTTGAAAAAAGGTGCTTTAAAGGAAGCTCTCACCTGTTTTTATTTTCTCGATTTCTTCCTCTTTTCTTTTCTTTTCAGTGCCCATTTCTAGCCTCTTGCTCGGCCCATTGTCTTTTTCTTTTTCGTGATACCCCCCCCCCCCCCCTTACACATCTTCATTTCACGAGTTTTACGTGAGCTAAAAGGCCAAGGATACCACCACAGTGCACACACACGAAACCAAACGCCCTCTCTCTCTCTCTCTCTCTCTCGAAAAAACACCATGAGCATCGGGATTGACGAAAAGACGGCAGGGCGCGACAGCCCTGTCGAGCACGCTGAAGCGGATGAGAAGACGCGCGATGTCAACTTTAAGCAGGATGCTATCGATGCCGAGAACCTCGAGCATAATATGGGCGTTCTTGACGCTGTTCGCGCGTATCCCATGGCCACGTTGTGGGCTTTCGTCATGTCCTGCACAATTGTGAGCCACCCACCAAGAGAAAGACTTGCAATAGTCATTATGACAGATACTGACGTTTTGTGTTTCTTGTCGATAGATTATGGAGTCGTATTGTGTCTTCCTAATGGGCAACTTCATCGCCCTCAACGCCTTCGCGGAAAGCTATGGTATCCTCAACTACAAGGGCGAATACACCATCACGACACAATGGCAATCTGCTCTCCAAATGGGCGGCCCCATCGGTGCCATCATCGGAGTAGTCCTCGCCGGACCGCTCACCAGCGCAATCGGATACCGATGGGCCACCATCAGCGCACTCATGGCTCTCAACGGTTTCATTTTCATCTTCTACTTCGGGAGCTCGCTTCCTGTCTTCCTCGTGTCGCAGCTCACGGCCGGTATCCCCTGGGGTGTCTTCATTGCCAACTCGCCCGCGTACTGCAGTGAGATTGTCCCCATTCCGCTTCGAGCTCCTGCGACGCAAATGTTGCAGATGTTCTGGGCCATTGGCGCTATTATTGTCGGTGCTGTCACATACGTGTACCAGAATGTCGACAACGAGACTGCGTACAGAGTTCCTATTGCTCTTCAGTGGATGTTCCCCACGCCTCTTGCCATTCTCTTGTTTATTGCGCCCGAGTCGCCGTGGTGGCTTGTGCGCAAGGGCCGTCTTGAGGAGGCTGCCAAGTCTGTCGCGCGGCTTGGTAAGAAGTTGTCTCCTGAGGAGGTTCAGGATTCTGTCGCTATGATGCGCCGTACTATTGAGCTTGAGGCCACTGTCAAGGAACCTAGTCTGCTTGAGTTGTGGAAGGGCACTGATCTCTACCGTACTCTTATTGTCTGTGGTGTGTACGCCGCGCAGAACTTGACGGGCAACTTGATTGCCAACCAAGCTGTGTTCTTCTTCAGACGTCAGTATTGACCTTCTCTTTCTCTTTTGTGTCGTTCTCCACTGACAATAACTTCAGAGGCTGGAATGGACAGTGAGACTGCCTTCGCCATGGGTCTCATCACTTCGGCCCTCCAAACCGTCATGGTCATGTGCTCATGGATCCTCACCACATACATTGGTCGTCGCACCATTTACGTCTGGGGTTCCGCCTTTAACGTCGTCCTCCTCATTTCCCTCGGTATCGCCGCCTCGTTCGCCCAAAGTACTTCCTCGTCGCTCGCCCAAGCCTCCCTCGGACTCATCGTCTCCGTGCTCTTCACCCTCGGTCCCGCGCCGGCCTCGTGGGTCATCATTGGCGAGACCTCGGCCATTCGGCTCCGTCCTCTCACCACTGGTATCGGCCGTGGATGCTACTATGTTATCAACATTCCTTGCATTTACCTCTCCAGCTACATGCTCAACACCACTGGTGGTAACCTTGGTGGCAAGTGTGGATATGTTTGGGCTGGCACTGGTCTTTTCTGCACCGTGGTCGCGTACTTTTACCTTCCTGAGATGAAGGGTCGGTCGTACCGCGAGATTGACATTCTGTTCAAGCGTAAGGTGCCTGCAAGACAGTGGAAGAAGACTGTTATCGAGGTCCACGACGATGAGTAGATGGGGATGGTGGACGAGCAGTCTGTCATGATGCTGGGTAGTGATTTCTTGAAGGAGTGATGTGGATTGTAACGCCCTCTGTCGTATTGACATTAGACTGGCTATCGTGGTGGCCGGTCGTTTCGTACACCGCTTTAAGAAAATTGAACAATAGTCGTTAAAGTGTAGACAAGTAATATCAACCACAATTTTCCAACATGTGTGTGCGAAGAGAAGCTAGGGGTGTTTACCAACCTGCGTGTTGTAACAATATGGCACGACTTTCGTATGATACGTAGGCACGAGCGACTGCCTTGTAAAAATACCAATTTGTTTCAATTGATGGACGGCATGGAGGACATTCATGTCGGCAAGTGAGATGAGAAGCTGAATACCTTATAACCTGACCTTGCGCTATCATGATCCACAAGCCGAGCAATTAGGATTTACTCATGCCATGTCCACCTCTTCCTCAACCATGCCACAACAGAAACCAAACCAAGTAACACAGGGACCTCAATGAGTGGGCCGACGGTCGAGGCCAGTGCCTGGTCGCTATCGACCCCATACGTGGCCACAGTGACGGCAATAGCCAGCTCAAAGTTGTTACTGGCCACTGTGAAGCTCTGCGTGACAGCAAGAGAGTAGCCGAAGCCGAGCTTATGGGCGATGTAAAGGGTGACGAAGAAGATGCAGACAAAATAAACTATCAACGGTGCGGCCACGCGGACAACGGATACAATCTGATGCACTACCTGGCGACCCTGTGATGCGAATAAGACCAGAATCGTGTATAGAAGGCCCATCAGTGACAAAGGTGATACGAAGCGTAGAAAGATGCGCTCGTACCATTTGATCCCGGCCATGGCGCGCAGTGTGAACCGAGTCATGACAGCGGCCCCGAGAGGAATGCCTAAGAATACGGCAACGTTGGTAGCGATGACTTTGTACGATATCTCGAGCGTATTGGTATCATCGCTGATCACACGGATGAAGAGTACCGCCAGCGGTGCGAAGAGAACTATCTGGAGAATTGAGTTGATGGCTACGAGGATAGCACAATATTCCCCATCGCCATCTGCAAGGCCGTTCCAGATAAGGACCTGTATAGAGTGGCATGTTAGAGCTGATGATAAGACCACGGAGCCAAGTCCAACCGGATGGGAGGGTTTATTGTCGCACACCATTGCGATACATCTTCCGAGTCCTACAACAATAAGACCAACACGCAACTCGCTTTTGTCTGGGAGAAACGCCCATGCGAGTCCGAGCTAATCGAAGTTACAGACTGTCAGCCGATTCTGAAAAAAAAAAAAAAAAAAAAAAAACTACCATAGGGGATGCCTTACCATGAAGAGAGGCGCAATTACCCAGTTGAAGAAGATACTGAACCCTATCTGCTTCCACATGCTGCGGCGTGAAAGAAGGATATGAAGCGATTCGTAGCGAACCTTGCACAAGATAGGGTACATCATGACAAGAAGGCCAATAGCTGAGCCGCGAGTATCATCAGCATGGAACTCCGAGTACGGTATATGCATGTATGAGACTCAATCAACAAGGCCAAAGGACAAAGGAAACGAAAAAGATGAAGTAAACAGTAAAGGAAATGATAAGAAAAATTACCGATTGGTACCGACACCCCAACAAATTTGCCTTTTTGCAGGGCCGCGCCGGTAGAGGGTACAAAATTGCCCAGAATAATGCCAATGGCCATGGCGAGCAAGATCCAGAGGGTGAGGAAGCGGTCCAGCCACCCGGTCACCTTTCCAGTCATCGCCTGAGACGATGAAGGAGGTTGTTGCTCTGAATCTGCCAATGTATTGCCCGATTTGTCTGTTATACCATCCATTTGGTTCGTTGGTAGGACCGAAACGGCAGTGCCGAGTTCCATTTGTAGTTTGGAGGTCATGTTAATAGGGAGCGCGGTGTACAATGCTATCTTTTGACATTAGTAAATTGAGTTTGATGCTATGTGAGCTTTTAAGGATGCAAGTATTCCTGGACCATGGGTCTGCAATCACCTAAACCAATGTCAAGATTTCGGAGCTTGGGGAGGAATTTCTTTGGTCTTTCTTTGGTGACTGGCCGCTCTGACCAATCACAATAGGGGCATGACAGGCATGGGGGCCAGGCCCAGCCATGTACGGAGTACGCCATGTCACCTCACTCACTGATATTGGCCAGCCTGTGACGACGCAAAGCACAGCATGACTTACCACATGGGCGTGGTGCCTGACCAAGGTTACCATATTGATAAAAGTGCCCTCAGATTCCGTTTCTGTGATCCCACCTGACTTGTCTCTCGTCTTGATTCCGTTCCGCTCCACAAAAAGCAACCTCTGTGAGCGCATGTAGATCCCATCTTTTTAAAATATTCTTTTGGCTGGTTACCTGTATGTACCATGCGAGCGCATGGCATCCTGTCAATGTGGTTCTGCCTATGAGGTTGGGTAGATCTCGTCGCACATGACTCGACGAGTCGTGTCCCTGCGACCCTATTTCTTGTCATCGAGGGGAGGAAGACGCAAACATTGGAAGAGGGAAAAACTCTTCCTGGTCTGGGCTGGTGGGCGTGCCTCCGCATGCCAGTAGACCGGCCAAAGTGCGTCGTCCTTCCCGCGCCCCAAAGGGCCTGCCTCTTCCGAACCCGCTCCCCCGCCAGAACGGTCCCCATAGCGCGCCAGCACTCGTTAACACATCGACTGCCCCTTTCCCTCCGGCTGCCGTGTGGCTAGGGATGTCAATTGCTCAGTAAATGTTTTGCATGCCAGGTCGATATGTCTGCTGTTAGCTGTCAAATCATGACAAAAAACACGGGCTCCACCAAGAGGCCAATTTCACAGTGTTGGCTGGCCATCCCCTCCTTTGATGAAGCCCTGGCTGGCTGGCCACCAATCTAATCGACAACAGCCCAACCCCAGCCCTGCAAATTGTGCAACTGGCCCCTCTATCCACATTTTGAGATTTTGAGGAATACATAAAAGGTTTGTCTGTCCCATTTGAGAATGGTGAGAATGTGTTCCTAAAAGCACAGCCCTACTCCCCCTCCGACTCTACTCCCGACAATCTTTACAATCTTTACAATCTTTACAATCTTTACAATCTTTACAATCTTTACAATCTTTACAATCTTTACAATCTTTTGAGGGGCATACAAGTCGGAGCGGCCGTGG
>JADHKT010000026.1:222712-272795 GCA_019925285.1 Graphium sp. VPRI43844 | reverse complement strand
ACTTTCCACCCTCGCTGGCGTTTGTCTCTTCAAACCTTGCCGCTCGTTGTGCTAGGGCGAGATGGATGGGCATGATGTTGGCTTCGGCTTCTAGGATGCTGATCGGAGTTGACTTGTAAGCGCCGGTCACTACTCGCAGACACTTGTTCTGTTCCTTTGCAAGTTGTGTTACCATCCCAGTTCCCCTGTCTTGTCTTCCTCCGAGGCAGTTTTCCTTTGATGCAGGGCCATTATATTAAAATTGTCCTCGAATAACTTGCCAAACACGTGATTCGAACACTGAGGTTGGTAGTGGCTATGTAATCAACGTGAGTGAACTTCCTTTACATGATATTGTCTACCAAATGCGACGCAGCTAGGTATTAAATTCCTGTGTCATCAGTCAACACGGCTTCAGCTCCCAGCCTAACGGTGGAGGTGTTTTGTATTCAAGGCGTCTTGTGTTTGAATAACCAGGCCAGCCAGATGGTGTCTATAACGCGGCCTTATTATCAACACACCCTAAGGAGTAAAGACGAGACCCTATACTAGTTTATTGTGAAGTAGAGTGATACTATACTGCACCGCGACTACCTGGAGGTGAATCCTCAGGCAAGCCACGGTGCCAAGTCGGCATCTATGTCGAGGTTGCTGGCTCTACCTCCAGCAACATTCGCCATCCCAGCCCTACCATTAACCAGTTCTGCGATCCGCAAGCGACAAGCCTTCGATTGCGTTGATAACATGGGGGTTTATCGGCCGTTGAGAGATTTAATTAAGGCTCGTTTAGAATGAGTTTGGTGATCTTTCCAATAGCAATGGTTTGTCCCTTCAATCAAGTGTTAGTGCCAGTACGGCGATGACAAATTCAGTCAGAGAGGAGGTTGTAAGTCCGTTCCAAGAGGAACGGTAGACTGGGCTGCGTTGAATCAAGACAAAGGCAACAACACATGACAAGCAGGCGATAGACGTTATTCAAAGTCAAGAAAAGCGGCATAGGTCCGACTCGGTGCTTTTCATGGGATGAGGTGGGATATCTAACTTACCTGGTCTCTCAGTGTGAACCGTCCCATTTGTGGGTAGTCATCGAATTTCTCAACGCAGATCACACCCGTTCCACCAGTAACTTCGAGGCGAGCGATGATGCTATCGCCCTTCTTCGCATGAGTCGGGGGGACCTTGCTCTTTCGATTCGTTCCTTTCTGGAGTTTATGAAGTAAGGCCGCAAACGTGACCTCCTCAATAGCAGCGTGAACATGGATGACGCAATTAAACCCCGAAGTCAAAATGCTTTTCAACTCAAGGATACGGATCTGAGCCTCGAATGCTGTGACGCAATGCACAAGACGCTTCGGCGAGCACAAAACAAATCCAGGGAACACGTCTTCCTCCTCAATTCCCCTAAGGCGCATTCGAACCTGCTCGCCACACCTTGCAACCTGCATCTCATCTTCATTTTCGCCGTATACGGCCATGACATCGATATTCTGTCGGTTTGGCATCATGACCAAGGGGATACCCTTCTTCACCACACCAGCTTCGATCTTGCCCTCGACCATAGTGCCTAGATCCTTGTATTTGCTATTGACGGGCATCATGAATGGAGCGTTGACTTTGCGTTCGAGAGTCTTCATACCATCCAAGTACTCCAAGAGTGAGGGACCGTCGTACCATGGTGCCTTATCTTTCGGGACACGGTCCTTAATACCCATCGACAACTGGGCAGCGACGGGCATGAAGCAAACATCGGTCTTCAAATTGTATCCGGTGCCCTTCAAGAATTGGGACAGCTTAGTTGTACATTCAAGGTACCGCTCGTGGGACCATTCCACCGTAGGGTCGTCCATCTTGTTGATAACAACGACCAGCTTATTGACACCCTGGGTCTTGGCAAGCATGGCATGCTCCCGAGTTTGACCGCCCCTTTCGAACCCAGTTTCGTATTCGCCTTTTCTGGCGCTGATCACGAGGATACCAATGTCGGCCTGGGAGGCTCCACCGATCATGCTTGGGACATAGGTTTTGTGGCCAGGCGCATCCAGGATGCTGTATCTCCGCTTTTCTGTTTCGAAATAACCTCGGCCGACTTCTACAGTCTTGCCCTTAGTTCTTTCTTCCTTTGTCAAGTCTAGAACCCACGACAGATACCAAGATTCGCGACCGAGATCTTTTGCCTCCCGCTTGTACTTATCCATGGTCCGTTCATCAACCATCCCAGTTGCGTAGAGAATTGAACCACCAAGAGTGGATTTTCCAGCATCGACATGTCCAATGAAAATGATGTTGACATGTTCCTTGCCATATATTTCTTTCAATGTATCCTCGTCGACATCCGCTAGTTGCTCATTAGCGACAGCATCCGCATCTCTAGAAGCAGCTTTGCTGCCAGAAGCTGGGCTTGAGCGGCCCGAAGATGGTGCGGGGGACGACGTCTTTGCAGCGCTCTGACTGGCTTTGTCAATGGCCTTGGAGACGGGCGGTTTTGGTGTTGCGTCGTCCTTAGCTTGCTTTTCTTTTTTCGGTTCTTCCTTCTTAGAAGCCTTGGGTGTTTCGGAGGCCTGGTTGCTCCCCCCGATGGAGAGAACCTTAGCCTTTGGTTTGGCAGATTCTCCACCAATAGATAAGACCTTGGGTGCAGCGTTGGGACCTTGGCTGGGCTTGGGTTGCACAGGCAGTGTAGTATTGGTGTTGGTGTTAGAGATTGTCGACTTAGGACCGGCAGGTGGGCCAGCTTGTCGGGTCGGCTGGCTCTGAGGGTTGGATGACTGAGGCATCTGGGAGTGTGGTGGTTGGCTCATGGGCTGTTGGAATTGTTGGCCTATTGAAGTTAGCATGCTTCGGGAACTAGAACCAAGACGATCCCCCCTAGCTGGAGAATTCTTCATACCGTAGGGTTGGCCGTAACCTTGTTGTTGGCCATGTTGTTGACCATAAATCCCAGCATACCCTTGTCCATATTGGCTAAGCTGCGCCTGCTGGCCGTACTGAGGATAGTAGCCCTGTTGGTAGTATTGGGAGTATTGCTGAGGCACATAGCCGCCATATTGCTGACCTGGTTGGAATGATTGTGCACTGGGCTGGAATGAAGTAGCATTTGCTCGAAAAGTCCCTCCTTGCGCTTGGGTTTGTTGGTTTCCAACATTCAGTTGCTGTTGTGCCTGACGGGCGAGGTTGTCATCCTGAGCAGCAGGGTCATCTTCCCATGAATTGAGGTCCGACATTTTCCCAAGGTCGATGGACCACTAATCAAAATACGTCTTGGACTAGGCGGTGCTGTATTTCTCGTTGTTGGGTTGCGCATGGGGTTTACAGTAAGTTTTCAACACTTTCTAAAATTCGAATACCCAATTTTGCCTGGCACCCCGCCTTCTTCACTCTGCGACCCCACCATGTCAGGCAAAACATTTCATGGTTACGTAATATCATTTGCCGCTCTTGCGACGCGGTCCGATTTTGGACCACAATATTAATGCTCTCTAAGCCAGAAGTCAAGAGGAGAGGGAAAGAAGCAAAAGACTGTCTTGTACCTACAAACAGAGGAATAAATATATCCTCGAAGAAGTGCTGCCTTTCCCTGAGCAGAGCTTCGTTAATCCAAACACCACCGCGTTTGATATAATTTCGCGTCCCTTCTCATGAGAGATTCCTCAAGCTTCACAATACGAATGCTTTTCCTACGCCCTTACCTGGCCACTATCTAGCAAATACTTGCAAGATCGTTCGTTCATCTCCGAAAAGCCTTGGTTCGAAAGACTATACCACCTTGCGGCCAATCGGTTAATGAATACATCGCAGCCCCAACAGAATATCTCACAACACAGCAGACAGTCCGCTATGCCCACCCATTGCTAGTTTTATTCAAGCTGCGCATGTTCAACCCTGAAGTACTGGTCGCTATTTGAGTTTGAAAGTCGCTGCTATGGACGGAGACTGGGATGAGGTGAGGAAAAAAATTGCTCCTAGCTATACCCGAGTTAACTCCTTGCGAGGATTTCTATTGGAGCAGGCGCGCATCTGAATTCTGTCAATTACTGATCTTCTTCGTAATAGGTCTCTCGCACTACTGTCCCCCCACCACCGGGGGTGCACAGCATCCCCCCCATGGTGACCGCCATGACATTTGACCAGAATCATGAACTACTCTGGACGGGCAATGGCTTTGTGGGTTTTCAATTGCACTGAACGTATGAATTTTTACAATCTGACTCGGTTTCAGGGGCGGGTAACCTCATTCTATGGGACGGATCTAAGTCGCTACTCATCCTTTAAGGCCCTACCTCCATTAGGTGGTGCCATCCATCAATTGCTTGTTAACGATAAGGGTGTTGTGGCATTGGGGTCAAAAGATGTACACATGTCTAGCCGAAGGGGGCCGGCTCTATGGCATATAAGGTAGGATGAAACGCCATCCTAATTATGGCCAGACGATAGCTCACAATTCGAAAGAGATTCCGACGCCAAAGACCTTCGATGCATGAGCTTCACTTCCAAGGGCACATCGGAGTTACTTGTTGCAGGATGGCAAGATCTCATGCTCGTTGTCGATTTGGGAAAGGGAGACGTTGTTAAGAGGGTGAGTATTGACACCCTAGAATTTCGACAGTCTACTAAGAAGAGTCTTATTTAGATTCCAACAGATCATCAATACAGTATAATGAAACGGAGCAGGTTTATCTGTGCGGCTACCCGAACAGGCATTGTTAATCTTCTCGATTCAAATACATTTGCCATAGTTGGCTCCTGGAATGCTCACTCCGCCGTAATCAATGACATGGATGCCCAACATGACTTTATTGTTACATGCGGCTACTCACTTCGAGGGGGTCAGAACTACATGCTCGACCCATTTCTCAATGTTTTTGACATTAAGAATATGTCACAAACATCGCCTATCCCATTTCCCGCGGGAGCGGCATTTGTTCGAATGCATCCACGGATGTCTACTACCAGTGTGGTGATATCCCAGACTGGTCAGATGCATGTAGTGGATTTAGTCAATCCAAACACCAGCAACGTTCGGCAGGTCAATCTCTTTTCGTATCTAAGCATGTTTGACATTGCACCATCAGGAGAAGCCATTGCTCTAGCAGATACAGAATGCAACATTCATCTATGGGGCCCTCCTTCCAAAATCCACTTTGTCTCATTCCTCTCACCCACCGAATTCGCTTCCCCCGAGGAACCGGCACCGCCGCTTGACTGGGCTGTAGATACGTAAGTAAACGAACATGGCGATTCAGGACAACGGAAATTCACTGACCCGATGATAAAGACCGCTAAACACTGTCGGTCTACCATATTACCGCGAAACATTGTTCTCGGCATGGCCAACGATCGCATCGGACGCCGGGGCTCCTCCAGCTAAACTTGACACGCAATTTCTTTCCACCCTGACCTCCACAGATTTTGGCCAGTATGGGCAGAACATCCGTGGTGTTCGCCGGAACCAGGTTGAAAACACCAGGACAGCAGATAAAGCATCCCAAGCTGGGATTGTAGCCCCCAAATTTCTCAGTGAGAGGGCCAGGGAATCAGCAAAGACATCGGGAAATTCCAAGACCCAAGGAAAGAGCGAAGACTACAGCCTTGTTACAGGGGTGACATCTTCTAACTCCACATCCGATATTCCAGTCATGTATCGCAATGTGGAAATTAAATACAGCAAGTTCGGTGTTGATGACTTCGACTTTGGGTATGTTGAGAGTTCACCTCTCGGCCAACCGTGCCGTGCTATTTGTTTTCTAGCTAATGGCGGTTCTGTCTAGTTTCTATAACTCTACTCAATATTCCGGGTTGGAGATCCATATTTCCAACTCATACGCTAATTCCCTCCTCCAACTCCTTCACTTCACTTCGGAAATCAGGAATCTGGCTCTACAGCATACCATAACTGCTTGCATCAACGACGCTTGCTTACTCTGCGAGCTTGGTTTTCTATTTGATATGTTACAGAAAGCGGAGGGCTCAATCTGCCAAGCTACCAATCTTCTGAAAACATTAAGCAATTCTCCGCAAGGTAAAGACCATGACACTCTCTAAGCATTTCCTCCCTCTTGTTGTTCACAGTGCTGAATCGATATCACAGCGGCTCCATTAGGTCTTCTTGAAGAGGACCCTCACGGCTCCTCCGTTACGGTGATGCTCCAAGGACTGGCTCGATTCTTGTTGGACAAGATTGTTAGCGATTTTCGCTCTTTCTCTCCTGATAGCAACCCACTCGAACAGGTACCTACCCTTACCATTAGCCCACCCCCAGCCTCCGATCCAACACTACTTACTAAGAATCAGGCGCTTGCGACACATGCCACCAGTAGTATAACATGTATGAACTGCAAAGGTGAATACACTAGATCCGGCTTCACCTTCGTCAACGACTTGCTTTACCCATCTTCAGTATGAAATGATCCACCCCTACTTATCAACTATCAGCTAACCGCTTCCAAGAAGCCAAACCCACGCAACCAAAAGGTGCCACGGATCACATTTTCCCAAGTGTTGAAGGCAAGTGTAGAGCGAGAGACAACCTCGAAAGGCTGGTGTGGGGGTTGCCACAAATATCAGACAATGGCCATGAAAAAAACTATCAGCGCCATCCCCTCAGTTTTATTGTTAAATGCGGCAATTTCAAATATAGAGCACACGAGCCTCTGGTCCACACCTGGGTGGCTTCCCGACGAAATCGGTATCATTGTGGAGCAGGGTCAATTTTTCTGTTATGAAGGCGAGGACCTAAAGCTCCATCTCCAGCGTGGCATCCATAACATCACGGTCTACTCGCTGATAGGTGCAGCCATTAGCATTGAAGGTGGTACTGGTCAGAAGCCTCATTTGGTTTCGGTTGTTGATGGTAAGTGATCCTATCTTTCTTCCAACTGGTTACAATGAATCCAAGTGAACACAATGGATCTAGCCAACTTGGCTCTTTATTTCCTCCAATCTGTTCAAAACGTCTTCGTAAGACAACCATAATGGTAGCGGGTTCTGACCGACTCGATAGTTACAAGGATACAAAACAACCCAACGACACAAAGTCAATGGCATCTTTTCAACGATTTCCTTGTCCAGGCAATATCGAAGGATGAGGCACTGGCCTTTTCCGCTTGGAAAATGCCTTCGGTTCTCTGCTTCCAATCCAGAGCGTCTCCTCCCTATAATGATTGCTGGAAGGCCAACATAGACACGAGCCTGCTTTATCGTCCAATTGGGTAAGTGCTTTTTTTTTTTTTTCGTGAAACTGCAGCTAAATAGGCACATGCTTACACGGATGATCCCCAGGAATGGCCCGAATACATCTGTGTTACTGGATATGTCCTCTGAGAGGCCTGGTCCAGGGACCATCGTCGCCCTAGATACCGAATTTGTGGCTGTTCGCCAACCCGAAATCGAGATGAACTCGGATGGGGAGCGCGAAACAATTCGTCCCATTGTCTATGCTCTTGCAAGGGTCTCAGTGGTCCGAGGCCAGGGTGAAAAAGAGGGTGTACCCTTCATTGACGATTATATTACAATTAAAGAGCCAATCATCGACTATCTTACATCATATTCGGGCATAACGGCGGACGATTTAGATCCTCATGTCTCACGGAGGAACTTAGTGTCTTTGAAGGTTGCATATAAAAGACTTTGGATTTTAGTTAACCTAGGTTGCCACTTTCTAGGACATGGGCTGAAGCAGGACTTCAGAGTTATCAACATTCATATCCCCAAGGCCCAGATTGTGGACACCATCAACCTCTTCTTCCTCAAATCCAGATTGAGGAAGCTCTCCCTTGCCTTCCTTGCTTGGTATCTTTTGAAGGAAGATATTCAATTAGAGACTCACGACTCGATTGAGGATGCGCGAACTGCTTTGAAGCTCTATCGAAAATATCTCGAGTTTCAAGACGCTGGCATTCTTGAAACGATGTTGCAGGACATCTATAAAATGGGTCGTGATGTCAATTTCAAACCCCCGAGAAGGGATGGGCAGGCTGTGCGCAGGTCCGACACACCTCCGTTGTCCCAGGTTTCAAGCAACGGCCCAACAACTCCTGGGCGACAAACCACAAGTTCTCTACAGGGAGGTGCAGGAAACTTCGGCTGGGGTAGTTGGACTCCTGGAAGAGGGTAAGCACAGTGTCTTGGGTGTTGAGTTGTAGTTCACCTCCATGCAATTATAAATGGACAGTTCCAGCTTTGGTTTGTCATGTTATTTCTCCTGCTCTAGCCAGCAAGAATTGAATGCGTCACTACTGTTGTTTTTGGGTTATTTTTTTTTTCTTTCCAAAGAGGCGGCTTTGCCATCAGGACGGAGTAGCATGCTGGCATGGTATACTATAGAAAGATAAAAAGGGAACGGTGAATCAAAAGAAGAGCTACAGCATGTGCAATTCGGTACGCTGGAATGATCAAACACAGTAAGAAACAGCAGCTTGAATATTAGGACTTATTGCCGGGTCAACCAGCCCAGATAATCAACAACAATGAGAGTGATCATACTGTTGAAAAGGGAGTGGTTAGCATTCCATGTACAAGTATTGGTCAGGTAAGTTGGAAAAGTGGTTCAAGAGACGTACGCGTGAGGAGCAATCCGAATGTAGTACGTGCCAAACCCACGATAGAAACGGGTGATGCCTTCCTTCCGAGCAACCTTAGAGAAACAATCGACCATACCACTGTATGGCAGCTTGCCGTCTAAGCCTTTCTGTTGCTTTTGGAGTCTAGTCTTGACAAAATCAAAAGGCAAACTGAAAAAACTGGCGAAAAATCCCGCGACAGCGCTGGCACTAAGGGTTTGGGCATGTGGCGATAGACTACTGTGTTTCTTCATCTGCGCCTTTGCCTCGCTGAAGAAAGCGAGCTGGCCAAAGTTGAGAGCCATGGCCCTTACCACGGTCGGTGCGGCGCCAGCCCAGAGCCGGGCGACGCCCTCACTCCGTGCGATGGAAGTAAGGGCGTCCACGACGGATTTGTAGTTCTTGCGTTCCGAAATTGGCTTAAGCCCATCGCTCTGCATTCGAATCAGGGCCAGGTCGGCCGGGTTCCCAACCATGGCCGCGAGACCACCAGCAGCCAAGCCAGCCGCAGCGCGTTCTGAAAACCCAACACTCCGGTCCTGATGGCGAGCTCGCTTCGCCAATGAGGCAAGGAAAGTATCAAAGAAACCCAGGCGAGCCGTTGTATACACGGCTTGGCGAAGGAGGCCTGCTGAGAGTCCGGTGTATAGGTCAAGGACCCTGCCAGATGAGATGATCTCCCGGGCCACCGTTAGTGGGGTGGGCTTAGGTCCGCCTGCCACTCCTTCACCAGCCAGCTGGAGACGAACTTTGATCATGTCTACAGGCTGGATGACAGTGGTGGCTACCATTCCGCTGACTCCACCGTTGATGAAAGGCAGCGCGGCGCGCATAAGGGGGGTATGGAGAAGATCAGGCACCGGGTTACCAGCGTCGTTAACGTGCGCGCCCATGATGGCCTACAGTTTCTTCCCGCTTTATTTTTAGGAGTGCTTTGTAGACACAACAGACAAGAGATTGCTTAAGCGAGACAACCGGCGTTCGTTGGTAAGTTGGAATTATGTTGGCCAGTGAGCAAAGTAATATCTCGGCGGCGATAGGGAGAGTTTACTTACAGGTAGAGGATCAGGATCTTCAACTGATTCGTTGAGGTGTCGGTAGGATATAGAAGCAGTGTTTTGCACTTTATACGAACTGAATATGGGAATTGAGTGCAGGGTTGACCTTTGAAGGTGCCGGTTAATAGCTGGCCTGTCATCGGTATCTTTCTCTCGGACAAGGGAAAGAAGTGCGTCATTTTTTGGTGCTCCTTTCCCTTGTCTGGATTCAATTTTGAAAGTAGTGGGTGTCAACATGGTTCAGACCGAGGATGGAGGGAGTGTGTTGGGGGTTAGTTCGGGTGTGAGGCGAATCATATCCGGGCTGCGACGGGCTTTGTGGGCAAAGCAAAAAAAAGCGGCAAGGGGACATGGCAGAAACAAATGGGCTTGGCTTGGGAATGGCAGGGGTAATAGGACTGCGAGATAACCTCTGCCTTTTTGTTGGGCCTTGCCTACGACGTGACAGGGTGCATATTGCTGTGAGACTTGTTTTGGCATGCGAGTGAAAGAGACTGATCTTGCACTAGCCCCCAACCCAATAGACTAGAAGATACTAGTCAATTGAGATGTTCTCAAAGCCACACTCAACTACGGAGTATTCTGAGTTGGGCAGGTATTGGATATCAAGGATTGGGTAGGTTGGTGTCGGGTTAATACGGGTCATTGTAGGGATAAACCGAAGGTTGCGAGACAGGGGCAGATTGCTATTTTTTGGTTGAATCTCAACACATTCTTCCATATTCCATATGGTATACTGGCATTGTATGGAGAGTGACGACAAAAAAGTATAAGGAGAAATTGGGTTCCAGATCATTGGGTGTGGACTTGGATCTTCTCGCCTCGAACCCTTCTATGCTAAGTAGATGCAGGTATGCTCCGAAGTTGTGACGCAATACGATCCAGGATAAATCATATGGTTATGGGAGTACAAGGCAAGCGACAGAGCAAATGGAACAGAATCATGTCTAACCCCTCCAAAAAGAAAGGAAAGTTAAGGAAAAAAGAAAAAGAAAAAAAAAAAAAGTTCCTCACATACAGAGTTTAGATAAACACCCCGTCCTTGGAAAATACTAAATTCTCAATATTTCGCCAGTGGGACG
Source organism: Graphium sp. VPRI43844 (assembly GCA_019925285.1). Classification (NCBI taxonomy): domain Eukaryota; kingdom Fungi; phylum Ascomycota; class Sordariomycetes; order Microascales; family Graphiaceae; genus Graphium; species Graphium sp. VPRI43844. The sequence continues at coordinate 262,121 of JADHKT010000026.1, read as the reverse complement.
GTCGTTTAACGGACTTGATAGGCCCGTCCGAGGTAGACGATGCGGGGCTCACCACAGCAGGACTTCTCGGTGAGCAGGCAAGCAGCAAGAAGCAAGATGGCTGAATCTCAAGACGTAAGTCGATAGAATTATAAGGATTCGTCAACGAAGAGAAACACTTAGTGTTTTGTAAAACCAAGCAGAGGCTCCGGTGAACCTTACCTGAGCCGGTTGGTTCTTTTGCTTTGGAGAGCACGGAGGTAGCACAGTGTCTAAACAGGACTGGAGATCTCTCCCTAGCTAGCGCAGGAGAGAAATACGGTCAACAGGGCTGCTTGAGGCGAGTCGAAATGCAAGAAGCGGTGTTTGTTGAGTAGATTTGTCGGAAGAGGGAAGAAGAGGAAATCAGGAATGAACAGGTTGGTGATGTAAAGAGGGGTTAGGCAACTCAACGGAGGGGAAGGGCGCACACACAGATAAAACGACTGCGTTGTTCACATCGGGGGGCTAAGAATATACAGAGTACACCCTTTTAAGCTCCCGTGTGCATCATTCTGAAAGTTTATGAGGGTGTCTTATCACCAATCACCTCTTCTTAGTCAATTAGAGGAGAATATATCGGATTCCCAAAAGGGGCTGACAATAACAACCACCACCTTCTTCCCAACTTCCCTCACATACTCCTCCAATATCACCAACAGTCAAGCAGCCACCAGGTCCCAATCCGGGCAAATGAGATTGAGAGGAGGGAAGGGGGGCTGCGGGGTGATGGTGGTGTGAATCATGTTTCTTGTGTGAAAGATGGTGTGAAGCTTGAAGCGGGTGGGTGGGCAAAAAAGGCAAACAACACAACCGAGTACGGAGTACAAGTATTAGTTGTAGTGCACTGGGGTAATGGTATTGGTATTTACGGCGCATTACTCATAGATACATTGGGCTCGTGGGCTCGTGGGCTCGTGGGCCAGCTCGCGAGTGTCATGACATATCCAACACCACGAGTTAGTGTCATTGATACTCTAAGAAATAGCCATTCCTAGTAAGATTCGCAACGAGCTTTCCCCACAGTTTAGCTTCCCAGTTCAGGTATTCTTCTACTTGTAGTTTGATTTGAACCATAGGATAAGAGCATATTCACCTCTACACATACGCATACTTGACGCAGTAATACTTCGTGCAGTTGGCACCGATGTCAAGTAGGGCCCACTTTCCAGGCACTCCACTCCCTGACAGCTTGCAATAGTACTCCTCCGTACAGTACGAAGTACTCCGTACGTGTGCCTTCGAACTTTCTGGTTTTGGTTTACATTTATGGGTTAAATGATGTAGAGGAGAATCGGTTGCGGAGCCTATTTGTTCTCTCACCCCGAGCGCAATGCTCATGTATATTTATATTCCACATTGCTTGTACAACTCTATCCATAGCTCACTCTCTCTTTATTCTGCTGGGCGGTCGCGCTTCGGGTGGCAGCTAAGGCCTGGCCACTGCTGAAGACGACCAGTTAGAATTAGCGTTTAAAAATAAGATAGTCTCGAAATCAGAAATACCCTCGCTTTAACTGGTTAGTACATACTACTAGTACGTAGGGATGGAAGGGCGGGTCCAACACATTATTACTGGCGACATGAACCAACGAAAACTGTTGTGAGGCCAGCCAAGTTAGCCGCGACCAAAACCTCGGCTGTGCAAGCGAGTAGCCACTTCGCTTGCCCGCTCTCGAGATTTCACCGAGAGAACCCACCCGATAGCCGTTCCAACCTACTACTACTACTCCGTACTACTGACCTACTACCTCCGGTCCTGGTGGGCCCAGGCTGAATGAAGTATCAAGGTGCTCGAACTCCATTTCCGCTACGCACTTCGGGTTTTCTGACAAATGCTCGGTCCACCTCCTCAATTCCTTGAAGGTGCGTACGCAGTATGTTATTGTTGTTAACAAGTAAGCTCGGCTTTGGCTTTCCAATAGGATAAGGCGCAATTTCCACAGGGGAAAGAGATTGATGTCACGACCTTCCTCCATAAAAGTGAATACACACACATGTCGGGTGTAATGCGGAAATCCCGACTCTCGACCTCCGACCTCCGACCTCCGACCTCCGACCTCCAGTGTCTATCGCCGAGGTCTCCGGAGTGCTGTTCTGGCGACTGGAAAACAAGGGTTTGCTTAGAGGTTTCGAAACCGATTGCCCCCGGTCTCCTAGCGACTAATTGACTTAACACTCATCCCCCTTGGTTTTGTTTATTCCGCGGACACACTGACAAACAAAAAGGACCCATAGGCGGAACTGGTTACTACATCTCCCACCCCGCTACGTATTCAATTGAGCCTGTCTCATTTTATCCGCCAGTATTGCCCATCTCGCAAATGATAGGCCATTCACAGAGGTGGCATGTGGTGAACTCAATGTCAAGGCAGGTTTCCTTTCACGTTACCTCTGCGATTGCACTGCGTGTATTTAAGTAGAAATACCCAGGACCTTCCAGTGGCCGTGCCCGCCACTTGAGTCCTGGAGGAAGACGGCTGTATCAATTGTCTTGGGAACTATTATTAGTAGGCACAGCTAGAAACCAAGGCCATGCATAACTGTTGGGCCCTTATACTTGTTACGGCAGATACTTTTCTGTCCACCGTCGCAGCCCTCTCTGGGGATCGCAGGGGCATAGAGACGAACAGCTCGACTTTTTATAACCTAATATTTCCGGGATTCCATACAGACCCAAGCTGTATATTTGTACCCGGAGTGGGCTGATACCATCTTCTGTGCCACGCCGAGCTTCAATGCCTTCCCAGGACTGCCTATACATGCGACCAAGGTCCTACAAAATTGGAGGGTCATCATTAGTGAGTTGAATGCCCAGGACTGAGCCATGCACTGGCACAGGACCTCAACAGATGCGCGCGCTATCTGCTTACCCGGACAACAGGTCACGCCATAAACCGCAAGGAACAACTCACAAGACTGGCCGAAACCAATCGATCAACTAGGTAACTTGCCCATGAAACTATGGCCATTCAGTATACTAATCATCTCATATATCTCGCCGCACAGTGGTATCTGGGCGCCCACCCTTCGTTTTCGTGACGAAACATTTTGGCTTGTTAATTACCACGCTCGTCGATGATGATCGGGATCAGGATGATGCCTCCCGGTGGGACAATGTATGTATGTATGTGTTCGGTCTTGTTAGGCATGTCTGTTATAACAGCCTTATAACAGTCGTTTACCGCTAGGCCATATTCAAGACCCTGTGATTTCAAGCAGTCATCAAGAGAGGGTATATTAGAGAGATATGTATGAAGGAGGAGTCTGCTTAGTCTTTGATGGATCCCATAGGCCCCGTGGCATCTAATGACAGCAGATGCCTTCAAAGGGGACTGAGCAAAACGCGATGGTGATCCTTCCAAGTTCCCTCCCCCTCGAAAGGAGGGGGCCACCTGTCATATATCCTTCTGGGCCACCCAGGCCCCGAAGCTCTCAAGAACACTATTAAGAGCGTAACCGGAAGCTTGACTACCAAAGGCATCACACACTATGCTTGCGCTGCATGTGAAGTCGGAAAGATGACCAAAACCGTCCCAAAGGATCGCCGCAACCGCACAGCCGACGCAGGAGCGGCCGTCCACGCTGACGTTGCCATCATCAAGCCAGCAACCCACAATAAAGAGGGAACATTTGTGTTCGTTGTTGGCGAGGGCACAGGCCAACGAGAAGTCAAACCACTGGTTGTCAAGTCCGACGCTGTTGACTTCATTGGAGAGGTCATTAACCGGCGCGAGCGGGAAGTTCGCCTCCCACAGACTATTGTAGTCGACAACGGAACCGACGTTCAGATTGACCGCCTCCGACAATTCGGTAACCTTAGAGGAATCAAGGTCGACCCGTCGCCACCAGATACGCTTGCCCTCAACGGAATGGCAGAGCGAGGCCTCAAGGAGGTCATGATTCGCACCAGGGTCGTTATGATCCACCGTAATATTAACCCATTTCTTTGGGGAGAAATCGCTGCCGGCGTTACCCATCTCCTTAACCACACTGTCGATGAGAAGGGCCCCCCTGACAAGCCGGGAACTAGCCCTATACAGAGATGAAGGTGAGCGTCGACGCCCGGAAAGGCCGCCCTGTGGAACAAGGATGGAAGCCGGATAGCTCTCATCTCCGAGTCCTCGAATCGCGATGCATTGTATTCCTGATGATTAGCGAGATGCTCGAAGAGGCGCAAGCCCAAGCGCTTCGCACCTGGCCCCGCGGCACGCGCCGTGCCTCGAAGAATATTGTGACCAGGCCGGTACAGACCGAGCCTCTCACCGTGATACCCCTTGGCCCAATTGATTTTACGCCCTCGCGCCGTCGCCGAGGCGCTCTTCAGATCTATGACGATCCACCTGGAGACCCTGATTCCGTTCCGCCTGGCCCTATCGTTGAAGGGGGGAGCATACTACGACATAACTAACTGTAATGCTGACTGGCGTGAAGAGGTCGAAGTTGAAGTCAACGATGGCCAAGCTATGATGGAGAATGATTCTCCCACTACTACTATGTTTTCTGTTGAAGCAACTGAATTAGCCATGGAAATTGAAGCCAAGTGTTTCTCTCACGAAGTCGTGACAGAGAAGAGCCCCCCATGGGATCAAGCCTATAAGAGCAACCCGACTGGCTGGCATGAAGCTGCTATGCGAGAGATCGCAACCCTTATGCGAATGGGAACGTTCCAAGTGAAGCAAGGCAAGCCCCCACAAGCCACAATCTCAACCCAGATGGGTGGCCCGAATTAAAACAGACCAGAATGGCGATATCACCAAACTCAAGGCAAGGCTGGTGGCAAGGAGTTTCTCCCAGAAGTATGGGATTGACTACACAGAGACCTTCGCCTCCACATCCCTACCTGGCACATGGATAGTCCTCCTATCCCTCACCGTGAGATTCGGCCTCCAAGCCCGACGCGGAGATGCCGTTGGCGCAGACCTGGATGGAACACTCGAGGAAGAGATTTTTATCCGTATTGACCCTCACGCTAAGACCATTGCGCAACGCATACGCTGGGCTGCCTCCCTTCTGTTTCCTATATATAGGCTTAGTTTTCTCGCTGCTTCGTACGTAGTCTTAGCTTAGCCAACGTTCTCCACTTCTTTCGTTTCATCAGTTATGAGCCCGGTTGCCTTTTCATTTTTTTGAAACCCATCACCACATTTTCTTCATTCTTACGATCTTCCTCTCGCGCCTTGCGAATACCAAGAGACTAGAGCAAGTGTTTCGAGGCGTTCCCTGCACCTATTCTGCCTAACCAAACTGGCAGTTCTGCGCAGGTCTGACCAATCTTTCATTGTCTTACTACTTCGTTTTTTTTTTCCCTTATCGAGTTGTCCATTGCACATACTACACAACAATGGCCTCTCGCAACTCAGAATACGGCCTTCCGGCCCTCAACAATATCACACACTGGCCTGCCTGGCTCCAAGCGCTGCGCAACGCAGCCACCATGGAAGGAGTCTGGCTAGCTTTCGATCCTGAGAGCCCCGCCTACAAAACCCCGCCGCGTCCAATCATGCCAACAAGGGATGAAATTGCCGCCTCCCCCTTCCTTGCCTAAGCATATACGCTTGAGTCCACGGACTGGGAGCGTATACATACGCGGATTCGTCGTCTTATGACGGAAATTCGCGAATCTGCCGACTATCCCGGCAAAGGGACGAAGCTGTGGCACATCATCAACCCCCAGCTGCTTGTCCGGACGATTCAACAGGACGTCTGCCCAAGCACGTCACCACTCCAAACCTATCTGCATCAACATTGGAGGTCTCTGCTCATCAAAAGCATCAATCACCGAGATCTCCAGCAGCACTTCACCACCGCTCTTCCCCTTCTAGAGCAATATCTTTCATTCTGTGATACGTCACCACTGGCGCCAACGGTCGAAGCTCTCAGCTTTATCCGACCGTTATACCACCTCAGTGACGCACTTTATCACCAGGTCCACCGCCAACTCCAAGGCCGGACCTTGCCAACCCATTCGGTGATCAAAATCCTGGACGAATACCACAGCCAGCTTCTTGATCTTCCACAGCCGGAGGCTTCAATCAGAGCCAACGCAGCCTTCCAAGGCCAAGGCTCTGATAAGTCCAGAACAGGGGACTCTACGCAGAATTCTTGTCCAATGTGCGGGCAGAAACATCGACCGCGCAAGAATTCTGCCCCCTGCTGGGCTGCTGTTGCCGCCATCGACCCCTCGGTGATACCGAAGCCATACGACTTGCCTCGTTACACGTCGCAGTCCGCGGTGGCCGAGGCAAAGGCCTGGATCGATCGCTCCGCGGCTAACAGGAAGGTGGTCACCGACTACATCACCAGTCTCCGGGCGTCTGCGCAGAACACCGCGGCGTCATCAGACAACACAACACCTGGCTCCGCCTGGAGCGCCCTTGCCGCAGTCACCACTCCTGCGCAGCTGCCGAGCGTCTCGCCCGTCGTTTTTACGGCTGGCTCTACAGACTTACGCAATCAATTCATCATTGACACCGGCGCCACGGCACACATGCTGCGATCCACCGACCTGTTCACCGATATCAGGCCATATACGGGGGATCCAGTCACCACCGCCAATGGGCTCCTATACCCCGACGGCGTTGGCACGGCCGCTCTGGAATTGGCCCACGTCAAAGGTGGCACCTTCACGATCTTGCTGCACAACACACTTCTGTGCAGCTCTCTCGACATCAACCTGGTCTCTGGCTACCGCCTGCGTCGGAGCGGTCTGTACTACAATGCCAAGACCCTCCGGCTATACGCCACACAAAACGACGTTGATACAGACGTGGCGTTTATCGATGAGGTGAATTCTGGTTCTCTTCTTTCCCTTCGCCAGAGCCCTCGTCAACTTACCCTCGCCGCGGTGGCTCAGTCCGGCTCATCAAAGCCCGTCGACGTCGTGACCTGGCATCACCGCCTCGGCCAAGCTGGCCCGCAATCAACTAAAGCTGCCCTCAAACAAGCTGGCCCACCATGTGGACTGCGATATTACTGGCCATCCTCGTTTACTAAAGTTATGTGCTCACACTACAGGCCTGGCATCTTCCAGGCGGAGGTGGATCTCGAGACCGGCCTGGCTGGGGAGTGGAATATGATTTGGAACGGAACTGGTGGTCTGGTGAGGGGAAATTCATTCTGTCGCTATCAAACTTCACTTCAGCGACATGCCCTCCCATCTACCAGAAAGGCGGCCGTTGCTATCTCCTTATCGCTAAAGATTCATGACACTGAGGTGGTTTTTATTGCAGGTTTATTTCGCGACAGGAACCTAATCTTGACTTTTCTTAACAGGAGGAACTGGTGCGGAGCATATTATGATGATGGTTGCACGTTCCAAGGATATCAATGGGCCCTACAAAGCAAATCCCGCGAATCCAATCCTCACGAACGAAAGCCCCTCGAGCCACTGTACGTGGAAAAGCCACTTGGTTTAATTCTTCACGCCATCTAAGATATCTAACAAAGAGACACTACATCCAGTCCAGGGGGTTGGCCACGGCAATCTTTTCCGGAACAAAGGAGGAAACTGGTAGGTCAAGATCAGACGACACACAGGGCTAGAGTAATACGAGATAAAAGAATTGACCAAATGGTGCAGGTGGGCGGTATCTCTGTCAACGAGGGGTGGGCCAGGTTATCTTGCACTTCCCAATGGGCCGTGAAACCGTTATGAGCCCTATTACCTCGTGGCAGGAAGAGGGTTGGCCCATCATTGACCGACCCCATACGTGGGGAGATGAACGGGTGGCCCATGTCTTTGGAAAACCTGGACATTCTAGGTAAAGGGTCCGTATATCCTTCCACTGGCTGGTCATTCTCGGTCGCAAAGAAGATCGGCGACACCGTGACAACCTGTGCTTGTAATCCAGGAACCTGAGAATGGAATGATAACAACTAACATATGCCTGGGACTGGCACGCTTCCTTTTTTAGGCCGTGGATCGGCGATGCCGATTGGGTTTCCTTCCACGAAGGGTCATCGCTCCCACCGTATTTTCTCCAATGGAGATACTCCGTTGATAGATATTTTGATATCTCACCCAAGGAACGACCTGGCACACTTCGAATCAGCCGCTCCAGCCTGAATCTCACAGCACTAAACGGAAAATTTGCAGGTCGCTCAGGATTAGCCTTCGTAGGTGAGAGGCAGCGTGATACGCTCTTCACATTCAGCGTGAGTGTCCAATTTTCGCCTACAAAAATCTAGGAGGAAATAGGTATTTCCGCTTTCCTCACCCAAAACCACCATCTTGATATGGGCATTGTCATGCTACCAGCCGGTTCCAACCCCGCTCCATTCTTAGGCAGTGAGGAAAACAGGGCGGATCCCAAGGAAGAGGATAGCGAACTTAGACCATACATCCGTTTTCGGGGAGCGTCGTACATTACTGTACCGGATCCTGTTGTAGTTCCGATTCCCGAAGAGTAGATTGGAGATGCGTTGCAGCTCGAGATCAGTGCCAAGAACCGGACGCACTTTCGTTCTCTGCCGGTCCAGCAAGCGCACGATCGATGATGCAAAGCATATTATTAGATATCTCCAATGAACCTCTCAGTTGGGGATTCACAGGTACGTTAACCGCAATAGCCCGATATGGTGTCATTATTAAGGAGTTTGACAGAAGAGGCACTAATACTCGAGCACCTAGGTGTTATTCTGGGTGTTTTTGCGACAAGCAATGGTGGAGAGGGAAAGACTCCGGGGTACGTATGGGATTGGAATTACGAGTCACAGGGCCAGCTTCGAGATTAGCAGTTGTTGTGAGGCGCTGAAGCCAGGCAGAGAGTGGAAGAAGACGCGATACAGAGAACCTCGACGTAGCAAACCAGTCAAGGGTCTACCATGGACATGTTTTCAATCGTAGGAGTCAACCCCTTGAAGGAATCCGTTCATGTAATAGACAACTAGATGATATTATGCAGTTCTTTACGACTGACGAATTCTAAGCGTTGAATATAAAAAATCCACTGGTACCCCCCCACCATACGATATTCAGTCAGTCAGTCTGCCTGATAGAAAGCCATTAGCGGTAGTTGGTTGATAAGACACGCAGTTGTGGGATCGAGGCAACTCCAACCCTCGAAGTAATCTGGCCCGTCAATTCAGGGGGCATGTTTAGATTTTATGTATAGGAATCACTTCTTGATAGATAAGGGGAAAATGTCGGATGAGTACGTTGTCGAATTAACAGCAGTTTGTTGCTACAGTAAAGACAAAAGAATGCCTTCTTTCGTCTTTCATTCTGGCAGTGGCTACTAGGGGCCAAGACCCGGTGGCTTTAGCAGTCAATTTACAGTATGTACAAATAGGAACTCTCAACTAGATAATACTCGTAGGAGGAGATAAGGAGTATTAATGCTTATCCGTACTGTGCTTCGTGCTATTACTACAGAGGATTCCTATTAAGAAGAGAGTTCCTATCTGTAGTAATACTCCGTAATACGGAGTAAACTGTAAAGAGTTCCTAGCGTGTACTATAGACTAGCCCACTTTAGGTAATTAGTGGTTCAAATTGGCAAAACAACGTCGTCCGAACCACTAATTGCCTAAAGTGGTCTAGTTTACAGTACACGCTAGGAACTCTCTACAGTACTTCGTACAGTACTACAAATACTCCGTAGGAACTCAATCGCGTGCTACCCGCTTCACGTTAGCCATTGATGACAACTTGATTCCCTGGTTGGTGTCAGTGCGGTACCGCTCCACGCTAGATTAAAATACCACTACGGAGTACTAGGTAAAGTAGTACTAGGAATACGGGAATATGGAGTAGCACTAGTACTAGTTCGAGAGGGAGCTTTGATTTTTGTACTCCTCAAATACTTGTAGTATTGCGCACGGAGGTGCCCCAACACAGCCATGGAACAATTAAAGCATATTCCGTTAGTAATCCATGTAATTTCTTGAAAATCTATCTTGTTTTAGGTCATTTCTGTTTGGCATGCCGTTCGCAGTATTAGGTGTTATAGCAACCCATAAACCTCTCGGAGGTATCGGCGGGGGGGTCAAGGAAACAGAGTTGTACTTCCGTATTTACCCCCTGCTATTACTCTCGGCCTCATCTCCTGTATTCCCGTAATTAGTATTATACTCCGGTACGTATCCGTCTGTTTGCTTCGTATTGCTTACCCTACCCACCGGCGGTGGTTTATCGTTCAACTCCGCGCGAGGGGCATCTAGTTCAAAGCTTCTCTGAGAAGAGAAGGTGGTCAATTTGGCTTCTGAGTTAGTGGGGTTAAAGTAATAGCGGTAAGTGCACTTGTGTGCAAGATGCACATTCAACCGTATGCTACGGAGTATGTACAAGGAGCAATGTTGTGTTTTTTAACCCCTTGAGAATTGGTGGGGTTGTGATCTTCCATGCCTGCCCACCCGAACCCTGGTCGGCCCTTTCTTGTTCGACAATCTGCACCGAGACCATGCTTATTAGCATTATTATCCACTTATTATTAGTTGACCGCCGCCGTCTGTCTGTCTGTCCAACCATTAATTATGAGCCCCAGCAAATTCCTAGCAAATTTGCCCACCAGATCTCGAGTCGAATGTGTCCGTTTCTAATTCTGGAAGAAATTGTTGTCTCTTGTTTGCTCATGAAGGGCCAAATTTACTTCGTAGAAATACTTTAGACATGATCTGTACACTTTCTTTGTAAGACACCTTCCTTGCCGACTCGAAGAACAATTTGGCTGGTCGTTGGCTGGCAGTTGGCTAATTTTCCTGGTCTCGAGGTGTGCTAGGCATTTGTGCAACCATCCAAACTAGTGCGTCAGACTGTGCCCTTCCTGGGGGATTTTCATAACATTCATGTTAATTATTATTGCTTATTACCACCTCTGGGCTCGTATACTACTCTGTACTTTACAATGGAAGCTACGGATATGCGGAGTCCTCCGTTATTCGGGCTAAAACAATTTTTTGAAAACCAGTTCGTCCCCGCCGAATTCGACAACCCCTTCCAACCTACGGAGTCCCAATGCAAAATAAATCGTAATTTAGACCCCCGCGATATAGGGAATATAAGTATGCCAATTGTTTCCACCAGCTTTTCTATCGCCAGAGACAGACAGTCCCACTTTCGAATCTGAGACCACCGCGAAACCTTGGCGCTGCCGATGACTTGTTTTCTTCCCTTCCGATCATACTTGCTGCTCAATAGCTAGCTTCCCTAAGCAAACCCCCTTCACCGAGAGAGTAAATGCTGTATGAAGTACTTTCACGTCAGCCATCTCAAGGGCCATCATCTTCGATGATGTTCTTACTTTGTTAGCTTGGAGAAACCCTGCACAAGAACAAACGACTACATAGAGGGCTAGTGCACACGGTGTTACACTAGACACGTCGACACTCAATCGTCCGAACCAGCAGGGACACATTCTTCCAGCTCGTTTGTCTAATGGGCAAGATAGACAATTCGACGCTATGAAGGCGGGGTACGAATTTCTAGAGGAAGAAAAGAAGTCATACGTATCATCCCCCGAAAGCGGCACGGGGGACAGGCGTGCAAAACGAAAACAATCGCGAGCCCTCGAGGGTTTATGAGGGCAACCACCAGTGTGTCCTGAAACCACCACACCACACTGCCTATCCGCCGGCCGGTATTGCCTACACTATCGCTGAACAGAATTCGATCGACCATGGATGTCATGGAAATGTGGCGCCTCGTCTATCAGGAGGAACTGCCCTCGGATGTAGGCCCGATCCGTGACCTCCTGCACCATTATAGCAAGATTCACCCCGCGGAGGTTGATGCGCATCTTTATAAAATCGTAAGTTCCTTTGCACGGTTGAAACCATTCTTTCACGTCACGCGAGGACTTTCGGTATATAAGTTTTGCTTACATCAAGTCATACAACAGCGTAGCCAAGCCTGGTCTCTCGCAAAATACCCGTGTATTGGCCGGTGGCGGTTTCTCGAACTGGATTCCCCCCACGACCCGCGATACCTAAAGATTCTCGGTCGACTACGGATGCGCCGTTCGACGGATGTGTATCTAGACCTTGGGTGCTGTGTAGGGCAATCGATTCGGCAGTTTGCTTATCATGGCGTAGACAGCACACGGCTCATCGGACTCGACCTTAGCCAGCGATTCTTCGAGATCGGTTACGATCTGTTTAAAGACAAAAAGAGTCTTCGTAGTCGATTCATAGTTGGAGATGTTTTGGACCCCGATTGCAAAGCACTCGAAAGCCTCGACGGAAAAATTACGATCCTCCACGCGTCTAATTTCTGGCATCTCTTTGACTGGTCAAAGCAAATGGTTGCGGCCATACGCCTAGTCAAGTTCTTCAAAGTAGGATCCAAGGACTGCATCATATATGGCAGACACGTCGGCAGATTAAAGCCGTTGGATCCGAGTACAATGTGGCGCAGTGAAACAGCCTTTCTTCACGATGGTAATAGCTTTCAGAAATTCTGGGACGATGTCGGTTCCCAGACCGAAACAAAATGGAGAGTAGAAGTCGAGATGGCAAGTGAGCAGGTGGTTATGATCCCTGGATTCGGTGAAGATTGCAGAGCTATGCGATACGCTGTGTACCGAGTCAATTGATCCCTAGCCAAGCAGTTTTTTAGGCGAGAACACAATCCCTGGGGATGGCTTGAGCTTCTTTTGTCAATGTCGAGTCGATGCTTACGGCACTTACCAGAAAAGGCTAGCTTCTTGATCATATACTACGGAGTACGGAGTACATATGAGCACAATAGTCTACAAGTAGAGGCTGAGCCAGACTCTGGGCTCAAAAGGTGATAATGTAGAGATCAACCCAAACTTAGAGAGGGTATTTTTTTGTCCCAGGATCAAGGCCGTTCTTGTCCTTTTTTTATATAAAAAAAGCCACTTTAGGTTGATGTCTTGAATGGATGAAGTTGCCAATTGACGTGCTTACGTGATCATGTGCACTTGTCTATCTAACTACAAGTATGTAGTTTAGTTTACGGAGTAATACATTCGCGGCCCGTCAACTCTCCGACATCCAGGCTAAGGTCGTCCCGATGAAGAGACCTGGAAAAAACCCCGGCAACAGAGCTTTCTGGAGCCTCAAGACAAAAGAATCAACAAGAGCTCTACGAAGGGCCGAAAGGGAACATAGAAGGCAAAAGACAGCAGAACTTTCAGCAGATCGGCTCCGTGAAGCGCGGCGAGCCCAAAAACGCACCCTACAAGAAGAGAGCACTAGAGCCTGGAGGGAGACAGTAGCAGAAGCAACAAAAGACAGCCAGCTCATAGAAACTTGCCTCGTGGGGAAAGCTGCGAAGCCATAAGCCCACAGAGGACGCCCAAATCCCGGAGCTACAGAGGATGGGACTACTGCTAGAACGAAAGAAGAGAAAGCGGAAGCCCTAGCAAAGAGATTTTTCCCCGACCCGCAGCCACGTGAACAGCCAAGATCTCAATAGGGTGGTTTGCTGGGGAACTGCCGGAGGTTAAACAGGAAGAGGTGGAAAGAGCACTTCGGAAATCAAGGCCCTGGAAAGCAGAAGGGCTTGATGGAATATCAAATGGGTTCCTAAGAGCCTGTGGCCAGCCATTGGTTGAAGCCATTCGAAGAATAGCCGCTACAAGCTCATGATGGGGCACTACCCGAAACTTTTCAAAAGGGCAAGAGTAATAGTCCTAAGACAACCAGGCAAAACGGCCCAGCAGCTAAAGACAGCTGGGGGGTGGAGACCAATATCGCTACTCAGCTGTATCGGTAAAGTTGTCGAGGCAGTGGTAACAGAGAAGACGACCCGGATGGCGGAGGAGGCGCAACTCCTCCCCCCAGAGCGCGATGGAGCGCGTGGAGAAACAACCAAGCACCAAACCTGAGAGCCCAAGAAAAGTGGAGCGAACTGCGCTTTACAGAGAGATTACACCTCAGGGGGCATCAAGTGGGAATCCCCTGGCCTGCCTAGTAAAGCTAAAAAAATATGGGGAATCCTGTCTCATACAAGCACATTGGCTTCAGGCAGTACCTCTCCAACCGAAATGTACCAGGTGTTCAACCATGGTGCAAATGCAGGGGAGGCAACAAGATACAGGAGACAGCAGACCACGCTATCCTGGGGTGCGAGTTGGAGAACAGGGACGGTCTCCCGCCCCTTAGGCCCTTGCAGACCCAGAGAGATGCCCGCGGATCATACGATGGCTTCTTGCCACTAAAAGACTTCGCGAATACCGGTTGGCCCTGAGCCTGCAGAAGGCAGCTCAAAAAACTGACATAGCCGCCCACTAAACAACGCCACCACTTCTTCCTTCTTCGTTCCCGTGCCATAGGCACATATCTCTACCCAACGGAGGCCCTGGCCAAAGGGTATTATCTTCTAGGCAAATTTACCCAAGAAAGTACGAGAGGGGTTTTCCTCCCCCAATTGGGTGGATGAGCCCTAATGGCTCAACCCAGAACTAGTGACATTTGGTTACCATTCCACATTTGACAAATGCAGATTATATAATAATTATACAATCGCCAGCAAAAGGGGTGTGCCATTTGCTCTTGATCATTCCAACAAATGATAATGTACGAGTCTTTATAGACGACACTAAAGCGGGGCATGTGTCGGAAAACTGTAGTGGGGCTTTCTGCCCAATCACTGCCCGTAGAGCCGGCCTGCGAAGCAGGCCCTTCACACAAAGCCTCGTATCTATATCATCATAGACTATTCGATTTATCTTCTTCCCCGTTTGTTTTCTCCGGTTGTTTGCGATTTTTTTCTGAAAAGGCAGAACACACGTTCTCTTTTCCTCTTCTTGTGCACAATTTTACGCGTTCAATCATCACAGTTTAGATATGGCTCTCAGGCGTCGCTTTAGCCGTGCGCCAGCATCTTCATCAAATCGCAATGTTGTTCCCCAGATTTACCAAGATATGCTTTCCGAGGTTCCAGAGAACGCACCAACCAGCCCAGGACATGGCGATCGGCCTTTGAAGCGTAGGCGAATTAACCGTAGAGCGGTCGATATATCGGGTGGAGACGGCATCATTTCTAGCCACCCAACTGAAGAAAGGCTGATGGCTGCTGATTCGGATGTGCAACAAAGTGTTGTTGATGGTGATATTAGTGAAGAAGACTTGGATTTTGAAGATGTTTTGCCACCTCTTACAGTGGAGACGGCAACAAAAACATCCGATGATTCAGATTCAGATTCGGAGTTGGGAGACGAAGATGCTATCTTCGAAGACATAGATTTCTCCTCTTTCATACAAGATTCTCAGGAAGCGCCCTCAGGTACCCTGGAACTGAACCTCACGGAACAAAAAAATGCTTCATCTCTACCTGGGTCTCACAACATCAAGAAAAGAAAGCCGTTAACTAAAGAAGAGCGTCAGCGGCGTCTCGGGGTACATCGCCTGCATCTCCTGTGCCTCCTTTTCCACTGTCATCGAAGGAATAGATGGTGTAATGACGAAGGAACCCAGAAAGAGCTACGGAAGCTCCTCAATAAACGGGTCATAGACTATCTCAATCCTTCCACAACCTTGTCCCAGTTCGGAAGGACCGAGTCGCTTAAGAATGGCTTGCAGCAGCTTGGCGTCTTGTTTAAACTCAAATTCGCAATTACTGAACGGGGTTTTCGACGGGCGCTTTGGACAGAAGACGAGAATGATTTGCGCAATGTAAGTAATTATACATTTTTCCTGTTTGGTGCCATACCCGTACACTATCCTGGTGTATCCCCGGCCTAAAACATACTGGGAAGTGAGTAGTGAGGCGCGACGCCGACGATATGTTGCTAAGATCTCTTCAACTGCTTCATAGTACGAACCTCCCGATAACCTGGAATCGTGTATGGACATTTCGGACTTCCGAGAAGCCGCAACAAAATTAGAGGGTTCTCGTGATGTCGGTGCTCAGTTGTACTGTGCTCTTCTGCGTGCAGCAGGTGTCCAAGCCAGACTTGTCTGTTCATTGCAGCCTCTATCATTTCTTTCTGGCGGGCCAAGCCTCTCGATGGGCAAGCCTAAGCCAAAGAAGAAGGCGAAACCATCAATAACCGAGAACCGCCTGGAGGCACAACGGCGGTATGCAGAAGATGAGGGCGGGTCGAGCTCAATGACGACATCGCCGGGCAGGGGGGTACGAAGGAGGCCAATGAATCCCGGGATTGCTTCTCATTACCAACGAGCGGCGTCAACAAGCTTACCCGGGGGCATATCACCAAGAACTGCAACAAGAGCGCCCATTCGTGAGTCCCCATACCCTGTATTTTGGGTCGAAGTACTCGATGTAGCCCACCAAAAGTGGCAACCGGCCGATCCATTGGTCACAAAAACGTTCTGGCGACCTCGGGCTTTAGAGCCCCCTCTTTCAGACCGTGGGAATCATCTTTCTTACGTCGTCGCATTCAATCCGGATGGCTCGGTCCGAGATGTGACCAAACGCTATGCAAAGGCGTTCATGGCAAAGACCAGAAAGATGCGTATCGAATCGACGATGGAGAACGGCGACCGGTGGTGGAGTAGAGCACTGGGCCGTTATTGCCGCCATGGCTGGAAAACCGATTTAGAGCAAATTGAAGACAATGAACTCGCGGGAATATCAGCCAAGGAACCGGTTCCTCGCAATATTGCGGATTTCAAGGGGCATCCGCTCTATGCTCTCGAAAGACACCTCAGGCGACACGAGGTTCTTCTGCCAGGCGCCCGGAGCACTGGAACTGTAGCGGCCGGGAGTAAGGCACCGCTTGAGAGGATATACCTACGGAAAGATGTACGATTGGCGTGGAGCCGTGAAAAATGGTACAGGCGAGGTCGACTTGTGAAAGACAATGTCATACCAGTTAAATTCATCCCTAGGGCAAAAGCTGCTCGGTCTCAAGGCGAGACAAATGGCCAGCAAAGGGAAGACAGAGAAACAAGCGAGGGCGACGCCCCAGATACGCCTCTTTTCACAATCGACCAAACAGAACTCTTTTCTCATCCACCCGTCGTGGGTGGCATTGTTCCAAAAAACAAATTCGGAAATATCGATGTCTATGTACCGAGCATGGTTCCTCAAGGAGGCGTACATATTCGCGGGCCCTTGGTTTCACATGCGGCATTTATTCTAGGAATCGATTACTCCCCAGCTCTCACAGGGTTTATTTTCCGAGGTCGCCATGGGACTGCTGTTCTAGATGGGGCTGTAGTTGCAGCTCAGTTCGAGGAGGCTGTACTGGCCGTCGTGCAAGGGCTTCAGGACCTCGAAACGGAGGCAGAAACGGAGAGAAAATCCCGAGCTGCTCTAGCAGGCTGGAGAAAGCTTCTGATGGGACTTCGAATCAGGCAGCGCGTGTGGGGAAATATTAACGGGGAGCAGGCGGACAACACGACGCTCGAAGAAGAACGATTTGCAGACACTGGAAGCGAATCTACGGAGGCGTACTCGATAGACAGCGACGGTGATGGTCACAACGATGGTTACGGGGGTGGCGGCTTCGTCGTCTAATGATCGCTGGGGGTACCTTTGTGCGAAATTATTCGAGAATCCAGGCTTGCGTACGGCTCAGACCTGCGAGTTAATGACGGCCTTTTCCGGATTAATGAGTGGCCGCCAGCGGCTTGTCGAATGAAATGGAATATGCATTTCCTGATTCTCTATTATCGCGATGGTTGTTCCAATAACCCTCGAAAATTTACTTGCCAGACATATTTTACTTTGGCGTTGTCAAGTTTTCTGAATTGGCATTCTTTGTTACCCCTTAATCTGGTGGCAGACGTGTTATTAAGGGTGCTCGTTTCCTCCAACTCAACCATGACAAGCAGCCAGTAGGAGCCAGTACTCTGTATTATGTAATAAACCACAATGGCAATCCAACTGTCTCCATGCGCCATTGATAATATTCTTCGTATGCCAACGGGATTTCGTATTGTATACGAGATTGCGTACTGTATACGAGATTGCGTACTGTATACGGCACCGAATCCTCCACAAGACGGAAAATCCCAAACGCATTGTTCCTCCAGAAGATAACTGGCCAGAGAGCAATTCTTTCCAAATATATTGCGATCCCTTCCTTACCTTTAACACCGCGAAATAACCAAAGATCATTTCTTTCCAACAAGTGAGTGCACCTTCCTTCAACTGCCCCTCGCGTCGATGGGCCCCACCTCGTAGAATATTACCTTTCCCCTCTCCAATCTTTGATTACCCCAGGCACCGACTTTAGTGCGCCTCCTCCACTGTCCATCAGGACTATTCCACTTATTAACATTTTCCACTTGTTCCTTACTACGGGGCATCTGTGACTGCAGTCGTCATCCCTGAATTTCTTCACTCGCCACTTTTTTCATCTTGTCGACCATACCATTTTTTATATTATATAAATACATTCTACCTGTCAATCCGTCGACAATACTCCTACGCCTTTTCACTTGTCTTCGGCTTCATAACCCCGGCCGTTGGCCTTTGCCTCGGCGAGCCCTTCGAACGCTGCAGTTGTAGCATTCCCAGATCCTAGTAAGCCGGTAGCGCGAGTTCACCTTAGATACATCCACTGGCACCACAAAAACGTAATGGAATAGCTGGACGCTGCATCGACTTGACATATTTCCACTTTGCCCTAACGGACGGATTCGCGGCGTGTTTCAACCCTGTAGCTTCTTGCCACCCTCGAACGGGAGCCGAAGCGAATTGACATGCATCCTACCATCGCTGCTTAACATTCCAAGACTACCTTGTCACGGCTGTGTTTTGGTGTCTTTATTTTTACTCCTTATTTTCGTCCGGCCTCACTGAACCTTCGATTTGGTCCCTTGCTCTACGATTGCGCGTGTTCCCGGCCGGCCTATTGCACGGTGTGGCTATATCGCCATGGGGCTCCGGAGACAGATCCGAACATTAGTGTCGAAGAACTTCAGCATCGCCTTGGGCCATGCCCCCCTTACCACTGTCCTTTTCGCCCTTATCCTCCCCATCATTCTCACAGCCCTCATAAGTTTTGCCAAGAACCTCACCATTCCTCCCGCCGAGTTTGGCATTGGCAACTCATATCCCATCAGGAGCCTGCGACAAGCTTTTGAGGATACGTCGGGTTCTGGCCGCGATACCGTAGTTTTTGCCAATGGAGGCTTCAATGGCGGCAGCATCGACCGTGTCATTGCCAACCTCTCTGCCGAAGCAGAAAACGCTGGTAAACAATGGCGGAAGATCTCTAGCGGTGACCAGCTGCCTCTTGTCTGTAAGTCATCACTTCGCGGCGTCTCTGGATGTTTCGGCGCCGTTGTGTTTCACTCTTCGCCCACCGAGGGGCCTGGCGACTATTGGAACTACACCATCCGCATGGATGGCGCCCTTTCATCCTTCCAGATCGACGTAAAAACCAACGACAACGACGCCCAGCTTTATGTCTTGCCATTCCAGCGAGCGATCGATGCCGCAATAGCCTCCGTTAGTGCCAGTACCAACGACGACGTCTTGGTTCTTCCCCAGACCACCATAGCCTATCCCTATACCGACAAAAACCAGGAAGAACGAGAAGACGCCATCCTCCAAAGATACCAGGGAATTGTTGTCAATTGGCTAGGCATATTGTTCTTGTCCAGTCTCTTGTTTATCACCTACCACATGACCGGCTTCATTGCGACCGAACACGAGACTGGGATGACTCGCCTTCTCGATGCCATGATGCCAGTAAAGCAAAGATGGCACGCTATTGCGGCGAGGACCCTCTCTTTTCATATTTCATTTTCAGCTATATATCTTCCCGGCTGGGTCATTGGTGCTTTGGTCCTCCGGGCTGGTGTTTTCACTAATACAAATACTGGGATTGTCGTAATGTACCAAATCCTTTCTGGCCTTGCTCTAGCGTCGTGGTCTATCCTTGCGGCCTCTTTTTTCCGTACAACACAGTTGAGCGGAAACATTACCGTTCTCATTACGATTGTTCTGGGCATCCTTGCGCAATCCCTCACTCAACCCTCAACGGCACCTGTGGTACTTCTCTCACTGCTCTTCACTCCCTGCAACTATGTTTACTTCATGTCCTTCATGGCTCGCTTCGAGAAGGGGAGGGAGGGCGCCAATCTCTCAAAAATTGCGCCAGACAGCCCCTGGAACCTGCCGGGACTCGTATTGTGGATTTTTGTCATTTTCCAAATCTTTGCTTATCCCCTTCTCGGCGCCTTAGTCGAAACGCGGCTGTATGGAACTGCCACGAAGGGCCGGAAGATCGTGGTCGACAAGACTCGACAAGACTCGGGCGATGGAAGTGCGGTCCGACTGGACAACTTTACAAAGGTATACACCCCATCTCTGCTTCATCGGCTTTTCTCTTTTGGCCCTAAGGCCAAAGAACCCGTCAAAGCTGTCGCGGGATTAAGTTTCCGTGCTGGGAGTGGCCAAATCGTCGCCCTATTGGGTGCCAACGGAAGCGGAAAAAGCACGACGCTCGATGCCATTGCTGGCATGAACAAGATCACCAGCGGTGCGATCACGGTTGATGGCACTGGTGGCATTGGTATTGCTCCCCAGAAAAATGTGTTTTGGGACGACTTGACTGTAGAACAACACATAAAAATTTTCAACCGGCTCAAGTCTCCCGAAAGGATTGCCACGAAGCAGGAGATCAAGGACTTGATTGCAGCTGTGGACTTGCAACAGAAGCGCAAGTCGCAGGCCAAAACCTTGTCTGGTGGTCAAAAACGCAAATTGCAGCTGGGAATGATGTTGACGGGCGGCAGCGCCGTTTGTTGCGTAGATGAAGTCAGTAGTGGTTTGGACCCTTTGAGTCGCAGGAAAATATGGGATATTCTTCTGGCCGAGCGTGGCCGCAGGACTATGATTCTAACGACACACTTCCTCGACGAAGCTGATCTTCTTGCGGATCACATTGTCATCCTTTCTAAGGGTACTCTTCGGGCCGAAGGATCGTCAGTCCAGTTGAAGGACACTCTTGGAGACGGATATCGCCTCCACCTCGAAACCCATGGCAGTCAGATTCAGGCTCCCGATGTTCCTGGTGTCGACAAAACGCAATCCTTCGACGTGGTCACTTATCGGGCCGCGACTTCGGCTCTCGCTGCGCAAGTCATCCGATCCCTCGAATCTGCGGGGCTTCGTGACTACCGCTTTTCCGGCCCGACCATCGAAGATGTGTTCCTACGCCTTGCCGAGGAGGTGAAGATGAACTCTAGAGCGACTTCTGGATCTGAAACGCTCGAGAAGTTATCGAATAGCGGCAAACAAGAGGGGCTAAAACTGTTGGACGGGCGGCCGCTCGGTTATGGAAAACAGATGTTGATACTTCTACGGAAACGCATGACTGTTTTGAAGACCAATTGGTTCCCCCACGCGATGGCCCTCTCACTCCCTATCGTGGCGGCCGGCTTGGTCATACTTTATGTGAAGGACCAGCAGCCTCAGTCGTGCTCACCCCTCGCCCAGGTACGCGAGGTGGGGAGGCGATTCGACCCATCAAGCATATCATATGAGGTAGTCGTGGGCCCCCCAGACAGGTTCAACCCAACAAATGCAATTCGCTTGCTGACTCCCTCGCTCACTTCCCTTCTCAACTTATTACCGCAGGGTTTGGGGGAGGACTTGAGCAGCGGAGAGCTTTCGGAACGACTGGCTACTTTTGGAAGCAACGTAACTTACACGACCTCGCTCAGTGGCTTCGATAACTATATTGCCTCCAACTACCACAACGTCACCCCAGGGGGGCTTTGGCTCCCCCCTCCCGGCGAGACTCCGATCATGGCCTTTGTTGCCAACGGATTCCTTGCCACTGGCGTCATTTCCCAGAACTTTATGAATGTTTTGCTATCTAACCAGTCAATCGTGGCTGGGTACGAGGCCTTCGCTATTACGCTACCCCCCAACATTGGAAATACGCTGCAGCTCATCACCTACACCTGCATTGCACTATGTGCCTACCCGGGCTTCATGGCGCTCTACCCAAATGTTGAGCGCCGTCGCCAAATACGCAGTCTGCAATACTCTAACGGGGTGCAGCCCTTGCCCCTGTGGCTAGCTTACATTTCGTTCGACTGGGCCCTCGCACTTATTTCGAGTGCCGTTGTCGTAATTATCTGGGCCGTTACATCGGACATCTGGTTTCATGTCGGCTATCTTTTTATCATCCTGGCGCTTTTTGGGCTGGCTTCCATCATTCTCGGTTTCATTTTTGGCCTATTCGCGAAGAATCAATTGGCCACCTTCGCCTGGGTTGCTTCCTACCAGGCCTTGATCTTTCTCGCCTATCTTGTATCCTACCTTTGCATTCTTACCTACGTGCCAGCCACTCGGATGGATGCCGCTATCCTCCTAGCCCACTTTATCATATCGGCCTTCGCTCCCATCGGAAGCATTCTGAGGGCATTCTTTGTGAGTTTAAATGTCTTCTTCACGGCCTGCGACGATGGAGTACTTTCGCAGAACCCTGGTGGTATCCTCCTTTATGGCGGACCGATTCTCTATTTGATACTGCAGTGCGTGATATATTTCATCATATTGCTCTGCGCAGACAGCGGCTCATTCGGGTCCTGGGTCCGATCCATCGTGCCACGATCGCGACGGCACCCCACGAACTTGGAGCAGACCACAGCCCTTGATGAGGAGGTGGCTAGCGAACTCGAACGTGTGAAAAGCGCGCCCGACAATGGCGATGGTCTCAAAGTAGTTCATTTAACCAAGGCGTTCAAGAAGACGACAGTCGTGGATAACCTGACATTTGGGATCAAGCGAGGTGAAGTGTTCGCTCTTCTGGGCCCCAATGGAGCTGGCAAATCGACAACGGTTTCGTTGATCCGCGGTGATATACAGCCTAGCCCCAATGGAGGTGACATATACGTGGAGGACCAGTCAGTCACCCGGAATCTTGCGGCTGCTCGGTCGCACCTCGGAGTCTGCCCCCAATTTGATGCAGTGGATCAGATGACAGTCCGAGAGCATCTTCAATTCTATGCTCGTGTACGCGGTATCACCGATGTTGAGCATAATGTTTCAAGTGTCCTAAATGCAGTTGGGCTTGAGGCGTTGCAATCCCGCATGGCGCACGCCCTATCGGGTGGAAACAAACGTAAACTCAGCCTCGCCATCGCTCTGATGGGCAATCCCACAGTGGTGATTTTAGACGAACCTTCATCTGGCCTTGATGCCGCGGCTAAACGAATAATGTGGAAAACCTTGCAGGCTACGGTACCAGGACGATCCATCCTTCTCACTACCCACAGCATGGAAGAGGCTGATGCGCTTGCTGGCCGAATCGGTATTATGGCCAAGAGGATGCTTGCCATGGGCACAATTGACCAATTGCGACGCCGTTTTGGTGACATTTTATATGTCCACCTTGTTAGCAAGACAGCTCCAAGAACGCTGCCTGAGGAAATGGAGCGGCTACGGGATTGGGTTCAACAAAGACTTCCTCTGGCAAATGTGGAGGACAATACGTATCACGGCCAGATGAGATTCTCGGTACCTGCTGGCGGTGTCATGGAAGGAAACGAACATTATGAAAGGCACGACGAAATTCTGAAAGCAGACCTCGATGCAAGCCAAAGTGCAATTAGCCGCCTTGTCATTCTGCTAGAAGAGAACAAGGAGGCCCTTGGAATCGAATACTACAGTGTTAGCCCAACAACTCTCGATCAAGTCTTTTTGACCATTGTTGGACAACATAATATTCAGGAAGAGAACTACGAAGTTCAGCAGCGCAACAAGCAGAGAACTGGAAGACTTGGCATCTGGCCACGGAAACGCTCATGATGGAGAGAAAAGGGGTGCCGAGGGCATACTTCTTGAAGTTGAAAGGGGGGGGGGGGGGGTGGAGGCTGTTTAGTTGTTTCGCACTGACCTTCGGTTTTTTGTTCCTTTTTGTTCTTTTTTCTTGAAAATGATACCCCTGGTTTCCACTTATTGAGCCATAGGATGCTTTCTTCTCTTGGTGTCTTTGTGCCCGTTTAGACATACATATATAGATGCATATCTATCTTCTCATTTCGTCCGTCCACTGTCCTCGAAATATTTGTGTATTCAACTTGCTTCTGAGACAGACAACAAGCTCATGATTAGTATGTTGAGCATGGGGTTTGCTATGGAGAGGTCAAGACTTTCTTTATGCATTAATTGAAAAGAGGGCCAAGGAATATCGGACCCAAGGCTCACGCATTCCCTGCTCCATGAAATGAAATAGTATCACGGATAACAGGAGTGATAGCACTACCACTAGCTCTAGGCCAAAAGAGAACGCTCACCTATATCCATCATGACAAATGATTTACATGAGTACGAGACACGTGATAAACAGGCATTGGCCAAGGTATGAAATCAGTAGATCGAGCATGTTTTTGAGTATTATACAGCGATCTAGAGAATATATGTAGACTTCCCTTCACAACTTCCCACGCTGACTGGTAACAGCAGCCTTCTCTCTCACCTGCTGCGCGCTTCGTAACAAGGCATAGAGAGTTTGCATGCGTGGCAGCTCGACGCCATGGTTACGGGCGGTGCGGACGGGGTTCCCCAAGATGACCTCAAGCTCAAGGGGACGATTAGCTTCCCAGTCAAGAAGCATGCTAGGGCGGGCACCCGTGTTGCGCTCCGTACTCTTGACGATGCGATCTGGCGGGGCAAGGCCGGCGTCGGCGAAAGAACGGCCGAGGAGGCGAGGAGCGGCATCCCAGATTTCTTGCATGACACCTAATAGGTGGTGGCGTAGCTCTGGATCGGTGACCATATCAGCGTTTCCACGACCGCCGCTGAGCACAGCAGAAGGATTCATTGAGGCGTTGATGCATAGTTTATGCCAGCGGATCAGTTGGAGGCCGATTTCGTCGTGAGCCTCGACGTCCCGAATACCACCGAGTGCAGGCCCCCAGCCATAAGAAAGAAGGTTGACGGAAGCATCGCCATTTTTAGCCAGCTGTGAGTCCGGATGCTTGCCACGACCATCAGTGTACGGGCCAATGCTAATGCGTGTCCAGCGGTTTTGTACAATGACACCAGGGGACGTCTGTTCTGCGCTAATTACAGTCACGGCGGAGACGATGGGGTTGGATGGAAAGCGCTTACGAAAGGGCTCTTCAACACCCACACCATTCTGTATAATGACAATACTGGATGAACCAGGCGTCACGAGCTCCTCAATGATGGAAGAGTCATCTAGACGATCAGGAAGTGCCTTCGTAGTCATAACAATAAAGTCCCATGTGTGACCTTCCTTGCGCGCTGACTTTGCAGCCTCGGCCGACGACGAGAAAACATTGTGTGGATTAAACTCGTAGTTCCCAAAGGTGTGTGTATGAAGTTTGACACCGGAACGCTTGATGGCCGAATAGTTTGACCGAGCTACAATCGATACATGGATCCCTTCAGCGGGCTAGTAATACGCGAGGGTTGGTTAGTGAGGCAAGGTCTAGGCTGTTAAGTGAGGCCCTCGGTGAGGATGCAAGCCCACCTACGTGATGCAGTCGAGATGCATAGAAGCAGCCAACGGCCCCAGCACCAACAAAGAGAACGTGGACGGGCCTAGTGGCGATGGGCCAATTTCCTTCGAGGTTAGCGAATTGAGGCCCCCTTTAGAATTGATGTGTTGCCATGACCGACGGAACCCATGTTCAAGCCGTCGAACTCACCCGCGAGAACCGTCGTCTCCGGGGGCTTGGACAGGACCGATGGGGTTGTTCAAATCGGTAACGGTGGCAGGAGCTGGTGGGGAAGGGGGGCTATGCACACTTTACGTACTGCGGGCCGGTGTTCGGCCGTGCTTCTGAGGACATAATTGAGGATACTTGACTTCTAGCTTTCTCTGTCGTACAGAGTACACAAGATAAAAATGCGAAGCGGTTCACCGCTTTCCGTGGTTGCCGCTAATAAAGGGGCAGCGGAGGCTGAGAGGTCGGAGGGGGTTGGTTGATTGCCTGGTGTGTACGGAGTACAAGTAGGTAGAATTATGGAGTAGGACGAGAGAGAGTGTACGGAGCTGCCAGAAGGAGAAAAAAGGGAGGAAAAATCTATTAATTGTAGTAGGCGAATAGAAGCCTTAATACCCCATAGGATAATACCTGTTTAATACTCCATACACTGAATCCTATTAGCAAAGCCAAGCTTATTACTGCTCCAGTTTTCTCCAATTTCAATAGCTGGGCTCATAGTGGAGATGATGGCGCAATTTGTGTGCTAACAGCCAGTTGCAGAGGTTAAGCTTACTGGGGGTTACGGTTAGGGAGTACTTGTATGATTTTCTGCTTGTAAACGGACTGTGCAACATTTCGTGGCTACGGAGTATAGCGCAGAATGCACGGTATCATACTCCGTAAGGCTATCAAGGCAGCTGGCAGCAAGCTTATTTTGTCTCGCTGTATCATGAATGGATGAGGTGATGCGTTATCTCGACCCCTCCCTGTAACCAGAGATACCAAAAACTTTGGCGATTATACGGTATCTCGGTTTATTTTGCTAGCATTTACGAGTGCATTTTCTGGCTGGCCATCAAAGATAGAGATAAGAGCATTCATCGAAAATTCCGTAAAATCGCCACCCGGATAAGATACCAGAAGCAGAAACGACAATGGGGAAGGGTCAAAGTGTGAGGGGGTCATCGCCAATACTCCATACAAGGATGTTTCCCTCTCAAATCTTCCAATGCAATTGCATCCCGCACCCTTGCCAGTTTCTGGGATGCCTCGATTCGCTCAGACGAGTGACAGGGAAGGGGGCCAAGATAGAGCAATTGCCATTGGCCAGCACCACAGAAATGGGCTCAAACTTTCAACCAGAATCCATTCT
This sequence comes from Graphium sp. VPRI43844, assembly GCA_019925285.1. Lineage (NCBI taxonomy): Eukaryota > Fungi > Ascomycota > Sordariomycetes > Microascales > Graphiaceae > Graphium > Graphium sp. VPRI43844. The sequence continues at coordinate 235,432 of JADHKT010000026.1, read as the reverse complement.
CGGACCCCCCGCCGTCTCCCACTCCCCCCACCAACCACCAACCTCGCGATAACAACATCGTACGGAGTATTTCAGCCCGGCGGCTTTTCGTGAGTTCAACTGGTGTTGGATATTAAAACTGTAAGGGGCCATTGGTTGGGACGTTCATCTTATAAACTACATATTCGTGAGCACCTTGAAGGGGGCCACACTAGCATCCGAGGATTTCGTCTTCCAAATACTACTATCCTAGGCTTATGAGGTCTACAATTAGAATTACAGCCTTGTGCTTGCCACGTAGGTCGCATTTTGCATTTAGTTTAAATTTCCAGTTTGTTTTGCCCGTAGTAATTAGGGACGCAGGCCCTCTTGCTGCAATTTCTCGGTAATGTTCAGAAATGCTTCGCATCTTCTGTAGCTCCGACACTAAAAGCCCTAAACTTGTGCCATGTCCAGACTCGTACAAAGCACTTGCTACTTAGGCATGGGAAACACCCTTCCCCCTCGTCTAGGCTAAGCCGAGAATGTGCCAATGAACGGTTGGCTCTTCGTGTCGTGGGAAGTCCTTTGGCAGCCCATGCGAAAACCATGTTGTAATGTTGGCCCCAGAATGTAAGCACGTGGCTTGTGTCCCTATCTATTGCTTCACCCCACATGCAAGAGCAAACAAAGAGAAAAAAAAGTTGGTCGGTTCTACGGAGTATGCTAGGTTTGTAAATACCAGCCAGTCGTCTGGATGCAACCTAGCCAATAGCTTACCCTGCGAACTTATGGACTCATCTGGTGGAAGAGGAGCAAGAACATAATGAAAGGTAGTATCATATGTAACCACAGCTGATTCCCAGCTTCTCAAAAAGAGCCAAGACGGCCTCTCGAAACCAGGTGCCCAGCAACGGGTAGAAAGTTTTTCTCTGCCAGAGCGAAAACATATAAGTCAATGGGTAAGTGACGAATATGTCGATACTGCACCAAAGGGTACAAAAGCTGGCAGGGCTTGTTCCATCATTCTTCAAGTTCCGCAAGCAAATTTAGGTATCTAATGCTGTACCAAGTAACCTCACAACAAGATAAGGCCGACCACTTAAGACCGGAAACACCGAACTGGCTGGCCATGTGAGAATCACGTCCAGAACAGACCAGCCGATGGCGAGCGAAACAATACACATGATGAGAATTTTTTTTTTCAATGGGAATATGCAGGCTCGTGGCAAAATCACCTTTGGGGTTCTCGGCAGCAGTGATGTATGTGATCGCTAATAGCCGTCACCTAAAAGGAGATGCGGTTCTTGGACTGAAGCTGGAGGTATATAATGCGCAACGTAATAGTGCGGGGATGCCAACAGCTATGGTGTGACTGACTTATGCCACATAAGCTCGTCTAGAAACAAACTCCGCTTGCAGTCTCCAAAGGCACAAGGTGGAGGGTGGGCAGTAAGACTGGTGTCGTTTCGCAAAGGCCGTATTCTTCGGAATTTAGTGTAATTTCAAGATGAACAAAGTATGAGCCTCGAGCTGGCTTTGGCAATCGTTGGTCGAAGGACATACGAGTCACTTGGCGAGACTTATCTCGTCTCCCGCAAGACGCGAAATATCTTGCTACAGCCAACAGGTCACCGGGGCCAACATACAAACAAACAAGAGCTTATCACACGTCATTTTCGAACAACGTGCGCAGATCCAAGCATGGCTTAGGCATGGCAGTTATTAGAGACAGCTAAGCAGGCTCGGATCAGGCCATCGTGAAGGATAATAGTTCTCTGGTTGAAAGGTTGGGAAGGCTTGAGGAAAATGAAGTTGAAAATACTCCGTAAGGTGACTTTGAGAAAAGAGAAGGGAAGAAAAAATTTCATTCGTGCCTTTCTGGAATGGGCGAGGTACTGGGGTACTTATTGAGTGACCCCTGTTAGGGTACAGTAATTTTAATGGAGTGCTGGCCTGGAATATCGTGTATCACAAAGCACCAAATGCTCTACTCCTTACTCCGTACTTTTTCATAATATACGAGTGTTTCCTTTAGATTTCATGAAAATACAATCATTGCGTTACAAGCCTCCTTCCACTCGAGGGTAGCCCTCTTGAACAATCTATACCAGTACAATAGCAATGGGATTTGTATTCTCTTTGTATTTTACTCTAAAACGGGGTTCAAGGCTCATGCACCCACCATATAGTGTTAGTTCAGTAAACCTCAATACAGCAATCCATGGCGTATTAGTATGTTCCATTCTGGATAACCAGGTTTCTGCCGGCTAGGGTTTGGGTGCTGCTCTATACAATTAGTAGCATCTACTCGCCTCCACATAGAAATGCCCAAGAACGAAGACAGAGCATATGCGCCAGAAGGCCTTGTGTTCGATGAAGCAAAAGACTTGGCACCATGAGCCCGCGGGGTTTGATTTAGCCAACATCGAGCTACCAGGTAGTGAACGCTTTTGATGGCTCTTGTTCAAAGCCTCCCGTCATTTGAGTATAGCTCTTGAGAAGGCCAGAATACAGTCAAAGCTGTCCAACGGAGTCATATATCGGGAAGCAACCACACTTGTCCACACAAAATATTCTGATAATGATTTATCTTGAGGTTCAGGCAGAGATATGGTTGTGAGTTAGAGCTTTTGGAACAAATAGTACAGTTAAATTCGGAGTACTTAAATGTACCGTTCGACCTTCTTCACACGGGAGGAACTCATCCGGATGGACCGGGAATTTTAGCCACATCAATTGAATGAGTACCATGAAGGGCCCGATTCAGCCGTCTCCGATCACGGTCTATTCGTGCATGGCTGGGCATTGGGACACGGACACTTTGGTCGAAACAGCCATGGTCTAACTGGCCAGGCCCCACCAAAATACTCCGTAATACTACTTTCATCCCAAGTTGAGACTGGATTGAAGAAGAACCAAAAAAAGGTGGAGAGAACAAACAAGAAAGAAGAGGTCAGTGAAGAGGAAAAAAGGGAAATTGAAATGTGAGATAGCCCATGAAGCAACCAAGTGGTGATAGTACTCGTAACAAAAAGGCAAACGTTATCTTTGCAACCGTGGCATTTAGGACCAACCAGCTCAGCATTTTTCTGAGAATGGGCTGAGTATTAAGTAGTTGATATTTAGCGATGGCCAATACGAAGCCCACGTTTGCTGGAGCCTCGTCCTGCCTGGATCAAATCCTCCCCACACGGCTGGCAACTTGATCATCCGCAAAGTACGGAGTAGTTTACATGTAATACGAAATAAACTAATGAGATCTCAAACATAGTAAACATAAGACAATGATTTGATTGTCGCTAAACGTCGAGAGTTCCCCATTGGTGGCCATTGAATATGGACCTCCCGGTCCATTGCAATTCCCCTGAGTGACCGACGATCCGGCGGCTGTTCAGAAACAACTTGAGCCAACACTTTGCCAAGACAAGACGCCGAAGAGCAGCTTCTAACTTGGGCAGAGGGTAAGCGGCAAGGTTACAGAGCAATCTTTTAGTATGGAGTATTCTCATTATTAGAGAGGCCATAACACCAAAAGGGACAGTGGAAAACGATGAGGACCACTGTGGTTCTGTCACAGAAGGCCTAAAAGGGGGGTTACTATTTTTATTAATAGGTGGTGTGGAGTACAGAATGGTGTTTGCAGCCGCCAAAAGAAAAGTTTTTCACTGCAGAGGTGGAGAAAAGAGAATGTCGGTAACATCTCATTGTGTTTCTGGGCGCTTGTGGCCAGGCGATGCCCCCACTACGTTATGAGTGTGTGGACTTGTCCCCTCCCATCCATCTAGCATCCCACCCTCCCCGAAAAGTAAGGTCAATTTCGTCATGCCAGAGATACTACAGAGGGACAGACAGTAGGCTGCAAACGAAAGAAAACTTTTCTTGATTCCTTTGAATGAGCGTACGCACGACCGGCTCCTCCGACAGGTTGACTTCGATGCATGCGTGCAGCTGTAAACGGTGGACGAACATGTGACTCTGTCCATCGAATACTTACGAGTACTCCGTATTATTCATTATTCAATAGAACAATACAACTTTTCGAGGGGAAATTGAGCGGATCAAGTATACCGATCGTTGTATTTATTAGCATACGGAGTACTACTCCGTACTCCGTAGGTCATTAAACCTGAATTGCAGGGCTTGGTGGGGGTCCTTCCCTAACAATGAATAAATACTCTGTAAGCAACTACATAGTTACATGTAATAAATATACAGAGTACATACTGTGTTTTCTGGGGGTAGTTTAAAATGTGAACCTTTATCCTCAAACATTTTGATATCAAATTCTATTTTCTCCGCGTCACGCGGGACTTCAGACATGCTGTTTTGAGCGAATCTAGAGATAGAAAATGGCCCAGCATTGGTTCGGTGAACCAGGGGTATCTGGTGCGAAATCAGCCTTGCGCCTGTCACCAATGTACTATCCAAATGAACCATAATACTCAAGCAAGTTGAATATCCCTTGTCTGCAGTATTCAGCTAGTTTACAAGAAGGGCCATTTCATTCACCGAGCCGCCATATCAGCCAATCTAATACCAGCACTTAGAACACTTAGATACTTTTCGAGGTGAAGGAAATTCTCTTTGGCACCGGATTTGCGCAGGGGTTGATGCATATTTTGATTCAATGGCATTCCCATCCTGATGCTGGGTCTCCTTTTCCCCTACCAATGCTGCTTTGTACCGGCCGGAAACACTCTCTTGATTCTCATCTACTCATTGGCCGGGCCAAACAGTTTGTGCATCTTTTAGTCAACCTCTTCGTCTCAAGCTCGCCATCGGTTGTTTGTCATGTGCGAGTAACATGGGAGTTGGGGAGGTAGGCAGGGGTGTGCCCAGGAGCTAGGGAGAGGCCAAAGAAGCGAGCATAGTTTATGGAGTATCCGTACAGTCTAGCTACCTGTAGTTGTGTTCCATAAGTTGTCATTAGTCTGTAGTTCAGGTAGATTTGGCGGATACCGAGTATTTGAAAACCACCAATCTTGTTCATAGGTTTGATAGAGTGCACTTTACGATTGATGGAGTTGAAAGGTTTCCCACCCGCTGTAGTCGGTCTTCTCACAGCACAAGATAAAGACCGAAGACCTCTCATACTATGGAGCGAGAGGTGGGGACCCCCACTATGACCTGCTCTACGCGCTATTTGTACACGCTAAATACTGGACTTACATGTGGGGACGAAGCTGGCTTACAGGAGCGGGGGGCAACAGAACGTGGGTAGGAGGGGTGGACAAAAGGTTACAGAGTATTAGATGTTTGTCCTTGCCATTCTAGGCCTGGCTACCCACAAATCCTGGACTACAGAGGTCCACTCACTACTCTTGTATCCGTAGTTTGTTGCAGGTTGTATCAATTACTTGGATGTATCGTCTATTACTGATCGGACTTGGGCGGAGTGATACATAGTCTCTTTGCACGGCCCAACACGAGTTTGGTTGGGGTACGAGTACACGTAAACTACAAGGCCAGGCACTTTCTATTACCTGCCAAGCGTTGTCAGGATTTACCAGTACCTGGGGAGTACGAGTACTTGCAACAGATGCTCTTTACCTAAATACCATGATGTATTACGGAGCACTCCGTACTAACTAATACTCCTCCTAATAGCCCAAGGATACGCGATTCAAAATATTACTCCGTACATATTTACGAGGACTGTCATCCACTATGTGTCGAAAATTTAAAATTTAAAATGTTGGCTTGCACATCTCTTGTACATTTGTGCATATTTTACGGAGTACGGGCAACAAAACCGCTTATTTTTATTCACTTCCTCATCTCATTTTCATTCCAACCCTCCTATCATGAATATTCCCTGTGGGCATTAGCAATATCCTGAACAGTAAAAATATGCAATCTCACCTGCAGTATCACTGATACTAGCCTTTGTGGTGTGATAGCAATTGCACTACGTATTTTGGTTATCAGGAGCATTTTTTGTAGAAGGGAAAGATAGAGGATGTGTTCAAGAATGCCTTAATTGCCATTACAGCATCTTTCAAGACCCTAAACACCAGAGACCACTTCTCTTCCTTATCCATCGTACCTTGCTTAGTTGGTTCTCTTCAATTCTCAAACCTAACACACCCACACCCCCCACTCCACTTATAACACAACACTTCCTCTTCCTTAAAACAAAGGCCCGTCCGCACCCTCCTTTCCCAATTCCATCCTGACGTATGTGAACAACCTAGGATTGATTTTCAGCACCCATTTTTGGAGCGGGTTATCATCTTCCTCTCCTCTTTTTCCCTCCTTTTTTTTTTTTACCACATCTTTCCTTTCCCACCAAAGGCAAAAAGAAAGAAGAGGAGTATTTAAAAGACTCCCGAAAGCTGAAGAGGGTATGTGCTCCCAATTGCCTACCTCTGTCCCTTATACTTGCTGTGGCTGTACAAGCGAGATCCTAGCTCACTTAGCTGTCTGCCATCTAGCACATACCTCACCTCACCGTTTTACAATTACTCTTGACAATTTCTGCTATTTAACACAGAGCAAAGCTCTACCTCAACTTGGCTGACGTCCTTTCTATTCAGAACAACTTGCTATTACCCTACAGACCCATTCAATTGCTGGAGCATTTCCTTGCCGTGCAAGTCAACTAACTGTACGAATTGCTTTGCCTTTGTCCGTGCTTGATATCGCCCCTCCTGTCGAAACCATACCACCTGTTTTTTTGGGCCTGTTCGTGTTCAAAACACTTTGTTGCCTAGCATACTCGTCGGATGCATTCACCTACCAACAGGGAGATCCGCCCTGTGCATCTGGTGATCTTCACTCTTCGACGACTATCCCGCCTGAATTCTTAGTGCCTTAGCCAGTCACTCAGCGTCGTTCAAGCTCACCAACACGGGCACCCAATTCAAACCCGATTCTACCTACATCCAAACCACCTGCCACTCGGGTCAAACCATAACTAATTCCCTCCTGCTCGCTTCTCGACCATTGGCTGCTGGAAGAGTTTATGCACAAGGGACACGCTGATACTCAATTGTCAGAGCTACTCTTTTGACACAGAGCGCGAAAGCCAACAAACTCGCACATAGACACCACAGCTACGGCTTAACTGGAAACCGATTTCTGAAATGCAGACGCAGTAGTCTCAGAAGGTCACCAATTGTCCGCAAAGCCCTCCACATTATTTCGTCTCTCCAGCAAGGATCTAGTTGTATCCAGTCAAACCTGGATGTGAAAATCGCGGTATAATTTGAATTTTCAACTTCCAACAACTCTTGCGGCTGGCTGCTAGAGCAGTTGAGCCTTGATTTGATTTGCCAATATGATTATCAATGGCGAGAAATATGCTTGCGAATCTTGCGTGCGCGGACATCGCGTGAGCAATTGCCAACATACAGGTACGTGCTGGTGCTACGCGCAATTGTTACTCTCCCCCGGACAGGTGCGCATGTCGACTGAACATTCTCTATAGACCGACCTCTCCAACACATCAACAAAAAGGGCCGGCCCGTTTCACAGTGTCAGCATTGTAGGTCGATGCGAAAGTCACGATCGGCTCATGTCAAATGTGACTGTGGGGAACGAAGCACTAAATGCATCCACCTGCAGCCAACGCTCCAGGGTCATAATGGTATGTATATCGTTCTATTTCTCAATTTGACGTACGAGGGCTTGGCTCTTGCCAACTCAGGCAATTGAGTCTGCCACCCCCTTTCATCCGATCCTTTGCTCCGACATTTTCAAAAAGGGTCTAAAGATGCTCTCTTGCTACTTGACAGGATAATTTCTTTCCCACCCTTCCCCCCCTCCCCCCCCCCCCTCCCCCCCAAAAAAAAACGCGGTGCTGACTGGGGGCAATGTGGCTATAGATTCGTGCTGTTGTAACCACGGTGGGCGCTGTTCCTGTGCTTCGAAAAAGGATCCTCCGACACTGGACACTGTCCGTGAATCTGAGTCGGAAAAAGAAGTCGCTCGCCCCGCCCCCTCGAGCCGCCGTAGACGCGCCAACACTGTGCACTCCGACGCCTCTTCCTTGATGGACAAGTCTTATCAAAAAGCAGGAGCCCAAAAGGGCAAAACGACGCACAGAACCGGTCCGTACCAACTGAATCGGGCCGGTTCGCTTGCCCATCCCGGCAGTGCCAGCTCGCAACGCAATGCGGAACTGTCAACTCGTCGGGTCAAATCGGAGAACGCTTCGCCCCAGCCACCCGGCTCGCCCACCTTCTCGCATCTTGGCGGCCGGATCACTCCGCTCGACATTTCGCAAATACAATACACCCATTATCTCCACGACACCACATCTGTTGCCCTGGAATTGTTTAGTGCTGGCTTCCCGTCCGACCCGGAGGCACCCCTATATAGCGCTGGGCTTGGCGAGGGCCCCACGGACTGGGGTAATGCGGGGGACCCGTTCTCTCCTTCTAGCTTCGGTCATGGAAGCACGCAGAGTTACAGCGGCTTCCTGGATTTCGGCTCAGGTTCTGAGCAACTCCCCACATTGGCCTCAACCGCGACCCCATCGGGAGATGTGTCTGAGGCAGAGGACAACTTACTTGACATGGACAGTTTTGCCAGTAGCTATCTGCAGCAAAGTCAACTTTTGGGGGCTGGCATAGACTTCGACAGCTTTAAGGACAAGTTCGTTTTACCCACAGCTGCCATGGACGATGACGGATATCTTGCTGGTAACCAGCTTTCCCTCGTCGAGGAAGACCCTGCATTCTTTCTACAAAACTACAACGATGCAACAACAGCATTTCCCGAGTCGCCCGACGCATTCAGTGCTATCGACGGCATGTTCAACGGCATCTAACAGTATCGCTTCAAGTTCGGAACCCAATCCTTTCCTATTTCTCTCAAGGGTGTCGTAGAGCACCTTGAGGCTGGACACTAAGCAATACACTCACTTTCATTGGTCTCGGCGCCATAGTGCCTGGTCCTAGACCGGAGAAGAAACCGGTGCAAAATTAAGATTGAACGAAGCATACACATATCATTGGGAAGTGGAAGGATAGCTTCGTTGTGACCCTCGAAGCCTTTGTTTGCCCGGATACGGATATATCTCGGAATGGTTTCAAACTCGTTCCAAAGCCATGATGCGAAAGGCTCCAGAGCACATGTGTTTTCCTTTCGTTTATCGGATATACCGCACATATCACAGTCGTTCCTGTCCTCTGGGCATATCACCCTCCTTGTTTTTATCTGAATCAATCGGTGGATATCTGCCACAACACTGCAAAAGCGTGCACGCAACAAAAAAAGTATTGCTTGGGCTTTTTCCTTTGATATTTCTTGCCTTTTGGGGGGCTCTTTCTTTGGGATCGGTTATTTGCTATTTGGTTTTTTTGGGGAGGGGGGGGGGGTTGGCTAAGGCCGGGGAAAGGTTGCATCGGGTCAGTTGAAATTCGCCATACATCTATACATATATCTTGATATTTCGTCTCTTTCTCTGTTTTTGGTTTCAGACTGCGCGGGTTCGGGTTCGCTGTTTTGTTTTGTTTTGGTTCGATTCTTCATTTCATTGTCGGTTCATTTTCTTCGGTTCTGCCTATTCCTGTTTTTTGCTCCTACCTTGGCTGTCAACTCCGAATTCTTTCTTGGAAATGATGGCAACTCTACTCTATTGGGGACAAGACTGTCGTGAGCTTTTTTTTTCGGTGTTGTCGGATTGGCGGGAGGCATAGTGAGATTGCGGGTCACTTTCAGATGGCAGGTGTTTTCTTTTCCACTGGACGGTTAGGATAAGGCACTGGCTAGGTTTCATTTTGGCGCATGGTGTTTTCGCTTTTCTCTATTGTTTTCTTTTCTCTATTGTTTTCTTTTCTCTATTGTTTGCACTCGTGTTCCCCTATTCCAAAGACAGTCCCTGGGCAGACTCGAAAGAACCTTGCTGCTGCGATATTCTAACTTCCACTAACGATGCCCCATAGATGAGTCCCTGAGGCAGCTTTTGTGAGCTTTCCTGGCAGAGCTGGGTAGCACTTCGACTGACATTTTGTTCAAGCCAGTTAATGACCAAAATTTTTCATGCACAACCACTGCACAGACGCGGTATGTATCAAAATAATACGGAGTTGCAAGAGGGGGAAAAATCACGGAGTTGGCTGGGTTAATTCTTGTGGATACCAAGGTTGCAAGGGTACTAATAACGCCCGGTGGATGGGGTGCGAGCTTCTTGGTTCCTCGAGGTGGTGTGGGGCAGCTTCGGGGCACTCGGCGGAAGGATGGATCGGCCAATCCATGTCAATCTGTAAGTATTAAAGAAGGAAGGTACTCCCGTGGTTCTGCACCCTTGAGAAGACCCTGAGAAATGACGTAAGAGGGTTCACCCCCTTGCCCCCCCTTGCCCCTTCAACGCACACACCACTTATTAGTAGAAGACGGTACGTAACATTTTTGAGTAACTATCGTGGCCAGCCATTCACTATCTCGACTAAAAACAGAAAGAGCTTTTCCTTCGTCTAGGAAACCCTTTAACCATTAGGCTAGATTTCGCGCAAGTGAGCCTTTTCCTCTTTCCAAAATATTTCCGTAGCTTCTCCTTCAAGGCCCTCCGCCAAATCAGGAAATACAAGTACGCTTCCTTTGTTTTATCAATGCTAAACCTAACAGAATCTATTTCTATTACTGCACGGATTTCGACTGCAGAGTATTCTGGATCTCGTTCTCCTTTAGTCAGCATCGTTTCCGACTTGTCAACCTCCAACTCCCAAAAAAAACATTCCTTCAATAAGCCTTACTACTCCGTAGATTGGTTGGATAAAAGTTCTTTCTTTTACGGAGTACTCCGTAGTTGTGGTCCTTTTCCCCTTCACCCCGGAAATAGATGCGGGGTCGGAAATACTTCAGGAAGTCGGACAAGGATAGGGACTGGGGCACGTTTAGGTGTTAAGAGCGGAAAAGAAGCGATAATTACCCCCCGACAGGTCTTTGCCGAAATTGCCTCTTGATATTATGCTTTTCACTGGGAGGTGTGTAGAGCATAAAAGTCTACGAGTACACAAACTTGCCACATATTATGAATGCGAGCAAGGACCACGGAGAACACGTAAACCCGTACTGGCCGAAATATGCACATCATAAATATTATTGTTTCTCTCAATGCGGAGCAGTGGAAAAGCGGTTCGTCTGGCAATGTCGAAAGAAGGACATGCTGAGTTCATGACAATAAGCGGGCAATGATTGGCATTCAATTCGTAAATGAGGCAAGGAAAGCAGACGTGTGAATGAAGAAATTTGGGCGTCTTGTAAATGCCAACAATAAAGGTCGCAACAGAATCGAGTGGATATTCGAGGTGCAGAAAGTGCATTTGAGGAAGACTCTCCTCAAGCCCAGTTCTTGAGTGCATTCAAGTACCCCTCCCGCAGGATCGGGCGCGGGTCAAAACCCAGGTTGCTATATGCCGCCACATTCTTCTCTTCAGGCCCCGCTGTTTCGGTTTCGACAGGCTTGTCAATTGTCTTACTTTGAGTCTCCTTCGTGTGGGCAGCTGCAAGGTCGGCAAGGCGTTGTAGACTCTCGCTAGCCGTTTGGGCAACAGAGGACAAGGCTTGCTCAACGGGCGTTTTAGAGGAGCGGATCTTGGCAGCGATCTTGGCAGAGACGGCTGCATCCCATGCCGACTGGGACAAAGGCGAGTCCAGGGCCAACTGAAGTAGTTCGACTGCGTTCCCAATCTCGTCTGTGTTGCGGAGTTCAAGTAGACAGAGCGATGTTAATACAACGAAGTGATGGTTGAAGGGTGTCAACAAATGGCTATTAGTTGCTAAAATGCGAAGGGATTCGCTGCAGGCTTCTAATAGATCGCTGGGAGATGATGCAGGATTGAGGAGTGTATATAGTTGCCGACAGTGCCAGTATCCAAGATGGATGGCAGGGTGCGCATCGACATTCATGCCAACAAGAATGTCTTCGCGGAAATCCTCCAGCCAATGGCAAAGAAATTTGGCCTGGTCTTCATTGTGCTTTGTTGGGGGATCAGGTAATTTCGCGAGGAGCGATACCATTTTGGGCATTCGGCCAAGGAGTCTGGCGAGGCCTGGAGAGAGGGGTATATCAGTAAGGACAGAATTATTCTTCGTGATCATGGTGTCAACCTACGTAACATGGCAAACATATTTTGTCCGATAATCGGACGTAACCACCCAGACAGTACTGCCCATTCTTCGGAAATGAGCGTTGGGCATCCAGTGCTGACAGCATGCCATCGGTCAAGCGCTACAATCGTCCACCAAATCTTCTGCCTTAACATCATATCGGATCGAAAGGTCGAATTCTCGCTGATTTGACGTGGTTCACCATAACTATACAGGCGTAATCGGAATGCAGTGCCTACGGCGCTGCCCAGAATGCTAGCAACATGAGGTCCGGGCACAGCCGGGTCTCGGTTACTGGCGCCGATAGTAAGTAATACCAACGCTTGCATATAAGTGATTTGCGCAGTGGTGGAGGTCTGCTCATCCATAGAATCCCACTCCAATAACTTTTTGTAGATCTGTACCAGGCTCACAGAGATACCGGGAGTCTGTGCCAAGACAAGGGAGGCCGACGCAATATGTATTGACCCGAGGAAGGCATCTCGAAGTACTACCGGGCACTCAGCAAGTTGTGCAGCCAGATCTAACTCATTACTCGCCAGGAACGGCATATATTCGTGGACAATGGCAAGGTATCTAGGTGTTTTTCATTAGATGGGCTGTTGATATTGGTGGGGGGGGGGGGGGGGGGGGCACCAAAAAAGTGGGACGGTTTTTTTAACGTTAAAATCGCGGGGGGGAAACGGCCAGGGCGCGCCTTTT